>CAJQZJ010034157.1:3331462-3352187 GCA_907164525.1 Lophiomys imhausi | reverse complement strand
TCCTCTCTTTCCTCTATACCTATAATTCTTAGGTTCCGTCTTTTCATTGAGTCCTTGATTTCTTGGATGTTGTGGGTGAGAGATTTTTTAGCCTTCTCATTTTCTTTGGATGTTGTACTGATTTATTCCACTGAATCTTCCATGCCTGAGATCCTGTCTTCCATCTCTTGCATCCTATTTTTGATACTCACATCCATAGTTCCTGTTCTCTTCCCTTGGTTCTCCACTTCCTCTTTTAACTCTGACTGTGTTTTCTTTATTGTTTCTATTTCTATTTTCATGTCTTGTATGGTTTTGTTCGTTTTGTACATTTCCTTCTCCAGCTTGCTTGTTTTTGTATGAAAATCTTTCATGGCTTTTTCCTTTTCTTGTTCAAGCTCTGTCACCTTGGCTTGGAGCTCTTTAATGGTGTTGTTCCTTGTTTTGATTTGTAGAATTGTGGCTTCTTTGAATTCCGTCATAGATTTAAGTTCTTCTTGCAGGGAATCTATCACTTTCCATAATGCAGAATTGTCAATGTTTTCATGTGTTTCTGTTTGTGTGTGGTCATCCGAATTGGATGAGCTAGGATGATTCTGCTTTGTTGGAGTCATAATTCCTTGATTTCTATTTTTTTTTGACCTTTCGCCATTGGATGCATTTAGCTGTCTGTTTTCTGTGCTTGGAACCACAGTGGGTGATTTGGTGCAGGGGACGAGTTACTTGGCTATCTGTCCTTGCTTACAGGGGGATTTCAAGGTCACTGTGGTTTTAATCGCCTGAGGCACTGTGAGCTGATGCAGCCTATTCCCAGGTTGTGAGTAATGGACCAGGATTGTTTCAGTGCTCCCAATTCAGACTTCCCTATGTTGCACTCTGAGTTATCAGCCTTTAATGGTTCTGATGGTATGGGCCTGTTTGCCCAGGCACAGATTCTGTGGGCTTTGTTTGTCGTCACGGAGGCTGACAGGATCTGGCTCCACACCTACTATGTCTGGATTTTCCAGGGTACAGCTATGGTCCCGATTTCTGGTTTCTCTCTAGGCTTCTCGCCACAGGGCTGGACTCTGTGCCTGATTCCCTTCCTGTCTGTGCCGCCACGGGTCCTGTGGGTACCCCAAGCCCCGGATCCTCTGGCTACCTGAGTGGACCTCTCGTCCCAGCAGCTCAGCCGTGGGTGCACGGATCCCTGGCCCCGCCCATGCCTGTCTCTCTCCCCAGATGACCTGCCGTGGGTTTGCGGGGATTTGGCCCTGCCAGCCGTGCTCCCTCCCCAGCTGCGCTACCATAAGTGTGAGGGATTCGGCCCCTCCCACCCTCCTTTGTATTCCCAGCTTCCGTGCTCTCTCGGAACCTCCCGCCCTCTGCTTCACAAGCGGGTGCGGACCACCCTCTGAGCCCCCTGTTTGTTCCTTGCTAAGCCTTCCACTATCTCGCAAAGTTTTTTAAGTGGGTATAATTCAACCTGATGTGGTGGGAGCCCAATAGGCCAGCGATCTATGGCCAAGTGGCCCCTGATTCTGCCTTCTGTAAGTTGGGATCGATCTTACCAGGCGCCTCTCCCAATGGGAGTTCCCGAATCCCGGGTTTAGTGGCTTCCGTGTCTGTGAAAGATGGGGAGAGCCTTGCCCTGGGACTTTTAACAGTCCCTTGGGAGCTGTGAGTGTTCCCCGGGGGGGTCTAGCCCCTCCAGTTTTTCACAGTGCCCAATAACTCTGTGTTTTTTATGGCTCTTTTTTCCCCGCATTCAAAATTCGTCAGTGTAGGTCGCCACCGTCTTGGCCCGCCCCCATTCCAGGCTTCTTAATAGATCATATTTTCAGGAACATCCCTAACAAATACCCTGAAAGTTCATCTATACTCTTGAAACTCTTTGAGACCCCTACCCTGTGACATAATCCAATATTACCATTTCTATTTATCTACTATACATTTCTACTGTTTCTATCTAATAGGCAACATGGAATATTTTCTTATAAATACTTCATGATGTTTTAGAAAATGAACGTACCACATCTCAACTGGTGAATAATCTTTCCTATAAAACATGTATGAAATAGAACAAAACTATAACCAAAAATGCTTAAGTAATCATTTGCATATGTTGACATCCCCATGCTAGGTTGCTGGAAACTTGGAAAAGGTGAAAGAGGGGACTATAAGTTTTAAAAAATATATTGGAAACACTATAATCAGAATTTAGTTAATAATTAAATTGCAAGAGCCAATAAAGAGAGCCATGGTGATAACCAAAATAGTAAAAATAGAACGGGAGAATAGCAAGAATGTGGAAAGGAAATAAAGAAGTAAAAGCTTTTGATATACAGTATAAAGTTAGAAGCCATATCACATGCATAAAGACTGTCATACAAGAGAGTGAATGATAGAGCATAGGATACATCTGCAACCATTTGAAATAAAAATCTTTGTTTTCTTTTTTGTTGTTGTTGTTTTTGTTTTGTTTTGTTTTGTTTTTTCTGTTCATTTATTACTTCCAGTTACATCTCCATCACAGTCCCCTCTCTCCACCCCTCCCGGTCCCACCCTCCCACTCTCTCCCCCATCTCCCACCTCTCCCACCTATCCTACTCCTCCGGAGTGGGATGCCCCTACATATCAGCCCCTCTCAGTTCAACAGTCATATGTCTGTTAAGAGCTTCCATTGCACTGGGGGTCTATATGGCAACTCTATTAAGGCAAAGTGTCCCACTAACAGGTAACAAGGTCTATGTTCCTGTTCCTTTTGTTGTGTTACTTGTGAGATAGCTATCCTGTACTACATGGCTAAAATCCAATCATAAGTGAACAGATGTCATGTGCATCTTTCTGTGTCTGGGTTAGCTCACTCACTTTCCGAAAAATAAATCCATACCAATTTCACAGCTTATCCAAGAAAGTCAGTTTTAAATAGTTATCTCCCTGACATGACCCATAATAGTAAATCATTTACATTTAGAGAGGACTGTCAACAAACAAACAAATTCTAACACATCCAGAAGAATATCAATTTACTAAGTAAAAATCAAGAAGATGGATAGGGCTTAAAAAAACATGAAAATACTTGGCATCTGTCACTTTGAGAGAATTTTGCCAAATATGAGTAAAAAATGAAAGCAAATTTTCAGGAAATTGTAAAATGAAAAGTTAAACCAAGAACTCTATGTGCCATAAACTATATTTGTGATATTAACACTAGAGGAAAATAAATTTAAATGTGATATAATGACCATCATATCAGTTTTGCTACCTAAGTATTGGTGGTAAAATCAAACATTAATAAACAAAATTACAATGGAAATATCCAATTAGGAAGGATTGAGAACTGAGGAATTATATAAATCATACTGTAAGTATATTTAAATATTAGGCAAACAAGTTTGTATTACTGTTTTTACCACAGCCCTGTTACCAGATACTTAAACATGTTTAAGCCAAATGGAAACTAGACTGAAATATATACATTTTCAATTTTTCTAGAGTAACATTTGCCCAATTCTAGATTTTTTTAAAGGAAGAGATATCTTAATACAGAGGCTTGAGGGATAGATCAGTTGAGAAAATACTTCTCAACAAATATGAGGATGTGGATTTGTTCCCCAGCATCGACATACAAAGTTGAGTGCTGTGGAGGTGCACACATATAGTCCCAGCAATGAGAAAGAGGAGACAGGATCCCTTCAGCTTGCTGCTCAAACCAGCCTAGCCCAGTCAAAGGGTCCCTGTATCCAGTGAGAGCGTTACAGTGTCAAAAAGCAAGGCGGATGACACTTGAGGAAAGGTAGGTGAGATTTAGCTCTGTTCTACACACACACACACACACACACACACACACACACACACACACACGTGCACACACACAAAACAAACAAAAACCACAAAGCGCCTCCACAGTCTTTAACAGGTGGCAAACATCATTTCAACAATAAAATAAGAGTTAAAGCAAATAATTTTGAGTATCATTTAAATGACCTTAAAATACAATGAGTTCACTCCTGAATTCACTTAAGAAATCACAACCTATTAAAACAGAAAATTATTACATTTTTATTAAGTTGGCTAAAACCACAAAATTATATGGAAATTGTATTGCTGGAAAACATCACATTGATGAACATGAAAAGCTGCATTCTTTGGGCTTTGGCTTAACTGAAATATGGATGGAGGTGGCAGTGGCACTCCTGTAGGACTTTGTTTTCTTGTCCTGCCTGTACCATCACCATGGCAACCCTGATTACAGGCACTTGTCAGCTAATTGACATTCCATTGGGCTTTAACATATCTTCCTAGTTCTATCAGAACATCTCAGGCTACTTTTTTCTCTTAAATAAGCAGTGCCCTGGGAAGCCTGGACTTTGGATATTGCCCCAATTCATGCTGAAAAGCTTTCCCATAAAGCACAGTTGGAAATGCCATAAGAGAAAGAGTAAGTATACACTACTTGAAATAGTGCTAAGAAGCTGTCATACATAATTATTATTATACAAAAGCATCTATCATCCCACTTTAACTAGAAAAAAACTCCAAAATTTCTACAGGAATGGCATGCTCTTTACCCTGGCTTATCCATATTTCAATTCATTATTACAGAATCATTTTCCTAATTGACTTCAACTTCCTTACATTTTTACTATGATTTAGTGTGGACTATGCAAGAAAATTTGTACTTAGTAGTTTTCGTTTTGCTGACATAATATTTCTTTACTAGAGTTTTTTGGCCACCATTTTCTACATATTAATTTTTCGCTTTTAGTAACCTTGAAATTCTCTCCAAAATTCTAGGACAGGAGTGTTGGTGTCAGTGCTAATTTTTTTGTCCAATGTGATAACTTCTGGCTAATTTGATGGGATCTAGAATCACATAGGAGATAGGACTCTGGTCATACTTGTAAGGAGTTATGTACATTAGATTAATTAGTTTCTTTTCTAATGCTGTGATACAATATACTGAAAGGAAGTAAACTGAGGAGAAAAGGTTTATTTTGGTTCCCAGTTTAGGAGGGATCAAGTAAATCATAGTAGGAAAGACATCGCAGTAGGCAAACAAGGCATGATATCAGGAGCAGGAAGGGTCATGTTTTCATCCATGCACAGGTGCAGAAAGAGAGACTAGGCAACTGGACCAGTATATAAACCCTCAATGCCTAACGCCAATGACATAGTTCCTTTAGCAAGGCTCCACCTACCAAAGGCGCCACCAACTTGGCATCACCTGTTCAAATGTACCAGCCTACAGAGATGTTTTTCTATTTGGATCACCTCATTGTGCCCCTCACTCCTATAGTCTCATGGACATCTCTCTCATGACACAAAATACATTTAGTCAAACATCATATCTCTCAGGGTTTTAACAGTCTCAACATAGTTCAATATTCCAGGGTTCAAGATCACTTTTGAGACTCAAAGCAATCTCTTAACTGTGAACCCTTGTTAAAGAAAAAAGAAAAAGAAAGAAAGAAAGAAAGAAAGATTTTCATGCTTTCACATACAACACTACAGAATTCACATTACCACTCCAAAAGAAATAATAGAGTGCAGAGTGAAGAAAGAAAATATTGGACAAAAACAAGATGGAAACCCAAGCAGGGGAAACACCAGGTCCTCTCTCTCCACTCTCGGCCTCTAGATCTCTAGGTTCAAAGACCTTATGCATCCCTATCCCACCTGTTTTGCTGCCTACAATATACATTTCCTTCTTGGGCTAATTCTACTTCTTGTATGTAGCCTTTGTGGCAAAAGTTTCACAGCTCTAGCATCTCCAAAATTTTTGGGTTCCCCATCACAACACAAGCTTCACCTTCTCAGCTTCACAAGATGACATATCAGGACACCCTTGAGTGTCTCCTTTCTTGTCACATGTCCCTTGTCTTCTGAATCTCTGAAAATACTAAAGATGATTCTGTCACCACCCACCATTCTCACATCTTTCCAGATTCCGAAAGCAATATCAAGTGGAGGAAACTTCCAATTTCTGCTATCGGCTTGGGATAGAGCCTAGTTCACTTAAATTACAGTGGAAGCAGTGTAATGGGAGTTCTTTAGGGAATTAGTGAGGCGTTCTGAAATGCAGACTCTTAAGGGGCCTGCAGATCAGCCGTGCACTGTCTGCACATAGTCCTGGGCAACAATTGAGAAGGTACTTTGAAAGCCTGGGAAACTGAAAAAATGGTTTCTCAATGCAAACATACTTTGAAAGACTCTATCTGAAGCTTTCATCTACTAAACACTTCTCAGCTGCTGTTAACTGCCTCATTTTGAAAGACCCAAGACTTGCCAAAACTGTTGGGGAAGCAGGAAGTGGAGCCATAATAAAAAGTGAACCCTTGTTTTGAAGCCATGGCTCTGAGGGAGGCAGAGAGCAGTGCCTAGTGGACGGGCATGACCAAGGGTTGTGAAAACATGAGCTGTAATTTGCCACAAAAGACTTCAAGAACCATGCCCTATTTAAGCCAGAGTCCTATGTGAGACAGGACCCCTTCATGAGAGATGCCTAAGCAGGAAAAGAGACATAGGTGTGAAAACATATGCCAGCTGCTGGCACTGAGGTTGTGCTGACAGAAAAAGCCTCAGAAACGGGCTCTGGTCATTGAGCCAGTCCAAGGAGGCCAGCGGAAAAAGTGTGGCATAGAACCTGCTTGGAGAAAGTTCATGAAAACTAGGCACTGATGACATACCTCCACTATTCCAGAGCCGCAGAGTGAGTGAATAAGGCGCAAGGAGGCAAGCAGAGCTCTGAGGCTGTAGTGAAGTGTCGCGTCCCCCATTGTCCAGCAAGGATGACGCAACTCACAAAAGCTCTTCTCCAGCAGTTTATTCAGGTCCCTTGGAAACAGTGTTCTGAATTCCAAATTCCGAATGCCCGGGCAGACCCAACCCACAGGCTAAATACTAAAATGAACAGCCAGTCAAGTAAAGCCAAGTGGTGCTATCTTAGAGGCCCACGTATGTGGAAGCAAGCCAGATCAGCGGTCTTTGCCAAATATGAACTTATTATCATAGAGAGCGCTCACCGTTGGGCTGGTGGAAGGCAGAGACCAGCGCCATCTTTAGGGCACGGCACTTCGCAGCTCTCTACAGTTCCTCCTTTTTATTTTTTCTAAAATTGGTAAAAGTCCCTGGAAAGGCTTCGTAATCTCTCTATCTGGGGATCTCACGGTGGGCCTGAGCCTGTAGGAGGGCGGTGCTCAAACTCTTACCCGTCTCTGGGTCAGCCTCCCCACTCGGGACTGCCCTGTCTTAGGTGGCCGAGACTTACCCGTCAACTCCGTCACTGACTTGCCAGACCCTAATATCTGTGGAACGAATACCTCAGTGGGCAGGGACTATTCTCAGTGAAGATTTACTTCACGGCAGCAAGCCATGCCTGAGGGGACTGGCCTGCCTCAATGGCAACAAGGGCTTGTATAATCATGGCTGCATTACGCTTTTGTGTAGCTCTCATTTTGTAGATGCACCATAGGCAAACCAGAGAGGCTAGTATCATCAGTATCGCCAAAGAGCCTACGCCCGCCCACTCCTTAAGATGATCCATAGCCGTCTGAATCCAGGAAGTCAAGCCAGTAGCCAGGCTCAGATCCACCCGAGTGGAGTTGATGTGGATGATTGTCGCTCTCAGCTCTCTCATCAAATTTTCAAATTCAGCCGACCAATCCTGTAAGAGGAACTTTGACAATTGTCTAGACAAATTAGCAGCTTTTGTATAATTTTGATATTGCATGGAAGTAACACACAAACCTTGCAATTTCCACTCACACCCCAATTGTGCTAGATGCCAAAGAGAATCAATCTGTTCTTGTATTAAATCTATGCATTGATTAACTATCATAAGACCTCCTTTGAGATGAGAATTCATAGAGGTCTGAGTATCCAATGCCTGTGCCACAGTGGCTGAGATGTTATTCAGGGCATTGGCAGTCTGTATAGAACTAGACAAGGCAATTGCTGAGGCAGTATCTCCCACAGCAGCAACAGTGATAGCAGTAACAATAGCTGCAGTGATGCCAAAATCTCTTTTAAACCTGAATAGCATCATGGTATTAGGAGCCTCTACAGGAACTGGTACATATCGAGGCATTCTAGTCACCACAGCCACAGGAAAGGCTGTGGCATTCCAGCATAGGGCATAAAAACATGTACCCGGAGTGTATACTAACTTTTCTTCACCCAAGGATGCACTCCCATTACTTATAATCCACAGAAAAGGAGGCCAGAGACATACTGGCGAGGCTGAAAAGTTCTTGTTGTGGTAAGAATGAAACAAAGAATTCCAAGTACCAGAGCCACTACTGCTAGAGAAATCCAGATTGGTAGCGGATCCTAGGGAAAAATTACCTCTTTGATAAATTCCTCCCCCTAGCATAATGACAGGTCCCAAGTCCATGCAACTTCCATTTACTCCACACAAAAGCCACAAATCAAAAGGATTGGTGGCAGTCTGCTGAGGATCCCTAGTAGATATATCAAGCATTCCTGTACAAGACTTATTCACTATATTACTAATCATGGGGCTAAAGGAAAAATAATCTTGTTGAACCCAAACTGCTCTGCGCTCCTGACATCCAGTCCAGGGAAAAGGTCCTTCCTCTCCTGTGGATCCTCTACAAAAAGGTGTCCAGCATGGCTGTCTGGGGGGGTCCCGGTCAGAGACTCGTGTGGGCCACCATCCTTCAAGACGAAAACCATTGCCTGAAAACAAACCACCACTCCTACCCCCAAACCTCAGTTGTGGTAAAAAATCTGCTGACTGCTGAGACAATTTAATGTATTTTGTATCATCTGACCTATTGAAGCTCATTAAAAAGCACAAACTACCCTTCAAGCTGACATTTTTATTACCCTCTATAGGGCTTTTCTGATCATCCAAGGGAAGGTAGGGTAAGCCTAGGCTTCTATTACTGCTAAATAAGCATGGAAACACAGTTGCATCATGTCTGACTGGCATCAGCTTTGGGAATATCGACAGGATCCCCCATCTCGGCTCGGTCATTCCTGACATACTCACTGCTACTAACACCAGGATCCTTAGGAAGGTCTTCATGACGAATCTTCCTCACAAGGCACTCAGGCAGCCACACTGGATCTTGTTGATTCTGAGGAAAAACACAAACAGACCCTCTCGCCCATGTTAGCACGGGGTCAGGCCCCCGCCAAGAGCCTGTCAAAATATCCTTCCACTTCACCATGCTTTTAGGTGAACCATGGGAATCCTGATGTCTGTCCGCTGCTGAGCGGCCTTGAACATCCAAATTGAAAAAATTTAAAGTAAATAAGGCTAAAGACATTCTCTCCTCGGGGGTATGGGCTTGGCCTATTCCCCCTTTTTGTTTTTGTAAGCATTCTTTCAAGGTGCGATGAGCACGCTCCACAATTCCTTGTCCTTGAAGATTGTATGGTAATCCGTGATTAAGCTGTACCTCCATCTGATTACAGAAGGAGACAAAGGACTGAGCCGTATAGGCTGGTCCATTGTCCGTTTTCAGCTGCTGTGGTTTTCCCCATGTAGCCCAGGCTTCTAAGCAATGTCCTATGACATTGCGAGCCTTTTCTCCACTCATAGGTGTAGCATGTATGATACCTGAGCAGGTATCCACAGATACATGAATATATTTTAAGGTTCCAAACTCTGAAATGTGGGTAATGTCCATTTGCCAGATTTTGAGTGGCAACAACCCTCTAGGGTTCACTCCCACACTGGGAGGATGATGATGAATTACACACTGAGGACAGTCCAAAACTACTTGTCTAGCATCTGCTCTAGACAAATGGAATTTCTGCTGTAGAGTTTTTGCACTTACATGAAATAATTGGTGAAACTGTCTGGCTTGGTCCAGGAATGAGCTCCAAAAAATGCATTCCATCCTGGTCCATTGATCAACTTTATCATTACCCTCACTTAATGGTCCAGGTAATCCTGTATGTGCTCTGATATGTTGAATATAAAAACACCTTTTTCTCTGCCAGATTAAAACTTGTAACTCTTGTAATAAGGCACATACAGTACTACTATTCTTAATAGGACCTGCTAATTCTAATATTTTCACTGCGTTGACCACATAAACTGAATCTGAAATCAAATTGAATGCAAATTGACATCTTTTAAACACCTCAATTACTATTTTCAATTCTACTATTTGGGGGAAGCCCGGTTGAAATTGACATAACACGGGCTCTTGTCTTTCTACCAAATAGGCTCCACAGCCTGTCTTTGAGCCATCAATACACTTCCTGTACTTTCTGTATTCCTTCCCCTGGGGCACTGTCTTTTAAAGTGTCCCATCTTGCCACACTTAAAACAAACTCCTGAACTTCCTCCACCTTTTCTGGCCAACTGTATTACTGCAGCAGCAAGACCAGCATTAGTTAACGGCCCTCCAAGCTCTCTACACACTTTCATCCAGGCCTCTAGGACTTTGTTCTTATAAGGGGTGATAGCGGCTCTACATTCTTTGGTACATTGCTCATAGACCAACTGTTTTATTAGTGGCAAACAGCATCCGGGTCACCAAAAATCTTCCCTGCTGCTTCCACCATTCGTGCCACAAAATCTGAAAAGGGCTCCATGGGGCCCTGTAGAATCTTAGTTAAGTTCCCACTCACCTCCCCTTTATTAGGAAGAGATCTCCAAGCCTTGATAGCTATCTTGTTTATTTGCTCATAAATCTGAATAGGATATCCTATATGCTGGTTGGCAAATCTCCCCTGCCCAAGCAGCATATCTCTATCCCAGGCTGGATTTCCATCTCTCTGATTATTGGCTGCTTGCTCAGTGGCATACTCAATCAAGAAAGCTTTCCAGTCTAAGTATTGCCCTGGACTTAAGCAGGCGCGGACCAGGCCCCTCCAATCACTCGGAGTCATACAATGTCTGCTTAATGCTTCCACTTGAGCCATTGTAAAAGAAGCGGTAGTACCATAGGTACGAACCGACTCTGCAAGAGATTTTACCACCTTAAAATCAAGCGGTTCCTCGTACCTGTTCCCTTGTGGGTCTTGGTATACCGGCAAACTGTAATTCTGTTCTTACTTGTGTCCACATCCCCAGGCAGAAAGATCTCCCTAGTTTCAGGGACTGAACTGGCTGATCTATCTGAGTGGCTTTTGGATATGGGGGAGGAGTTGAAGGCGCCATGGCAATGGCTTTGTTTACACCAGCTGCCGCCAGTGTGGCTGAAGGTGCTGTAACAACGACTCCACCCACTCTGACTGCCGCTGACGTGTCAGGCGCTATAGCAACAGCTCCACCCACACCGACTGCCCCCGACGTGCCCTTTTCTTTTACTTTTTTCTTTTCCTTTTTTCTAATAACAGTCCTCTCCAACTGTTCTATTAGAGCGTGTAGCTCTCCTTCAGAATCCGTGCTCTCTGAGTCCTCCAAATCTCTAAAATCTCTAAGATCGGGATAGAGAGGAACTTTCTTTTTGCCTCCCTTTTCACTGTCTGCCTGCTCAAATCTTTCGCCTTTGTTACTTTCCTTTTCACTGTCTACCTGCTCAGATCTCTCCCCTTGCAGCAGTTCCAAGGCTGATTCTCCCTCTTTGATTGCATTACAACACCTCTGATCTTCTAAACAACTCCTCACCATTTTCAAAATCGGTCTTACTCCATGCTTCAGAGTCCCTTGCTCCCAAGCAAAATCCAAGTCCCTGCCTAATTTGTCCCAGCAGGATACCATAAGATTCCTGGACACTGCAAACCACGGAGCCAGAGAATCACATTCATTTAAAAATCTTTCTAAGGTAGACTTCTTAATCTTCAAATTCCTAGCTAAAAGTAGCTCCTGAAGAGCCAGAAAAATTGGGTGTGACTCAGACAATCCCATGTTTAAAAATTTTACTTTCGGTTTGCTGCTTCCCCACGAAACTTTACCTTTAGTTCGCAACTTCCCACGAAACTTTACCTTTTGTTCGCTATTTCCGCGAAACTTTACCGTTTGCTCACTATCTCCGCAAAACTTTACCTTTTGTTCGCTATCTCTGCGAAACTTTACCTTGTGTTCGGTATTTCCGTGAAACTTTATTGTCCTGATTTATCCCAGGAACTTACCAGCGCTGCACCTGACTGCAGGAGTTCTGAGTCTTTTCTGGGTCCCCGTACGGGCCACCACTTTGTCGCGTCCCCCCTTGTCCAGCAAGGATGACGCAACTCACAAAAGCTCTTCTCCAGCAGTTTATTCAGGTCCCTTGGAAACAGTGTTCTGAATTCTGAATTCCGAATGCCCGGGCAGACCCAACCCACAGGCTAAATACTAAAATGAACAGCCAGTCAAGTAAAGCCAAGTGGTGCTATCTTAGAGGCCCACGTATGTGGAAGCAAGCCAGATCAGTGGTCTTTGCCAAATATGAACTTATTATCATAGAGAGCGCTCACCGTTGGGCTGGTGGAAGGCAGAGACCAGCGCCATCTTTAGGGCGTGGCACTTCGCAGCTCTCTACAGTGAAGACCTGGAAAACAGTCAGGAGGGTAACACCTGTCACATACGGGCATGAAATAGGTGCCGACAAGGAAATTAGCCCTGGCAAGGCCTCGAATCAAAAAAAAAAGGCCTTGAGACCAAGGACTATGCTGCACACCACAACATCTGCCCTGAGGGGTCCAGCTAGTCCAAATGGCAGCCTGAGGTGTCGGTGGACAGTCTAGGCTTCATAAAGTCTGCCCCAAGCTGATCAATTGAAGCAGGTTGGCCACACAAGCTGGTGAGCAATGCTAGCCCTGAGTCTGAGGAGAAGGCCTCAAATTTAAGCTGAACAGAGGATACTGCCATAATAATGCCAGAGTCAGACTATTGATTGCTGTTTGAGGTGTCCCTGCAGACTGACTCCAAACCAAGTTGCCTTCATGGACCTGCACTAGAGAATCTTGGTATCCTTTCAAAATGGTTGGGGTAGGGTTGTTTAGGTGTTTATAGGTTTTAGGTGCTTATTAGGTATTAAACATAATTTAAGTTTTTTTCACTTACAAAGCAGCTTATGCATGCAGAAGACATAAAAAAGAAAGAAAAAAAAAACATCATGTAGTTGCCCTCTAGGATCAAGAAACCCCTTGGGCTCTTGGCATCCACAGGTTGTGATGTTAGCTGAGTGGATATTGCTCTAATGGCACATTCCCTATTATCCAGTACAAAGTTCATCCACAAACTAGCTTTAACAATTGCATCCTTTTTTATAGAGCATGGCTTGACTCAAGTTTTAAGATTCCTAGTGCCCTTCATCTCCGAACTTCACATTTGGAGTATTTCCTCTTGTCTCTCCTAACCTTATTTTTCCATCACAGAATTGCTAAAGAGTAATCAATAGTAAACATTCAAAATACTCAATGTTATACTTTCTTGAAATTCCCTCTACCTCTTCCCTCTAAAAAATCAATTACTTTTCAGCTCAGCTCCACATAAGTTCTCAGGATACAGCCATAGTCTATTCATGTTATTTCCTAAAATTTCATGAACAACTCCTAGCCCTGTTTCTGATAGAAACCTTGTTTATTTTAAAACCTTACAGGTGAGGCCTCTAGTGTCCACATTTCTCTAAGCATTCTTGTCTTCCAGGATCCTTCTAGAATAACCTGTTAAGCTCTACTCAAACATTCTTTTCCAACCCAGTGTTCCAAACTCTTCCATGAAATAGTTCAAAGATATAAAGCCGTGTAGTCCATTTATCACATCAAGCCTCCAGTCCAGATACCAATTTTGCATTAGTTACTTTCCTGTGTCTATGGTAGTACTTGAATGGTTTCTTTGGCTTTTAGTTCCAGAAGGATAGAGTCTGCCATGGCAAGAAAGGCAAGACAAGGTGAAGAAAAAGAAAGGCATGGTGGCAACATCAAGAAGATAGACGATCACATGCACATAGAAAGATTGAAGATCCACATGGGGAGTAAGATGGAGGACAGGAAATAGAACCAGGCTATAAACCCTTAAATCCTATTCCCAGTGACAGCAGCAAATCTTGGCAGGATCATGAAGGTAGGAATTTGAAGATGTAAAAAACAAACAAAAAACTTAGGTCTTATCTTAAAGGAACTGTGAGATTTTGTTTGTTTGTTTGTTTGTTTGTTTGTTTGTTTGTTTTTGCTTTCTTTTTTTTTCCTTGAGCCATTCTGAGTGACTATGGCCAAGGAACACAGGCTTACATTACCTCAAATTCCTTGTTCTAAACTGGAACCAGTTTCATAAAGTTTTTATAGTCTTTATAGTTGTACAGAACAAAGAACAACATAGGCCAAGGCAAGTTTAAAATATTAAAATACATTGGTGAGTACACCTGAAATGCAGACACAGTGACACAGGGCAGGGAGATGGAAGGACTACTGGACAAGCCTAAGATGACATTCTTAGTTTTTGGATTGGAAGAAGCTAGTATTCTGCTAAGTTAATGGCCTCTAAATGTCTTTTGTTGTTTTTTGTTTTATTTGTTTCGTTTACTTGTTGTCACAAGATGTCATGTCCAATATAGAGTGGGCATGGAATTTGTATCAGGAGGCTAAAACTAGCCCAAGGTAAGGTACTTAGCCTCTGAACCTGTAAAAGTCCAGCTCTCAGAGAAATGAAATTCCAACCAGCCTAGCAGTCTCTGCAGACAGAGACACCCTCCAGGAGCTCTTCATTCACAGCCAGACACAGCTTCTCTTCAGGAATTTTCTTTCACAAACTGAAGCAGAGACTGTGGAAGAATGAAATTTCCTGGCTTGCTCTCCATGGACCACTCAGCTTTCATTTTTATACAAGCCCGGGATTAACTGCCCAGAGGGTTCTGGACCCTCCCGTATCAATTATTAATCAAGAAAATGCCCACAGATTTGTTTACAGGCAAATGTGATGGAGGTTTTTTTCTTAGTTGAGGATCTGTCATCCCAGATGACCCTAGCTTGTTTTTATTTGACAAAAACCTAACCAGCACAGTTACTAAATATTTTCTGATTTAATGTGAAATGGAGACTAGCAAATGAAGTTTAGTATGTTACAATAATGAATCTCTCCATCCTCAGGAAGTGTAAATCACAATATACAAAAGTGTTGTAAAACAAAACAAATTGTCTATATAAATAGTTCTTCAACAATCTGATGCATATACATATGTTAATATATATTCAATATGTTCTGTGGTTATCCCAACCATATAGTAACCATATAGTAATCTATCTGATAGGCTGAAGCACCAACCAAAAAGCATATATAGACTGGACTTAGGTCCCTTACACGTATATAGTTGATAGGCAGCTTTGTCTTCATACAGATCCCTTTAAAATGAAGCAGGGGGCTGTGTCTGACATGAACTCTGTTGAATATTCGTGGAATATGTTACCCTAGCAGGGCTGTCCTGTCTGGCCTCAGTGGAAGAGGATACTCTTATCCCTGATGGGACTTGATGAACTGGGGTGGGTTGATTGGTGGGGGTGCACCCTTATCTGAGGAGGAGGAGGAGGAGGAAGAGGGTGAAGAAGATGGGAGGATGGGACCTAGTGGGGAGGAGAGGGGGGCTGTGATCAGGATGTAACCTGAATAAATTAATTAATTAACAATGTGATAATCACAACATATGAAAGTCAAATTTCTTTCTGTTTCCTTGAATTGAGAATGTTGTTTAATGCAGTGTGAAAAGAAGTAAAACATGTAAAATTTTAATCTACATTCCAAAACTGTTTGTTATGGATCTTATTAACAAAATCAAAGAAGAAAGTCAGAATGGTGGTGATTTTAAGACTGGTTGCAAATGGCAATAGTCTCCAATCCTCACCGCTGGCTCATTTATTATCACACGCTTTCGTATCGCCCTTTCCCAAATACCCACCTTTACCTGTGGTGGCATGTTACATTGCTCCCATCCCCTTGCAAGGGACTAGCCTCATCGTTGGGATGTTACAATCATCACTTGCAGATCCAGATTTCCATGATGTAACAAAGCACAGTCTGTTGCTATGGCAATGACCAGCATCCTGCAGCATGAGCTACTGAGATTGCAGGTCTCTCATGCTAGCCTGTTTTATTTAACTCAATTCTCAGAGATCGTTTTTGTTCTTCTGCTCACTCCAAAGTCAGCACTTAAGAAGCTTTGATTAATGTTTCAAACATTACCTAGTATACTGATGGGTTAAGGGGAGCTGCTTTAATCTTTATGTTTTCTTCTTTAAATGTTCAGCCTGTGCAAGAACATTAAGTCACAGAAATCTAAGAACAGCTGAAAATTTGTAAATTGTGCTTAAAACTTAGTCTTGATGTGTGAACTGAATTACAACAGAAAGCTTTATTTTGATAGGATTTTATTAATTGAGAGACATAACTTGAGTTAGCATATGCTTAAATTTTTTCCTACCATACCTGACACTATCAAAGTATTACTTCATATTTATGAGAGAAGTTTCAGTCTAATATCAAGCTTGAAACGTTAAATGTCCTTATAACATTGAATATATGCATTCTATTGGACTTATATATGCATGCCCAGAAATCATCTCCAAAATGAACATTTTTATGTAAATATAAATATCATAATGATGTTATTTCAGGTCCAATATACATGACAAATACCAATTTAAATAGCATTGGTCTTACATTTCATAACAAAATGAGACAAATGCTTATGTTGATAGAAATTAAGTCACAATATTGCCAACTACCATTAATTTCTTAATTAGAACATTTAAATTTTCTCATATTATTTAGATTACTATTTGAGTCACAAGCAGTCAACTAAATACAAATTTATTAAGTTGTTCCATATACATAGGAGGTTTTATAAGCCAAAAGTGAAGCATAAATTAACCACCACAGATGCAACAGATGCAGAGCACTGCCTATGTGCCCATGGCTCTTCTATTTCGAATTCAATCTTGGATTCAATTAACTATCACCTAGAAATTGTGGTTTCTATTTAAAACCCAGACTACATTGCACTGAATAGAATTATTTTCTTCCTTCCACATACACAAATAACAGCTTAAAATGATATTTAAAATTAAGTAAATAATAAAACTTGTTCTGCACACAATCTTTAGCATTGTATACCTAAGTCTCATTTTGACAACCGTTACTGTACAAAGTAAGAAACTCACGTGGTTTCAAAAATCACAGGTGTCATAGTTTAACTTTTGAGTCTCCAGTCTTGCTTAAGATCCAGTCACTCTTACAAACAGAAGTCTGATTAGAAGAGCAGATTTTATCTGATAGAGAGGAAAGTTGTCTTTAAAAATTGTAGCACAGTGTTAGGTGAAAGAGTACAGTGTATTTATAGTTTAATTTTTTCATGCAAGCATGTGCCCTACGAAGTCATATGTGCATCAAGTTGTCCTTATGTGGATCACATAGGCATGTATGGTGTAGATTCACTGAAGTTCTCTTCTAATTGCCCTATCTTCAACCCTGACCAAGAAGTGTCCAAGTTCTTTAACCACTAAAATGAAAAAAAGCAATAATCTTAGTAATTTTAATTTTATTTCATTAGAAAAATCTATTCTTAACAGAAGAGTTGTATCTAAAAAGATTTATAATATTTAACAGTTCTATGATCAAGATTTTAGGAGTTTTTAAATCACATTATCTGCAGATAAGGATAATTTGATTCCATACTTTCCCATTTTTTCTTTCTTTCTCTTGATTTACAGCTTTAGCTAATTTTCAAGAACCATATCGAGTAGAATTAGATAGAGGAGGAAGACTTGTCTCAGTACAAGATTTAGTGGGAGTGCTTTCAGTATTTCCCTGCTTCGTATAATGTTGGCTATATGTTTGTCAGATAAGAGCCTTTATTACATTGAAGTGTTTCTTTTATTCTTAGTTTCTTCATGGCTCTTAACCTAAGTTAAAACTTAGTCATAAACTTTTACTACATCTACTGTTATAACCACGTAAATTCTTTTCTTCAGTAAATGGAGGAAACTAGAAAAAAACAAAAACAAAAACAAAATCATCCTGAGTGAGGTAATCCAGACCCCAAAAAGATATAGTATATATTTACTAATATGTGGATATTAGCTCTTAAGTCAGTGATAATCAAGTTACATTTCACAGAAGCACAGAGGTTAGGTATAGAGTAAAGGACTAGGCAGGACAGATAGATCTCCTTAAGAAAGCTAAATTTTTTAGATAGTTATGCAAGGATAGGAGCACTGGAAATATAGGATCAAGTAGGAAGAGAAAAATGGTATGAGGAAGAGAATACAGAGAGAGACATAAAGGCCATTTGAGGGGTACTATGAAAACCTCATATAGAAGAAGCTTTCATATATATATATGAAATGTATATTATACTATATAATTAAATTATATTATATATAATTTATAATATATATTTTTCTAATATATATTATTTTTAGACCATACATATATATGGTATAAGTGGAATTGCCAAATATTGGAGGAGACAAAGGCACAAATGGCCATGTCTTGTCACCAAATGAAGCATCCATTACCAGGATCAGGTTATATCTAACTGACTTGTTGGCCAAAGAATTTCCATGGAAATCTCCAAACAATCTAAGCTGTTGCCAAGGCAACAGGTTACTCTCCAGAAATGGATGGCAAGGCTCCATTGCTGAAGACAGTATCCATACAATTTATTGGACATTGAGGAGTTTAGCTGGTGCCAACATAGAACTTTCACCCACACAGTCTAGCATCTTTGATACAGGAAGATACTCTGAGCACACCAAAGGAGAAACCTAAACACCAACCCAGCCCCAAGCTCTTGGATTGACAATGTGTCATACCTGCAGGATATACTAGGGAAATGGTAGCACAAAGCTTGTGGAGTAAATGACCAATAAACTGATTTGACATAAAGTTTATTTCACAAGACAGAACCCATACTGGTTGCTGCTCAAGTGACCAAGAGCCAGAGACTAGACAGCCCGTGGACTTCATGCAAAACCAAATTCTACTGTTAAAAACAGCTGACAAACAAACAAACAAAAAAGTGACAATAAAATGACTCATAATGATATTCTGCTATCCTCATAGATCAGTCCCTTGCTCTGCCATGATCAGAGAAGCTTCCTCTTGCTGAAGATAGAAACAAATACCAAGACCCACAGCCAGACATTATGGAGAGAGAGAGAGAGAGAGAGAGAGAGAGAGAGAGAGAGAGAGACCTCAGAACACATAAGTATAAATGGGATATCTCCATCAAATCCTTCCACTCAGAGCTCAGAGAACCACGGAGAAGAGGAGGCAGAAAGAATGTTAGAGCCGGACTGATGGAGGATACCAGGAAAACAAGGCCTTCTGAATCAGCACGAGCAAAGCTCATTTGAAACAGAAAAGCTCAGACTGAAACAGCATGTGCAAAGCCTGCACAAGTCTACACCGAGTCCTCTGTGTATATGTTATGGTTTCCAGTTTAGTTTTTTTATTTGGTTTCTGAGTGTGCTATGAAATAGGTCTCTGGTTCTTCTATCTTCTCTTGAACTCTTCTCCTTTTGTTTGTTTATTTTGCCCAATTTCAATATTTTAGTTTTTGTTTTATCTTAATGTATTTATTTTGTTATATTTTTATTATTATCTCTTAGAAGCCTGTTTGCTTTCTAATGAGAGACAGATAGGGAGAGGATAAGTTTGGGAGGGGGATAGGGAGAAATTGGGAAGAAGAGAGGGATGGGAAACCATAATCAGGATATATTATGAAGGGAAAAAATTATTCTTAATAAGAGGAAAAAATAACAATTGGATTCAATAGAATATCCTAACACATATTTGACAAATTACTGATACTATATACTGTATCATATTTACTTTCTAACATTTTCCAACTTTTGCATAGAGGGAATATAATTTCAATTGAACACAATAAGAAAACTGGCAAAAGTCTAGCTAGACAGAATGCTCGGAAATAAATGCTGTAATTCAGCTTTCGTTTACATTTTAAGGACCTTAAAACCTGAATAAATGAATATTCATAATATAATGTGAACATAATTGTTTATATCTATTGATGTTATTTCAAATAAAAGAATTAAGTAGGGGGAGCGAAGATGGCGGCGACCTACACTGACGCATTCTGAACGCGGGGGAAAAAAGAGCCATAAAAAACACAGAGTTATTGGGCACTGTGCAAAAACCGGAGGGGCTAGACCCCCCCCCCCCGGAACACACACAGCTCCCAAGGGACTGTTAAAAGTCCCAGGGCAAGGCTCTCCCCATCTCTCACAGACACGGAGGCCACTAAACGCAGGATTCGGGAACTCCCATTTGGTGAGGCGCCTGGTAAGATCGATCCCAACTTACAGCAGGCAGAATCAGGGTCCATTTGGCCATAGATCGCTGGCCTATTGGGATCCCCACACATCAGGTTGAACTTATACCCACTTAGAAAAGGTTGCGAGATAGTGGAAGCCTTAGCAAGGAACAAACAGGGGGCTCAGCGGGTGGTCCGCAGCCGCTAGTGAAGCAGGAGGGCGGGAGGTTCCGAGAGAGCTCGGGAAGCTGGGAACACAAAAGCAGGCGGGAGGGGCCAAATCTCGCACACTCACTATAGCGCAGCTAGGGAGAGAGCACGGCTGGCAGGGCCAAATCCCCGCCAGTCCACGGCAGGTCATCTGGGGAGAGAGACAGGCGTGGGTGGGGCCAGGGGTCCATGCACCCACGGCTGAGCTGCTGGGACGAGAGGTGCACTCAGGCAGCCGGAGGATCCGGGGCTTGGGGTACCCACGGGACCTGTGGCGGCGCAGACAAGAAGGGAATTAGGCACAGGGCCCAGCCCTGTGGCGAGAAGACTAGCGAGAAACCAGAAATCGGGACCATAGCTGTATCCTGGAAAATCCAGAC
>CAJQZJ010034157.1:3296795-3326462 GCA_907164525.1 Lophiomys imhausi | reverse complement strand
AAAGATATATCTTAAACTTAAAAAAAAGGAAGGGGATGGGTGGGTTGGGGCGGAAGAGGGTGGGAGGGTGGGACTGGAGGTGGGGTAGGGAGGGGATTTCAATTGAGATGTTACTTGAAGAAATAAAAAATAAAGTAAAAAAATTAAAAAAAAAGAATTAAGTAGGTATATAGATTATAGTCTTAAAATTCAGTTCTATGAAATAATACTTCTGCTGGAGAGGCCTCGAAAGCAAGTTCCAGATGGTTAGTAGAGATTATTACTTAAAGAGAATTTTTTCATTAATGTGAAAATGTGTTTTATGCAAACCTAATCTAATAACATCAAAAACAAAGTAGCAACCTGTTTTCAGAAGGGATTATTTAATTAGGATTTGTGATTGCTTTTTATTTTTAGCTAGTATCTACGATATTGGTACTATATAACATGCGAACCAAAGAAAGCTGAAAGAGATTTAAATCCTAGTCCTTCCACTATAGCTGATTTGGTTTTCAAATAATGACTCTTATCTTGATTCCAATATATAACAAAATCACTTTGGCAATGAAAAATGCTATGTTTGTTTGTTTATTGACACTTTAAGACAAGCCCATGATATGTAGCTTTCGATGGCCTGGAGCTCACTATGTAGGCCAGGCTGGCCTTGAACTCACAAATTTGCCTGCCTGTGTCCCCCAAGTGGTGGACTCAGCATGCTACCCTGAGTGGCTGAGAAATACTATTTTTAATCTCATGTTTGTTACTGTATCACTGAAGGGCTAATGAAAGGCAAAATTATATACAGAGTTTTTAAATTTTTATTTGTTCTTTCATGTTTTCATGGATATATATATATATATATATATATTTTTTTTTATCAAAGTCCTGTCTAACCACTATTATATTCTTTTTTTTTTAGGTTTTTTCAAGACAGGGTTTCTCTGTGTACCCTTGGCTGTCCTCTACTCACTTTGTAGACCATGCTATCCTTGAACTCACAGAGATCCAACTGCCTCTGCCTCCCGAGTGCTGGGATTAAAGGTATGCTCCACCATGCCTGGCATTATATCTTATTCTATCATCCTCCTATCAAATCATTTATTCTTCTCAATCTCATCTCATTCTCCCATTCTGTTATCATTTTGTGTGTGTATGTGGCCCACTGTAGTTAATCAGTGTGGCTTGAAAGATCATGCTTGTGGGTTATTTATTTGATCTAGAGCAATGTACCAGTTCCCTATAGCTACTTTTAGAGGAGATAGTTTGTATGAGCCTCTGATCCATATTGAAGGGATGTTGACATATTGACACCCATGTTGACAGACCTACACTTCTGCAGATCTTATGAATACAGACACTGCTGCTGTGAGTTCATGGGTGAGACTCATATGGGCATGAATACTACAGTATTTCATAGTAAGTCACATATAGACCTAGATACGGATTTGTATATTGTTACTTATTATGTAATAAAATATGGGTCATGATAAAACTAGAAATTTCACTATGATTCCAATTATTAAATTAATTTCTGGCTTTAGGAGACGCACTCGGAATCATTTATATAATCGTAGTTCTTTTTTATTTTAATTTTTATCTAGGTGATTTTGCATGTTTCTGAGTGAATGTAAGCCACAGAATTCAGATAGCCTTGGAGGACAGAGAAGGACATCATATCTTGTGGAGTTCCGGTTATAAACAATTGTGAGCTTAGGAACTAGATGCTGGGACATAAAATTGTGTCTGCAACAAGAGCTCTGAGCTCCTAAGTTGTCTTTCCAGACTACTTTTAAAGTAGTTCTTTAACAGATAGAATTCAAATCAGCACTACTTTAAGACCCTAGCATGTTTAGACTAAGGTCTATCATGTTTATGAAACTAGGAATTCTTTTACTTTTAATTTTTAATTATATTTAATAAAGAATATTTTGATCATATTTTTCTCCTCCTTCAATTCCTTCTAAATCCTCACCTCCTTACCCACCCATTACTATTTCTATCTCCAAAAAAAAAATTAAACACCAAGCTAAAGTATAAATAAGACAAAAAAATCAAAACAAAGCAAAATCAAAAACAAGGAGTCCATTTTGTATTGGCTAGCTACTCCTGGGAATGAGGCCTGGCTTTGAGTGTGGTTGATATATACATTGACACTCCATGTTAAAACACTGATTTTCTTTTTCCTACTAGATTTCATTGCAAATAGTTTCTTGGTTAGGGGTGGGATTTATGCATCTCCGGGCTTTGTTTTTGACTGGTTTGGACCTGTGCAAGTCTTGTGTGTGCTGAGTTTTATTTGGGAGTTAAGTTCTTTTTATGAGCAACCAATCCTGCATTAACAAATATCAAAGATAACAAAGTTTATAATTATACTATATGCTTTAATCAGAGTAATATTACCCCTACAAAACATCTGAATCAACTTAAAGTAGGAATGGTTTACTTGTGTTACAGTGTGACTCACGCACACATAGATTCCCTAACATGGTTACTTGGTACATTGCTCTTTTACTCATATGACGGCAGCGCTTATACTATCATGATCCTGATCACTTCAAAGTGTACATAAAGGTAGAAATGAGAATAAGAGCCCAGAGTCCATAATTCTATTCTAAGTTCCAGTCCCAGTCTCCTGTCTTCTGCTATTGCTGGACTCTCAAAGGTTCAATTACCTCACAGTGGTACCTTGAGCATGGGACAGAAGTAAAATCCAAACCATAACCCTGACGTTTCCTAAATGTAAGAATATGGCTATGGCTGTGTGACTGGTTCCCCATATTTCTAGCTTTTGTCCTAGAAATCACAGTATTGCTAAAGTTCCAGAACTGTTCTCAGGAGTAGCAGGGACTACTATGAGCATGAATTCACACCAAGGATATTCATATCAAATGGAGATTGTAGTCATTATTTTTAGAGAAATGCATGATTCAAACGATAGGCTTATTTCCCATGCTGTCCGAGTTGCAATATTTCTTCATAATGAAAATAAACACACCGTCATATTTTTAATATAATCCCTTCTAAAATCTAGCATTATAATATGCTAGAATAATGTATCACATCAATCCCTTTTTTCTTTATTTTTAATTAGTTCCTTGATAATTCCACAAAGCATATTGGCTGTATTCACCACTCTTTCCCAACTCATCACAAACTCACCTTTCTCTTCTGCGCCCATCAAACATTTTTTAACCCAGCAAATATAATGTATGCTGTCCATATATTCTTGAATGTATAGCCTTCTCCTGGCTTGGTCTATTACCAGGGACCAAACTCTTAAAGAAAAATGAGTTTCTCTTTCCCAAGAGCTGTCAATAGCCAAGAGCTCCTCAGATACAAAAGAGACTTTGTAGCAAGCTCCCACTCTGGGCTGGGATTTTGTTTACCCTGTAATTGCACAAGTCTTGTACATGCTGTCACAAGCGCTGTGCGTTCCTATTGCAACTGCATCACTGTGTACACAAACGCTGTTCTCTGCAGTCATCCACTAGCTCTGACTCTTATTTCACTCCCTCTTCTACAATGATTCCTAAGCTTTTAGAAGGAAGTGTGTGGCATAGATGTCCAAACATGCCAATTGTCTCCATTCTGACCAGTTGTGGGTCTCTGTTAATCACATCTACAGCAAAAAGTGTTTCAGATGGAAAGCTGTGCTGACCTATAAGTATAATAACAAATTATTAGATTTAATTTTATAGTGTGTCCACTTAGCAGAATAATAGTAGTAGGTTAAATTTTCAAATTTTTTTTATTAATTGTCATTTTGCTTGGCAGTGGAAATACCCAGTTTATTATTTCATTCTACAAAAATGCCTTTAGTAACTATTTTTGAACTTGCTACAAAAAAATAAAATAGCAAAAATTATCCTACTTTGCTCATCCAGACAATACCAAGTTTAAAAAAAACCTAAAGATGAAAACCAATATTTGTGCTTAAAATAAAACTCAAGAGGGAAGAAGACAAGTGAAGACGTTTTTGCAAAGAATAAACATTCATCTGATGGCCCTGAGAGGTGCAGATGAAAATGTAATCAATTCTCTAATGAATTTAGGGTACCAATGGCCTCTCTTGTTATTTTGTGTAAAGTAACTAATGAGCAGGTGAGAAGTTTCTAAAAACAAAACAGTCAGCACATTCCAGAGACGCACTTCCTGTTTAACAGGCATTACAAGTAGTACAGGGCTGTTTGCTGATAATGAACACATTTTCCTTGTTCTACATTTAGAAGAAATTGTTGGATGTTTTTTCTTCTAGAGAAACAAAAATAACATGGGAAAGTTAAAAGTATGCAAGTTGGTATTTTATACATAGTTTTATTTTCACTTGTTTAAATTATTCTCTATATGATATTTATAAGCAATTTAACTAGCAATCTTTTCAATCCATCTCAGTATTACAGAATATCTGTGTGTGTGCGTGTGTGTGTGTGTGTGAGTGAGTGTCTGTGTCTGTGTGTGTCTGTGTGTGTGTGTGTGCGCGTGTGTGCGTGTGCGTGTGCGTGTGCGTGTGCGTGTGCGTGTGTGTGTGATGTCAAGGGACTCTAACGTATACACCAATGTGGATGTCAGAGATCTACCTTGGATACTGTTCTTCAAAAGTTATTCTTTTTCTAAGATTTTTTTTTCATTGATTTTTATGAGAATTGTTATTTTGCCAACATTTATGAATCTGAAATACCAGAATGTATGGTGTCCATGGAGGTAAGAAGAGGGAATCGTATCCCCTGGAACTGGACCTATGGACAGTTGTGAGATGCCATGTGTGTGGTGATAGCTGAAGCTAGGTCCTCAGGAAAGCAGCTAGAACTCTTAATTGTTGGTCATCTCTCCTGCCCCTCAACTTGTTTACTTATTTTTTGAGATTGTAATTACATCATTTGCCTCTTCCCTTTCCTCTCTTCTAGTCTCATATCCCTATTCTTGCTCTCTTTAAAATTCATAGCCTTTTTATCATTCATTGTTGTATAATGTTACTTATATATATATGTTTGTATAATGCTACTTATTTGTATATGTTTCCGGGGCTGACCACTTGATACTATTTATAATTATATAAATTATAACCCATCAAATTGGTTGTAACAAATTATAACCAATTCCATGGATTCTTCCCTGGAAAAATATTTCTCCTGCACTTGCCGTTAATTAGCTGCTAGTAGTTCTTTGCAGTTTTTGTTTTGTTTGTTTTTTGAGACAGGATCAGTTGCTGGAACCTGGAGCTTACAGGTTAGGCACCTCTGGCCAAGGAACTCCAGAGTTTATTTGGCCCCATATCTTCAGTGCTAGGATTCCAATAGTGCACTTAAAAACTATTTCACTAATAAACAAACAAGTTTGTATTTAAAATGCTGACATGGACTAGAGAAGCAGTAAGCTATACTTCACTAACTGGAAAACAGAGCATGAATTCTTCATCTAAAAGTCAATTTCTCTCAGTTTCAAGCACTTCTGGATAGGTGGAGACAAATATCGCAACATTGCTTAATTATTTTATGTTCCACATGGTATCCAACAATTCACATGGACGATTCATTTGTAAATACTCATGCTGAAATCAAGCATTTTTAACTATTTTGCTGCCTGTTATGATGTCTGGTTGTAGACTTCTGAATGGATTGTAGGGTCCCAGAGAATATACTCCTCCCCCAGTGATGTGCCCTGCAATGATTCCCAGAATAGGGTTCCTTAGCAGGGACTCTGACCCATATAGAATCAGTCAGAATGTAGTGAGTGATATGGTTTATAAGAGATTCTGTCATATACAGATACTCAGATTTATGGAGAATGAACCATTTCAAAAGGAATCAGAGATGTAGAAAGTTCAACTCTTTTAGAGGAGGCTGGTTAACTGATTTTTAGCCACCTTCAATATTAGGTACTTTCAAAAAATGTTCAACATTTTTTTCTCACAGTTCTTCAGAGTTGAATTTTATTGTCTATATGTAAATGAACAGAGCAGAAATAATCTAACAAGAAATCTTTAATTTAGATGGAGCATCCCATCCTTTGGTTAGGATCCAACACCCTTGTCTTTGCCAGTGTGAATGTGAACAAAGACAAAGTCGGAGCTTCTGAAGGCTGAATGAGGTAAGACTTTTTGGTGGCAATTTGGTGGCTGTAGGGAAGACAGTTGCCACTAGAGCCTGGTGTTTCTGGGGATGAGACTTACAGGAGGTTTTGTGCACAAGGAGAGGCTCAATTTTAGACGTAAACACACCAATAGGAATGTGGCTATGATTTCTGAATAGAGCCACAGAGATGACATCCACGGATAAGTCAGGGGGGTCAGTGCTACCATGATGCCTCTCCAGCCCAGGCTTAAACTACCTTATCTCTCCTTTCTTTCTCACTTTTTTCCTTTTGAGTCTTCACTTATTCTTGACTGGTCAACTTCTACATGGAAGAAGGCATATTAAGTGGCTTGGGCTTTTTTAAACCTTTATTTTTTTTTCTTTGTAAGAAATGAAAAAAAAACCCTACTCTCAAAAATCTTAGATGCACAGATTTCACTTCACTTCTCACCTGTTTCTCTGCCAGCTCATACTGACTAAATCTTACATTTCTGTCAATTCTTTTGGTGTCTCTCGAGAAAAATCTGGAGATTTATTCACATCTTATAATTTATTTTTGACTTTTTTTTACTTAAAAAGAATCTTTTCTAAAAGATCTCTACTTGTCATTTAACTGTGCTATACCACATCAGCAGCACAAGTTCATTAGGGACAGTGCCTTAGCACACCTACGCTAATGATAGCATATATATGGCTCTCTCTCTCTCACACACACACACACACACACACACACACACACACACACACACACACACTCATACACTCACACTGATTTGGATGAGAACTCCTGAGAAAGCTTGAGGAATTTGCAAGTTTTGAGGAGTAGGCCTTAGGTGTTTAAGAGCTTGCTTTGTATAAATGATCTTGTTGATTATGCTGAGGTTAAGCAAGGACTGTATTTTTGTTGTTTTTGTCTCTTTTGTCTATCTCTTATAACAGCAAGCCTGCTTTCCTCAAGTCCGCCATCCTCCTCAGAGATGGCCCTTTGTTAGCTGCGGTGGGTTTGGTGAACATGTATTTGAAGTTCACCATCATGTGCCAAACTACTTCTAAATTACAAGGAAAAATAATAGATCATTAATGCAAGCATGGCAGAAAGCTGCCTGGGAAAGCGCTGATGAGCCAGTGTTTCTAATAAGGAAAAGAATGACGGACATGCCAGTGATACAAAGCCTGCTGTAAATACTCTGCTTGTTTACCTTATGGTAAATACTTCTTTATCTACATGCAAATACTTCTTTATCTACATGCCTCTACCTAGACTATGATGTACCCAGAGCAGTAAGTTCATCTCAACTTCATCCCTTCTTATCTAAGTGACTTGCTTGGTTTAAAGGAGAAACTTAATCAATACACCCAAACGGAAACATGAAATGCAATTCTGAATCACGGCCTTAATCAAACTTCCTTTGGATTTGCTGCCTTTTCAGGATTTTCTACTAAACATGGAACACTAAGGATACTGAGGAACTCTTTCTAAGAACTCTGCCTAGGAACTCTCTCACTATGAATGAAATTAAAAATATCCTACCAATATTTGTTATTTGACTGAATAGTGGGAATAATGGTCTCAGGTTGTCTCCAAGTGTGACTCAAAATCACAAGTCTCACGTCAAAGAGATCATCATGGCCCACAGATTTCAGCTGCCACAGGTTCTATGTTCCAATGTAGAAACAGCTCCATGAAATCTTCACAGTAACAAAACAAAAGAAGTCATAAATCAAGAAACTTTTAAAGTACATTTGTGGAAACATCAAGTATAACAAAGCTGAGAAATCTCAGTTGTGCTCACTGATGATGCTGTTGGAGGACATTCTTAGTTTTCAGGATGGTAGAATCTAGTGATATGCCAATTCAATACATTCCCAAAGGTTTTGGCCTATTAGTCTCAGGGTTACACTCAACACATAAGGAGCAAGGAATAGTTATTTAGGGAACTAAATATATAGCTCAAGGTAAATTGTAATTAGGCTCTTGTTCTAATCTGCTTCCTATTACTGTGAATAGCACCATGACCACAAGCAACTTGGAAGGAAAGAGTTTACTTCAGGTTACGTATTACACTCCATGATGGAGGAAAGTCTGGACAGAAACTAATACAATAGAAAATGCTGGTCACTGGCTTTCTTTCAAGAAACTGTCTCAAAGTCTTACCTTAATGATAGTCTCAACTGAGATTCTGTCTTCCCAGATGAACCTAGCTTGTGTAAAACTGACTAAATAAATAAATAATAATCATCACAGCTCTGGACCTGTGACATTCCAACACCTCCATTTCACTGTTGCTACAATGAGTCAACCAGCCATTGCAGATACTAATTCTTTCCAGGAAGCCTCAATCACAAAAGGAACATCTATTCAAGAAACAATGTAAAGACCCTGAGCTAGGCAACTATAAATGCGTGGATGAACACTCAATTATTTTTGTTTGTTTATGTTATTTTCCATGTTTGAAAATTCCACCAGTTACAGTGATTTTTTTTAAATATTATAATTTTTTAGCAGAATTCAAATATTTGCTCTTTCCTCCCCAAATCCATTCAAAATCTGGAAATTATCTGTAATATTTTCACATTATAGTTATTTGCACAAATAAAATAAGAACCTGCCTTCTTTCTAAAAAGAGTCAGTTGGAAATTTTGTCTATAGTACCAAAGTTTAGCTTGAAGGCATGGTTTCAGTTATCATTAGATACTTTAAGAAACTAAATTTGACTTCATGGTATCAATTAAAGTTCTCTGGAAATCATTTGCCTTGTAACCTTGTATATGTAGTTCATATGGTTGCTTTGTAGACAGATCAAAACTTGTCACCTCCTAACAACCATAAGAGGTTCAACATACCTTAAGGTTGTCAAGAAAAGAGTGATTCAGTAGGTATTTCAGGTTAAATGTGACTGAGATTGCTTGGCTTAGTTTTCTCTGTTCAAAAAGCTTTTGAAACTCAAATCTGAAATTTCTTTTGGAAGATTCTGGCAAAGCAGATCAAAGAGTCTACACTAGTTTTCTATATAAATTGATGTGACTTCTTATGTCATACTTAATGAGAATAATTTTAATTTTGAAATAATTGTCTTTATTTGACTATATCTTATAAAATAGGGACAATTGTTAAGTCTATTTGGAAAACATAGGTGCATAATCTTATTTGTTATTTATTTTATTTACTCATTTACTTATTATTTATTATTTCTAGCACCTTCTGTAAGAATCTACCATGGCAGTAGACACTCAATTCTAAAGAGAGCATGATTTCCTATTGAAGTCCATGTGAAACTAAAACAATTCTAAAATTTGAAATAGTACCATCAATCCCAAATTGAGTGAAAGCAGTGATCATATAATAGTGTCTCAGACATAAAGCTCTTGTAGGGAATAGAAAACAATAGGTGTGCTCGAAGCAGACAGATGTCAGCTGTTTTGCTACTTTCTGACTTCACTACTTAGAAATTCCAAAGTTCTTCATAATGCAGATCTCCAGTTTCCTCATTTTTGAAAATGTGAAAATGATTATAATTGTGTCCATATTGAGATGTTTTCACTGAGGAAGACTGAAAAGGGATTTTTTTAATATTTGTTTATTACTTCAGGTTACATCTCCATCACAGTGTCCTCTTTCCACCCCTCCCAGTCCTGCCTTCCCACCCTCTACCCCCATCCCTTCCATCATACTCCTCTGGAGTGGAGTGTCCCTACATAACAGTCCCCCACCCCAGTTCAGCAGTCATATGAGGGCCAAGAGCCTCCTCATACACTGGGGGCAGATAAGGCAGCACCACTAGGGAAAAGTGTCTCACTGACAGAAAGAAAAGTCTATGTTCATGTTCCCTTTGGTGCATTCGTTGTAGTATAGTTATCCTGTACTCTATGGCTAAAATCCGATTATACCTGAATAGATGCCATGTGCATCCTTTTGTTTCTGGGTTAGTTCACTCAGGATGAGCTTCTCTAGTTCCATCCATTTGGCTGCAAATTGCATGATTTTGTAGTGTTCCATATACAAATCCAGCTCAAACACATTAATCACTTCCTTTCATTGATATCCAAGCAGTTTCTACATAACCAAATCTTACATACTTCTTAAGGTCAAAGAATATCCATTATGGGCCACTCTGATAGGAATTGGGTGAGATATAAATATGAAATAAGTAATGTTCAGGCCTTCTGAGTTCTTAAAATTCTGCATACAGAATCAAAAAACACATGACAATGATAGAAGGCATAACCTGATGAAGACAAAAGTTCATATATACAGTGTGGGGATGAGATATGAGGTGAGAGTAATTTGAGCTAATACAATATTGAAAGGTTTATTTGACAAAGTGTATGACTTACCCTGAATAAATCTTTGTATTGTTTATTAGATGTTACTTAACCACAATGACTGTTTTTCTGTATTATTTCGCTTCTGTTTGATATATTTCACTTGCTGTATTTATGCAAGTGCTTGAAGATGGAGAGGAATGCATTAAAAGCTACTTCCTGGACATGGCACAGCTAGTGCACTCATGAACTCATAGCAGCTATGGTTGCCTGTAGAAGACCTGTGCAAGATGAAGCCATCCAGAATTCCAACACAGATGAGGCTGAAGATTTGCAGGCCTGACCCCTTACTGAGAAAGTATAGGCAGCTGGCAGAGGATAGATGTTAGAGAAAGAGCATCATTATTCTTTAAGAATGAGGTAGATTTCTCAAGCTCCAGCAGATGGCCCCATACCCATGTACACATGGGCATTACAAATTGGACTCAGTAGATTAATTTGTACAAAGACATGAAGGTAAGAGAGGAAATGGGTTATAGAAAGTCATATTTCATTGTACACATGCATATAGTTCTCAACAATAAAGAAAAAATAAATATTATTGGCTTTCATTCCAGTTTAAGGGCTGTAGTCAGCATACATAATGGTGTAAAAAGCAAGTAGAGTGATTTGCATGAGAATGGCCATCATAGGTTTATATGTATATGAATGTTTGATTCCCAGGGGAGTGGAACTGTTTGGGAAGGATTAGGAATGTGGCCTTGTTGGAGAAGGTGTGTCACTGGGAGTGGGGTTATAGGTTTCAAAGACTTATGCCATGACCAGTTAGCACTCTCTGACTCATGATGGTAGATCAGATGTAAGTTCTCAGCTACTACTCAAGTGCCATGCCTTCCTGCCTGCTGCCATGATTCCCACTGCCAATGATCATGGACTCATCCTCTGAAAATAGAAGCTTCTAATAAACTGTTTCTTCTATGAGTTTTCTTGCTCATAAAGTGTTAGCATATCAGTAGAAAGTAATCTAACACAGCAGAGAAAAGAAATTTGGTTGAAATAAATCTTCAGAGGCATGAAAAGAATGAATATAGCAGAGTATTTTATACCTATAAAAAAGTGTTCATCAACTAAACCTAAGAGTTTTTCTAATTATTTAACATGATAGAACCTGAAGTAGAGTGTCTTGACTGTCAAATCATAAAATTTGATAGCATATTTAATTGTATGAGAATTTCATATATGCATATAATGTATTTTAATCAAATCTACTCCTTATCTCCTCTCTCCCAACACTTTCTATATTCCTCCACTTTTTCCTTCTGACTTAATGTACTGTTGGTTTTTTTGTTTGTTTGTTTTTAGTTTTTTTTATTGTTTCCTTTATGTTCCTGAGATTATAATTTCACCCTGCTCCCCTTATTTTTTTAGTTTTTCGAAACAGGATCTCACTATATTTATCTCTAGTTGTCTGGGAACTTACTAGGCTTGTCTTTAACTCACAGAGATTAATCTGCCTCTGCCACTCCAGTATTGAGATAAAAGACATGTGTCATCATATCTGGCCCTCCTGTGTTCTCTTTTTTCTCAATCCCTCTAAGTCCACTTAATAATTTCAGGATATTACTGAGTATACAACCATTCATTTGAACATGAGTAGCCTATAAGGCATTTCATCCTTGAAGAAAAATGACATTCTCCTTCTTTCAGCATCTATCAGTTGCCAATAGTTCCTTAAACAATGGTAAGACTTCTTGAACATCTTCCCCATCCATGCTAGGGATTTTGTCTGGCTTGATCTTGTGCAAGTCATGTGCATACACAGTTGCTGATTTTATACGTGTGTGTATGTATATTATATTAAGTTATACCATATCATATCATATCATATTATATCATATTATATTATATTATTATATACATATAGTATTTTGTATGGTATATATTATATTTATTAATTATATTATATTTATATTATATTAATTATATAGGTATAGTACTATTGTGATTGAATTTCAACAAGTAACTGCCAATTGACTAATACTTGCCAATTTTGGGTTGAGAAAAGTATATTCCATTCTCTAAATGAATCACTGATCTGTTTCATTGAGGACATCTAAAAGAATCTTTAGTTTCCTATATAAAATCAGTCAAGTGTGCTAATTTTGTCTCTGCTACATTTCTAGAATACATTAGAAAGAGTATTTTCCTTTGACATCAATAATGTCTGAATGTTGTTGTTAGTAAAATGGTGTTGAACTTTATGACTAACTATCCTTATATAAGGAAAAGTTATATCAAGAAGTATGAGAATTCTTTCTCATTATTGTGGTCTGTGAGCAATATCATGCAAATAAACTCAGTCAACTTTTCTTAGTATCCCTAGTAATTCTCTAAAGAAGTGTCATCTCTCCTAATTTCTTCATTTGGAAATTTGATAATTTACCACTTTAAAAGCTTTGTTTGAACAACTGACTCTTCATTGATTTGAAGTAACTCTCATGAGGACAATATTTACTAAAAGTCAAAACCTGGATTTAGGATCTAGTCCCCCCAGATTACAGCACATTATCTTTGCTGTTTTACATGATTACTTTGTTCCACATTGCCTTAACTTTTAAATGAAGGTTTATGGTACTTACTTTGTAAGATAATTCCAAAGGTCAGGAAGACTTTGTGTTGAAAGTGTATTTTAAATATTTACTGAAAGGCATCACCAGCAGGATATCACATTTTCAACCTCCTTAAAAATAATCGCTTCTGTACAATTTCATATTAACATTGCCTAAAAATAAAACCCTACGTCATCTTATATTTAAAATTTCCAATTAGAGAATACATCTTCATTAAAACAAGAGCAAATATGACACCACACTTAATACAATGCTATGAGTTTCGGGGTATAGATTTGAATGTTAATCAAGTACCAGATATAAACCTCTCCTAATGCATAACTAGAAATTAAAAGCAATTCATATTTTGTATCACTGAAAATGGATGGCTTTCATAGGTACATTCTAAATTTAAATTCTTTGAAAACATAATCCATGTCTAAAGAAATGGAAGGATGTATGTAATAGAAATGCATAGGCTGTTAGTAAATCAGAGCTCCTGCCTCTCTCATTGGGCCTGTTCTGCACTCTGAATCAATCTTCAGAGGCTTAAAGCTAAACCTCTTGCTCTAACCTGAGCAAAACCTAGATGTGTAGACATAAAAAAGTTATTTCTTTAGTTATAAGAAAAAGAATGGTGGTAACAAGGTGAACCTTTACCCATAAAGCAATAATTCAATAGTAACAAGTTTAAAGCATTTAAATTACTATAAATAGACAGTTAATTATTCAGGATCTTGGATTAGCTCAATACAAATAGTAGAAACTATAAAGTGGGCTCATTTTTTTGAATTTAAAATAAATCTTCCTTTTAATTAGAAAACATTAGATCAGACCAGCACTGAAAGACTGGAGTTCTGTTGATATCTGCTTTTACAAATAATGGCCATATTTACATCATGATGGAACTTTTTCTCTTCAGTGCATCTAATATTTTTTCCTTTAAAATGCTTCCAAACTTAATAATTAAATGTTCATGGAATGTTTTCTTGTGCTTGTCTCTAGTAGCTTCCTTTAAACACTTTGTTGATAATAGACACAGACAATGAAGAAATTAAAGCTTGAGTTGCCTTCATTGTTTCTCTCTGAAGGGACATAAGAGCTTACACATAGCACAGTGTAAGAACATGCCTGTGAAGACAGTTTAGTATGTAGATAAGCGAATCTGCATATCTGACTGTTTTATATCACTGTGTGATACAGAAATTAACCATTCAGGTAATGGGGCAAAATCTCATTCCATAGTCTGTGCCCCTGAACATCTTAGCATATATATTCTGCATTTGATATTTTCACAGAATAACTGAACAAAGCTTGTTAGTGATGAAGAGCCTCTTCATATGTTTTATCTATACCTTTAAATAATAAGTATATCATTTACACATTTTTGAATATACAAAATATGAACAAATATAGCACCATAACTGCTCAGTAGAGTACAGAAACAACATCATGAAGTAAATTCTTTAGGGATTGGCACTTAACTTTGTCTTTATGAAATAGTTTTGCAGTTAGTGCAATATCATAAATATTTTTAATAATTTAAGTAATAGTATCAATAACTTTTTGTTGTGCTTTTACAGTTATTTATTGTGTGTGCATGCCATGGTGGAAATGATGTCATCAGACCGTTTATAGAAGTCAGCTCTGACCTTTCACCATGTGGACTCCACGAATTGAACATGGTCATCAGACTTGGTTACAAGTGCCTATTGAGATACCTTGCTATCCCTCTTTCTTTCTTTCTTTCTTTCTTTCTTTCTTTCTTTCTTTCTTTCATTTTATTTAACATAATATTTTTATTGATTATTTGGTAATTTCACATAATGCACCCTGATCACCCTTACTTCCCAGTCCTCCCAGGTCTTTCCCCCATTCTTTTGGCCTCCCCCTCCCACCAAAAAAAGATTTAAGGATTTCAATTTGTGTTGGCCATTAGCCAGCCCCTTAAAGAAAAGTAAGTCCTTCCCAACCCCTACTCCTGCCAGAGAGCTACATTTCAGCATCCTTATCACAATTTTTAGGAGTTCTCTTTGAGGCTTCCAGTCTAGGGAGTTACTTTGGGGGATGAGGAATGGATATTGTCACAGAAGTCTTCTATGTCTCTCTTTCTCATCTGTGAGCCTTCGACCACTGATAACATTGCAGAAGTTTCCTTGTCCTCTATAGTCAGCAGGAGCACAGATCATGAGCTTCCCCATAGTATCTGGTAACAGTAATGATCACGTCCACTTGGCCTCTGGCATGTGAGCATGGTCTCCAGGGGCAGTATGGGCCACGAACATCAACATGGTCCCCGGTGGCAGCCCAACCTACTGACATCAACATGACTTCAGGCAGCAACACAGGCTACTCACATCTGACTGGCCTTCATGGTAACATGGGCTATGGGCATCAACATGGTCCCGCAGCTGCAACAGGAAGACAGGGACCTCAGATGCAACACAGACTACTACAGATATTAGCACAGGCCCTGGTGGGAGTACATGCCATGGACATCTGCATGGCCTTCAGTGTAACATGGGTCAGTGATAACAGCAAGTGGACCATGGACTGAGACATGGCTCCTGGTGGCAATAGATCAATAACTTTTATTTGTGTTATTTTAAGCCTATGAAATAAATTGTGTTCCTTAAGATACTACAGCGTGCTTGAGAATTTATGCACTACACTTTCTACAGATATCAAGTTAACATTACTACAGAAAACTCCCTGTCTGTCTCTAGGTCTCACCTTTGCACATATGAAAACAGCAATGTTTTGAAAAACATATCATTGGGCTGAACAGATTGTTTAATGCTAAAAGCATTTGTTTTGTAATAACAGGGACTTGAGTACAGATCACCAAAACTAATGTAAAAGCTGAACATACAGCAGCTGTCCATAAGTCTAGTATTGGGAGGTAAAGACAGGGGATCCTCTAAGTTGGTCACCACGGTAGCCTACTGGGAAGTTCTGGGTTCCATATACAGACCTTGCCCCATAGAATAAGGTGGGGAACCAAGGAGAAGTATCCCTTTATCAACCTAATTCTCTGCACCTAGCCACCTCTTATGTATGTCCTTAGCATGTGCATACTCATACACATACATACATACATACATACATACATACATACATACATACATATATACAGAGGCATGCCACTCAGACATACATCAAAAAATCTAAACTTAATCTTCATATGCCACAATTCATGGCTTGATTAAACAATGAAGATAAAATGAAACCTTTTAAGCATCTCACTTAAAACCTCGTGTTTTTCTGACTACTTAACCAATTTCTCAGCACCTGACAAGGTTCTCTCTGTGGTACAGACTTGACCAAACATTAGTTTTTCTGATTCAGAAACATTTAACTACACGCTCTCTTCCATTCTGCAAATTTCAAGGGTAATGGCTATTAGTGATAAAAAAGATATAATGAAATCTTTGCTATATTGTTAATAAAATTACACTATAAAAATGAATTGAAAGCCTCCTAAGCACCCAGTAGTATCTTTTTCTTAGAAGTCATAGTTTCTCTGTCCTTGGCTAATTTCCAGCTCTGTAAATCTGACCACATTTACCAATGTATTCCCAAGAAATATAATCTTAATCTACCAGTGAGGCCGGATTCCTTCAACCTCTGTTATTGCCAAGGTCCAGCTGTGGGTGAGGACAAATGGATGCAAGAGTGGGAAGGGAGGGATGAGCCAGGCACATAGAATTAGGAGGAGCTTTACATCCTGGCTGATTAGCAGTATGAATGCTTCGTTATTTATACAGAACTCAGTAGGCAAGGATACATTCATGTTGTTCCAAAACACAGATCATATTAACTTCCTCTTGGTCATAAGTTTAGTCATCATTGATAAACCATGACAGAACAGAGTTATCTTTCACAATCACTTACCCTCATCAACCCCACAACCCACATTTTAAGAATCTAGAAGCACATTTTGCCAAAGTATAACAGCCTGTTCTCAGGTTGGTAGCTCTTGTAGTTTCAAGGGCATTAGAGAGAAATAAAATCTCCTAGCCAGCCAGGGCAGATTGTCATGTCCCAAGCAATGTATTAGCAACTTTTGTAGAGAGAGTGTAAATTATCATTCGCTCAGGAAATTTCTTCAAGTCAAAGCTGCTGCAGTTATTATTCAAGTTCTGCCATAATGCAGTTTATATTTTATATATTTGTAGAATTTATTTTTATGTCTCAATTTGGTATTTGTTTGTACCTTGATCATACGACACCACAGTGGCCCTGTAAAGTTACCTTTTTCTAAGAAAGGGAGGTCTTAGTTCTTTATTCTTTTATCATTTATCCACACCTTCTTTGTCCATCAGTAGTTGGAAGAGGCTTTTCATTTGATCTGCTGCCAACCTCTCTAGAATCTTGTTTATCTTTTTAAGTTTACTTTGTCTGATTATCTTGCTCCTGAGTACATACAGGGGCAAATGTTCCAAAAATACCTTTGAGTCAGGCCTCATAAGGAGGTTTTTGGCATCTTTTATTTGAGTAACAACCTTCAGGGCATAAGGAAGATCTTCAAGTAGGGCCAGATAAAGATATCTCCCCTAAAAGCAGGAAGGTATTATGGTCAAGGTCTCCCTGGGGAAACTTAGAAACAGTACTCCTGGGAGAAGGCATAAATGATTCAGAAGGAAATTTCCATCAATTAATAATCCCAAAATATACAAATAATAAAAGCCCCAAAGCATGCAACACATCGAAATCAAGGCCAAAAGTGGAGGAGAGTGATTGTATCACTACACTCAGCTTTGCTGGAGCTTTGTCAAACAGCAGTGCTGAATTTATGACTTTCACTGTTCCCATTAGATATGGCTGTGTCATGTGGGAGTTTGTATAGGAATGGCCCCCACCGAGAGGCACTTGAAGAAATGTTCAACATACTTGGTCATCAGGGAATTGAAAATCAAAATGACTCTGAGATTCCATCTCACACCCAACAGAATGGCTAAGATCAAAAACTCTAAAAATAGTACATGCTAGTGAGGATGTAGAGAAAGAGGAATATTCTTCCATTGCTGGTGGGAGCACAAACTTGTGCAACCACTTTGGAAATCAATCTGATGACATTTTAGAAAATTGGGAATAGTTCTACCTCAAGACCAAACCATACCACTCCTGGGCATATATCCAAAAGATTCTCACATAAAGATGCTATGCACAATGACCTTATGGTCATTGCCTCAACAATGTGCATTGAAGCTTTATTCATAATAGCCAAAATAAGTGTATATTAACCATATAGCAGGACAACCATTCTACCACCCACAGACCTAACCAGAGAGGAGCCTACCATAACTATTCTATGAAAAACTCTACCCAGCAGCAACTCATGGACCCTGTTGCTTTTAAGTGGAATACCTTACCTTAGATAGGTTGCCACATCAAGCCCCAGTACAAGAGGAAGCTCTTAGCCCTCACTGATGAACTGAGGGCATTTGATATGTAAGGGGTCTACTCATCTGAGGAGAAGTAGAGGACAGAAAAGAAGAGAGAGGGAGGGATAGAAGGGAGGGAGGAACACAGAGAGGAAGAGGGAGGGGACTTTGATAAAGATGTAACTTGAAAAAATAAATTTAAAAAATAAATAATGGCCCTCATGGACTTGTATATTTGAATGTTTAGTCACCCAGGAGTGCAATTATTGGAAGAATAGAAGGATTAGGAGTTGCAGTTGGGGAAGTGTGTGACTGGGAATGGGCTTTGAGATTTCAAAAGTCCATGCCAGGTTTATATTATCTCCCTCCCTCTCCCTTTCCTTCTATCTCTCCCTCTATCTTTCTCTCTGCTTGCAGATCAAGATATAGCTCTCAGTTACTGTTCCAGCACCATGCTTGTCACCTTGTTCTCAGCCTTCATGATAATGGATTGACCCTCTGAAACTATAAGCAAGTTTCCAGTTAAATGTTTTCTTTTACAAGAGTTTCCATGGTCATATTATCTCTTCACAGCAATAGAACAGTGGAGATGAGAGCCTCAAATCAGTTACAGGCCTGATTAATAATTGCCATATATAAAATGAAACCTTATGTCTTTAATTGTGGAATGTTTTATATATATATATATATATATAAAATCTGGTTATATTTATTTCTGAACTTGATAGCTATGATATGTTTAAAGTTGAAATTTTTATTATTGTTTGAACATTTATATTTTGTTTTGTTCCTTCTAATTTTTTTAGCTAAGAAGCAAACTGTGGGCTCTTATGACAGTTTTACCTCAAAGTTCCGATTATATTATACTCATATTCACACACACACACACACACACACACACACACACACACACTGCTCCATCTTTTGTCTCTGCCTCCCTTTTGTGGTTTGATGGCTAATATTGCTTTGCAGATACATTTAGAATAAACTAAAGACAAAGCAGCTGGGCATACTTGTGAGTGATTTTGTTGACTGCTCATTTGAAGTAAATCTGAGCCGCACTTTACAATGGCAGCCCACATAAAAGGACATAGAAGAAGGACTCTTTTGAGTTTTGCCTGCTGACCCTCACTCTTGCTGGAAAGTTCATCTGTTTTGCTTTTGTCATCCATTCGCTGGTATTGGAACCCATCTCTTTGGAATCCAGCATAGACTGAAGACCAGCAACTCTATTAGTAAAGCTATGGGATTCTAGCAGCACTTTATGACTAATAAAATATCCTGTATCCTAGATTATACAACTACCAGATTCTTGGCCTCCCTGGCAGGAGATTGCCATTGTTGAGCTACACACATTATAGCCTATAACCGGGTACACATATACATATGCATATATGGGAATTTATTGAACATGTTATTATATTATACTATATCATATCATATCATATTATTTTATATTATACTATATTATATTAATTAGATTAGATTAGATTAGATATTCTACTAGAGAACTCTACAAATATACTGGTCTAGTTCTTCCTTCTTCCAAGTAGTCTCTTTTTTATTTTTAATCAATGAGCATTCTCTCTCTCTCTCTCTCCCTCTCTCTCTCTCTCTCTCTCTCTCTCTCTCTCTCACACACACACACACACACACACACACACACACACATGCGCACACATATGGAAATGCATCTCTCTTTCCTCCTGTACAAACTTCTCTTATTCCTCTATTTCCTTCCTCCATTCTTCCTTAATTAAGAGTTTTTGTTCATTTTCCCATCTACATAGCTACTTTGGAACACAATTAAAAAACAAAACACTTGAATAATACTTAACCATTATTGACAATATATGTGAGCATGTATCACCATTTAAAAGAATAATGTTTAGGTTTCATTTCTCATCAATACACATGTTTATTTCTTTATTATCACCTTTTAAATTATCAGCAATACATATAGAATTGCTCAAATTGCAGTTTTATGATTGCTCAAACAGTATCTTCATGAATTCTAGTAATTCGTTAACATGAGACAACACTCAGAAGTTCCCAATTCTAATCTTCCTACTAAATGTTTTTAAGTAATTAACATACAGAAAACAAGGAAGGATTTCTTTCTGGAATAGTAATACTGTCAGCTTGATAGGATCTAAGATCACCAAGAGAGTAAGCCTTTGAGCACAACTGTGAGGCAGTTTCTAAACTGGACTAATTGAAGAAAAAGACCATCTTCACATGGGCGGCGCCTGTCCAATGGCTGGAACTTTTGACTACATAAAATGAAGAAAGACAGATGTTTTAGAAAATTACACTGTACTGTGGGAAATGATCCAATACAGGCCAAATTAAGTGATATAAAGGCAGGTTTATTGGATATAAGAGGGGAAGAGAAACAGTATGTGCATGCAGAGAGAGAGAGAGAGAGAGAAATAGAGAAGAGAGGGGAAGGAGACAGACAGTGGAGAGAAGAAAACGAAGGAGAGAGGAAGAGCAAGGGAGACAGCCCTCAAGATGTCTGGGTTACATTGGCAAAGGCTTGTGGAGCGGGCCATGTCCCTTAACAGGTAGAAAGTGAAACTTGCTGGGAGAACCTGGAGATCAGTCAGACCTAACAACAGATGAACACAGCACTCCACTTCTGACTGTGACTAGAGTCTGGTCAGTCACCTCGGACTCCTGTCATGGTGACTTCAATACTCTGAAACTGAATCAAAATAACTGTAAACCAAAATAAACCTTCTAGGTCACTCTTTGTCAAGGTAAGGAAACAAGTAACTAACAGAGGTTTCTTCATTGGTCCACCAGGAAAAAATATGGATTATTTAAATATTATCAACAACATTTAGAGTTTGGTAAACAAGTTAAAGCCCCTTGTTCCTCCATTCACATCTCCATAACCGATTCTTGTTTTGATCAGGAGTCAACTGTTCACTACACGAAGTCCTCTACGTCCCTGCAAATTCTTACCCAGGCTCTTGCTACAGCTATTTGTTCAAGCAGCCATGTCACCTGGGAGCCTAGACCCTGGACTCTTTGTCTTTGTCAGTCACCAAGAATACTTGGTACAATGTTTTCTGCCACAACTCTGAAAATTAGCTCTATTTGTTGTTGCTCCCTGGGGATCCAACCTGTGGTTTATAACTTGTAACAGCATTTTCGGGCAATAAGAGAATAATGTTGACTACCTATTTGGGGTCAGAGTGAAAAATAGCATCTTTCACCAGGGCATAAAACAGTACTTCACATAAAGTCTGAGGATAAAAGACAGGATGACCATTGAGGGTGTTTTAAAATTTCTACATCTTCTTAATCTATTTCATGAAGTATGTGTTAGATTTGAATATTGGCAAGTGCATTTTATCCCTAGAAAAAACATTTGTTTAAAAGCCAATCTACTGACAAATGTTTTTAAGAAGTTAATTATAATGAATAGAATGTTTCTATTAATTAAAAAGTATGACTGAACTGTATTTGAATTATATTCACGGTCGGGATAAAAATGCTTTTCTTTTTTAATATTATTTATTAATTCAAGTTACATCTCAATCACAGCCCCTCCCTTCTTCCTTCCCAGTCCTACCCTCCCACTCTCTACTCCCTCACCCACCTATCCTTTCCCTCCAGTGTCGGGGACCCCACATAACAGCGCTCCTCAGTTCAGCAGTCACATGAGGGCCAAGAACTTCCTCTTACTCTGTGCACTGACATGGCAGCTCAGCTAAGGTAAAGTGTCCCACTAACAGGTAACAAAGTCCATCGCTGAGACTGGCCCCCACTTGCTAAGGGATTAGTAGGAACACAAAGTTGCCTACCATCTATATTTGTATAGGGGTATCTAGGTCTAATCTAAACTTTTTTTTTTTTTTTTTTTTTTTTTGGTTAGTGTTTCAATCTCTGTAAGCCTCTAGGGGCCTAAGTTAGTTGTCTCTGTTGAACATTGTGTGTTGTTCTTGTCCACTCTGGGTCTCTCTATTCCTCCTCCCTCTCTTATATAGGACTCCCAGAGCTCCACCTAATGTTTGATTGTGTGTCTCAGGATCCTTTTTGTTCTGCTGCTGGGTGGAGTTTCTTGTAGGATACTTATGCCAGGTTCCTGTTCTTTTGGGTCTGTGGATAGTTATATGGGTAATATCCAGTTATAAGTGAAAGCATGCCATGTGTATCTTTCTGGGTGTGGGTTAGCTTACTCAGGATGAGTTTTTCTAGTAACATCAATTTGGTTGCAAATTGCATGATTTCCTTATTTCTAATAGCTGAATAGTATTCCATTGTGTAAATGTACTTTGTTTGTTTATCCATTATTTGGTTGAGGGGAATCTGGGTTGTTTTGAGTTTCTAGTTATTACAAATAAAACTGCTATGAACATTGTTGAGCCAATGTCCTTGTGGTTTGGTGAAGAATCTTTTTTGGATATATTCCCAGGCTGGGTCTTGATGTAGAAAAGTCACAGTTTTCTAAGATATAACTAGACTGATTTCCATAGTGGTTGTACAAGTGTTCACTCCCACCAGCAATGGAGGAGGGTTCCCCTTTCTCTACATCCTCACCAGCATATGCTGTCATTTGAGTTTTTGATCTTTGTCATTCTGATAGGTGTGAGATGGAATTCAATGCCTGGTTGAGCTAACTAAAAATATATGCTTGCATGATTTTGATCAGGTTACTGTAACAGAATACCATAGATTGGGTGGATTAAAGATGGACACTCATATTTGCATTCCTGGATAAGAGGAACTACAAAGTGAAGATCCATTTGATGTCTGTTCAACTCTTCTGTTGAAGGTTTTTGCATTCTTGCTGGTTTGGAGATGGCTTCCTTCTTCCATTCTTCCCCTGTCACTCTCTTCATATGCTGCCAGTGTCTAGTCCTCTTCTTCCTAATAATACATACTATTTAAATCACGAAAGCCTCATAATCACTGCCTTATCTAACCACAACAACCCTACAAATACTCATCCCTAGAAAGGCTCACATCTTGTGTTACTGACTGAATATAGTAATTTTTAGAGGGTGTAATCTAAGCATTTATGACACAGACACTCAATCTCCATATGCTTTTCCTTCTATCCTCAAATAACACCAAACCTTAACTCAGAAAAACATCATTTCTAAAATGAAAGGTCTCTAAATAATATCTAAATTTTATATAGTGAGATTTTAGAAATTATTTATTCTTGGGCAAAATTTCTTCCAAGTTTTGATTCTGAAAATTAGGAAGTAGGGGTATGTGCAAGTGTTAGAGGAAGGAAAAAGTAGGGGAAAAACAAAGTAATTTCATTAATTATAAAAATAAATAGTAATCTCAAATAATAAATGAAATTTTAAAATAGAGTAGTCAGGAAAGAATGGATATGCATTCTCCTTTTAAGGGGGAAAGAAAGAAAAGAGGAAGTGATAACAGTTTCTAAGAAGTGTAAAACTAGCAAGGTAGACACAATTGTTTCTTAAACTTCAATAACACTTCTCTCCAGCCTGATAATCTGTGTTTTATACATAATTGGAAAGACTCTGACCTCCCAATCTCTGTTGGCTGTTAATTCTTCCCCAAGAGGTTCTGGAAGCCCCATCCAAAAGCTTGGATCACAAGTTCTCTGGCTTGTTGAAAATGAGACATTGACCCTAATATGCTATCGATTGCCTTAAAGGTATGTTTTCTTTTTCTTAAGGACAATCTGTATTTTCCTCCAATTGGCTGGGTTCTTCAGGCATGTAATCTCTAGCAAGTCTATTTGCATGTATTTCCCCTTCAGTTCAGCTGCAGTATCTGTGAGATCTGTGAGTACAATCATCTCTCCATCTGTGGCTCTGCTGAAGTGCATAGTTCACAAGAGTGCTCAGCAGCACTCTTACAATTTCTTCAGAATATATTTTCTCTTTTGTTGTAAGATGGTATCTCAGGGTTCCTATGGATATGACAAAACATCATGACCACATGAGACTTAGTGATTAAAGAGTTTATTTGGCTTATCACACTCCATGATCATAGGAAGTCAGGCCAGGAACTTGAAGCTGGAACCTGGAGGCAGGAACTAAAATAGAGGCCATGGAGGAATGCTGCTTTCTGGATTGCTCTTCATTGTTGTTCATCCTGCTTTACATACAACTCAGGATCACCTGCCCAGTTATGTCACCATTCACAGGGACTTGGGACTTCCCAGAGCAACTAATGAAGACAATACCCCACAGACTTGCTTATAGGCTCATCTTCTAGAGATATCTCTCAGTTAAGATTCTTTGTTCCTGTATGTATTAGGTTTGTGTCAAGGTGACAAAACCAAGCAGCACAGATAAATATTCTAAGAGTGGTAGAAATATTGAGTTTGTATTCCTCTCTGCTTAACATATCAACTTCTATTCCTTTATCTTCTTTTGCCACCTACCATGAGCAGACAGAAGGAGGCAGGAAACTCAATCAAGAGTTTGCTTCACAATCATCTACATATCTAAGTACCACAAATAGGTTCTACTATTTACAAAACACAAAAGAAAAACCGTTAAAAATTTTGTCACTTAATAACAATTGATTCTTCTCCAGTTTTCCTTCTGAAACCTGATGACAGTGACTCCTAACATTTGTGTTTGTGAATCATACAGATTCTCTCCCACCTATTACTGTCACAGTGCCCAAGTAGTTCGACATGAGTAAATATCAGATACGGAGGCATTCCCCTTCTCAATGGAAAGCCAAGATCTGCTTTGGCTCCTATACTTGAACGCCAGTGGTTTAAAGGTTTAGACAACACATCTGGATTATCCACTGCTTTATGAGATGACAAGGTCAATATCAGGTTTTGCCTGACTCAAAAAAAAAACCAGATTCTTTCTAACTTGCAAGCATTCTCTGGATAATAATCGCTCATAAGCTTGCAGTTGTGGTAACTTCATCTAACCACCTACCCATCCCTAATTTAACCAACTCCCAATCACATAGTTTTAGAAGTTGAGACTTCAAATATGGATACAGGCTAGATCGAATTCGGTTCTTCACTGTAAGGTTGATATTTTCTAAACACACCCATCCTTCTGATTCTGAGTGTCAAGCCTCATGGGTCCATGTTATAAGAGTGAGCTTCCTGTGTTGTTTAGAAGCGTGAAATTCAAAGACTGGGTTGGTTTTTTGTTTTTGAGGTTTTTTTTTTTAAACTCTTTTCTTTTTTATTTATTTTTGTGTTTTTTTTGGGGGGGGTTGTTGTTCTTGTTGCTTTTGTTTTTTCGAGACAGGGTTTCTCTGTGTAGCTTGACTGTCTGGACTCACTTTGTAGACCAGGCTGGGCTTGAACTCACAGAGATCCACCTGCCTCTGCCTCCTGAGTGCTGGGATTTAAAGGTGTGTGCTACCATGCTCAAAGGATGGTTTTAGAAAATAAGTATCTAAGGTTTTAGAGAAAAAGTTGCCATATTGATGATAGTATAGAAGGCAGATACAATGAACAAGAACTGAATATGGACTTATTCACAGAGTTTATTTTTCAGATTATGTTTTTCAAATGAATAACACCAATAATTCTGAGCAAATATAATGGTCATTTACAAAAATGAGAAAATTTTATTAAAGCAATTTAATAATGACAAAATTCGTATTAAAACATGGTAATTTAAAATGTTCTCAGGATATGAGAGTACAATAATGAGATGTAGATTTTTTTCTAGGAAGAGCACACTGACACATACTTCTTTTCAGTAACTACCTTCTCTTGAGCTAATTTTTAGCTTTTAGATATTTATAAGTTTGCATTGATGAGTAACAATAGACATGCATGTACTTTGAGTTTCCTAAAATACATGATCAAATATATAGTTATAAGCTTAAGAAACTCACAAGGTACTGAATTTATCTCTTGCTTATGACTCCTGTTTTCTTTAAGAATTTTTTATTTTATATTCCAATCCCCATCCCCTTCCCTCCTCTCTTCCCATTCCCATCCTCCCACCACTTCTCCCACATCCTCCCCCCTCACCTAGTACCACCCACTCTAGTACATCAAGCCACATCAGGACTAGGTACCTCCTCTTCCATTGAGGCAAACTAAGGCAGCTCTGTTAGGAACATGAGCTCCTGAGGGAGGCAAGGTCATTTAAATCCAGGATAGACCCTCCAGTTGTTAGAAGATCCACTTGAGGACCAAGCAGCCCATCAGGGTCATATGTGTAATGGGCCTAGGCCCAATCCTTGCAAGCTCTTTGCATGGTGAATCAGTCTCTTTGCACCATCTTGTGTCTGAGTTAATTGGTTATGTGAATCATTTTGTGGAGTCTTTGATCCCTCCAGTTTCCTCAACCTTTCCCCTAAATTTTTCTCAAGACTCCCTGATGTTTGCCTAATTATCTGCTGGGTAAGGTTTCTCTGATGGCAGTAATGTTGGGTTCTTGTCTAGATCCCATTTTCCATAAATTTCAAATGTCTATTTTATCTTCCCTACTTATAGGGATTCAAGCTTTATCCCTTGAGTCCTCCTTGGTAGTTAGTTTCTCTGAGTCTGTGGATCATACTATGATGACCTTGTATGTATTGGCTAATATCCACTTATGAGTGAATAAATATTCTGCGTGTCTTTTTGGGTCTGCATTAGTTCACTCAGGATAATCTTTTCTGGTTCCATCCATTTGCCTGCAAATTTCATGATATCCTTGTTTCTGATAGCAGAGTAGTATGCCATTGTGTAGATGTACAACAATTTATTCATTCCTTCACTTGAGGGACATCTGGGCTGCTTCCAGTTTCTGGCTATTACAAATAAAGCTGCTATGAATATAGTTGAGGAAATGTCCTTGTGGTTTGGTGATATATGTTTGGGGTATATGCCCAGAAGTGGTATAGACAGGTCTTGTGGTAGAACTATTGTGAATTTTCTTAGAAGGCACAAGATTGATTTCCAGATTGGTTGTACAAGTTTGCACTCCCAACAGCAATGGAGGAGTTTTCTTTCTCCACATCCTCACCAGCATGTGCTATCTCTCCATTTTGTGATCTTAGCCATTCTCACGGTTGTAAGATGGAATATTATAGTAGTTTTGATTTGCATTTCCCTAATTACTAAGGATGTTTGTAGGGGGTTAGATAAATTAGATTTAGAAAAAATATAGGGGTTTCTGATACTGTCTCTTAATTCGGGGCATGAAGAGCATTAACAGCATGTGGACTAAAAACAGGAAACAAACAGGAGACTTAATAGACTGAAAAACAAGGTTGAAGTCAGGAAAACAGGAAAGACTTAATGGACTTGAAGAAACAAAGTATCTGGCCTGACATTGTTTTCAGCTGCTAAGTGGGCGGAGCCCAAATTAAGCTGAAACAGAGTTCCTCCTATTTAAGGACAGTGCATGGAGCCCAGAAAAAGAAGAGGCCCCTGATGCTAGAGAGCTCCAAGAGTCCTGCTGAAAAAAGTGCTGGCCATCATTTGATGGCCAGATTTCCCTGAAGCAGAAAGAAGCTGGTGAGCAAAGAAAGCCTGAGCAAGACACCAAAAGGCCAAGGACTAAACCCTGTGGCTCAGCTTTTGCCTGGAGGGGTTTGATCTGTCCGATCAGTGGCCTAGAAGAAACTGTGCCTGGCTTTGGGGACTGAGGCAGAGCAGCTGAGTTCCTGATTCAAAAGAAGTAAGTTGGCCTGCAGACGGCTGGGGTCTCCCCCAGAGAAGAAAGCATGAAGCCTTATTTAAGGTGAGACTGCAATAACCAACTTATCCTGATGAACCTGCATCTGAGAGATCCAGAAAAAGGACTGCTAAGTGCGTTAAAGAATCTACAACAAAGACTGTGTTCCTGACGACTGAGGACCTGCCCCAGAGACTGTATCATTCTAAAGATGTTGAACATTTCTTTAGGTGCTTCTCAGCCACCAGAGTTTCCTCTGTAGCAGATTCTTGGTTTAGCTTCGTACTCCATCTTATAATTGGATTATTTGGTTTGTTGGTGTTTAATTACTTGAGTTCTTTATATATTTTATATTAGCTTTCTGTCAGATGTGGGGTTATTAAATATCTTTTCCCAATCCATAGGTTGATGATTTGTCATAATGACAGTGTCCTTGGCCTTACAGAAGCATTTCAGTTTCTTGAGGTCCTATTTATTAATTGTTGGACTTACATCTTGAGCTATTGGTGTTCTGTTCAGGAAGTTGTCTGCTGTGCCAGTGAGTTCAAGGCTTTTCCCCACATTCTCTTCTATTAGATTTAGTGTAGTGTACCCGGTTTTAGGTTGAGGTCTTTGATTCACTTGGACTTGACTTGTGCAGGCTGACAAGTATGGATCTATTTCCATTCTTCTACATGTTGACATCCAGTTAGACAAGCACCATTTGTTGAAGATGCTGTCTTTTCCTGTATAGCTTTGGCATCTTTGTCAAAAATCAGGGTCTATAGATGTTTGGGTTTATTTCTGGATCTTCAATCCAATTCCATTTTTCAGCCTGTCTATTTTCTTGCCGGTACCATGGGGTTTTTATTACTATTGCTTTGTCTTAGAGTTTGAAGTCAGAGATGGTGATATCTCCAGAGGTTCTTTTATTGTACAGGACTGTTTTCTCTATCCTGGGTTTTTAATTTTTCCATATAAACCTGAGAATTGTGCTTTCAAGTTCTGTAAAGAATTGTGTCAGGATTTTGATGGAGATTGCATTGAGTCTGTAGATTGTTTTTGGTAAGAGGGTCATTTTTACTGTGTTAATCCTACCAATCCATGAGCATGTGAGATCTTTCCATCTTCTGATATCTTCTACAATTTCTTTCTTCAGAGACTTGAAGTTCTTGTCAAACAGATCTTTCACTTGCTTGGTTAGTGTTACACCAAGGTATTTTATACTGTTTGTAGCTATTGTGGAGGGAGTTATTTCCATAATTTCTTTCTTAGCCCATTTATCATTTGTATAAAGGAAGGCAATTGATTTTTTAAGTTAATTTTGTATCCAGACACTTTGTTGAAGGTGTTTATCAGCTGTAGGAGTTCTCTAGTAGTGTGTTTGGGGGTCACTTATGTATACTATCATATCATCTATGAATAGAGATACTCTGATTTCTTCCTTTCCAATTTGTATCCCCTTGATCTCATTTAGTTGTCCTATTGCTGTAGCTAGAACTTCAAGTACAATATTGAAGAGATATGGGGAGAGGGGACAACCTTGTCTTGTCCCTGATTTCATGGAATTGCTTTAAGTTTCTCTCCATTTAATTTGATGTTGGCTATCTGTTTGCTGTATATTCCCTATATTATGCTTAGGTATGTGTCCCTGGTATACCTGGTATTTCTAAGACTTTTATCATGAATGGGAGTTGAATTTTGTCAAAGGCTTTTTAAGCATCCAATGAGATAATCATGTGTGTTTTTTCCTTTGAGTATGTTTATATGGTAGATTACA
>CAJQZJ010034157.1:3259006-3296785 GCA_907164525.1 Lophiomys imhausi | reverse complement strand
AGAATTCTGTGCTAAAACCATCTGACTCAGGGCTTCATTTGTTGGGAGACTTTTGATAACTACTATTTCCTAAGGGGTTATGTTTAATTTGTTTATTTGCTCCTGATTTAACTTTGGTAGGTGGAATCTATCAAGAAGGTTATCTAATTCATTTAGGTTTTCCAATTTTGTGGACTATAGGCTTTTGAAGTAGCACTTTATGATTCTTTGGATTTACTCAGTATCTGTTGTTATGTCCTCCTTTTAATTTAAGATTTTGTTAATTTGGATACTGTCTCTCTGCCTTTTAGTTAGAATGGCTAAGAGTTTATCGTCTTGTTGATTTTGTCAAAGGACTAGTTCTTGGTTTCACTGATTCTCTTTATTATTCCCTTTGTTTCTAATATATTGATTTCAGCCCTGAGTTTGACTATTTCCAGCCATCTATCTTGGATGTGTTAGCTTCTTTTTGTTCTAATGCTTTCAAATGTTCCTTAAGTCACTAGTATGAGATCTCTCCAATTTCTTTTAGAAGGTACTTAGTGCTATGAACTTTCCTCTCAGCACTGCTTTCTAAGTATCCTATAAATTTGAGTATGTTGTGCCTTCCTTTTCATTGAATTCTAAAAAGACTTTAATTTCTTATTGTATTTCTTCCCTTACCCAGGGATCATTGAGTAGAGACTTGTTCAGTTTCCATGATTTTGTAGGCTTTCTGTTGTTTCTGTTATTGTTGAAGTCCAGCTTTATTCCATGGTGGTCTGATAAAATACAAGGGATTATTTCAACCTTTTGTATCTGTTGAGGCTTGCTTTGTGACCAAGTATATGATCAATTTTGGAGAAGGTTCTATGAGGTGCTGAAAAGAAGGTATATCCTTTGTGTTTGGTTGAAATGTTCTATATCAGGCCTTGGTATTCCTGATGTTGCAGGCCTGGATGTTCCTGAAGTTGCAGCCCTGAGGACCCAGGGTGGTGCATGTGGAAGATAGAGCTGAGTATTTCTGAGGTGGAAGCCCCAGATGAACCTGAAATTGCAGGTCAGGGATTCCAGGTAGCACCTGACTGGGAGATGGATCTGGAAGCTCCTGGATGTTGAGATTTATGGCCTTGATGCCTCTGAGTATAAAGGTCGAGGGATCCAGGTGGTGCAGGTCCAAAAGATGGAGCGTGGAGGGGAGCTCCTGAGCTCAGGGCAACTGGGAGAGTCCCAAACAGCTGGATGCTCTTAAGGACGAAGGTCAGGGATCCCAGGTGGTACAGGTCCAGAAGATAGAGCTGGATGCTCCTGGATGCTGAATGTTCCTGGATGTTCCTGAGGATGAAGATCAGGGGATCCCATGTGGCATAGCACAAGTCTATAAGATGGAGCTTGGAGGGACTGCCCTCAGCTCAGAGTATCTGGGAGAGTCCCAGAGTGCTGAATAGAGCAGGGATTTGTGGCAGGAGAGGATGGGAGGATCTAACCTGGGTGCTGAAGTTTGAGGCCACGAGATGCCAGGTGGTGCAGGGTCAGGAAAACAGAGCTGGATGCTCCTGATAAATGAGGCCTTGTAACCTCCGGTGGGATGGAAAAGGTACAGAGGACCTTAGGACACAGTTCTTGGTTCAGGTGTGCTGGGCATGTCCCAGAGCACTGGGTGGTGCCAGAAATAGTGGGGACAAGGAAGGGAAAAAATTCAACTTGGATGTTCCTAAGGATAAAGATCAGGGATTCCCAGGTGGGATGGCTCAGGTCCAGAATTGACTCCCTGTTTTCATATAGACAAAAGAAAGTAAACAAGATTTCACTTGGTGATTAAGTAGTTTGTTTTTTTTTTCTCTGTATGTTTTGAAAATGCCTTAATAATTGTTTGATTGTTCAAAGTTTATTTATAAGTCAATTTAAAGTACCCTAGGGCTGGAGAGATGGCTCAGCCGTTAAAGGCTAGGCTCACAACCAAAAATATAAAGTACCCTGACATTGTAAAGTCAAATCATATTTTCAAAAAAATTTTGGTTTAATAACTCAGAATTGCACAATTAATGATTAAGGTAATTATTGTCAAACTTCTTCTCAGATAGATGTCTATTAATTACACAATAGCTTAGTTGTAGCATATGTAGGTACCCAGATTATTTGGAAAATGAAGGCGACACAGGGAAACAGCATAGAGTGATACAAGAATGGAGAGATAATTAATGAACTTTGCATTGACAAGCCTGATATCATTGTGGGTTGTTGGAGCTTAATTCTGTGCCTCCATGTATGAGAGGCAGGGATAAGTGTGAGTCACAGTGTCACAACATTCAAGCTGCAGGGGATCAGGATTACTTTGTTATTACCATGAGGTATTGGTTAAAGACAGTTCCCATACAAAGCTTCATAATCCTTCCAACCTGCTACATCGTTGGTAAAATATGTCACACAGCAAGAGAAGCTGTGGCAGAGTAGCACAATTGGTGGTATTTATGATGACGTACATTGAGATGTTAAGTTTCTGGAACCTGTAGGTATATCAGGGGGGAAGAAGTGATTCTATATGGTGTTCAAATTTAGTTGATGTTATAGAATACAGCATATCCAGAAACATTACTAAATCCAAACATTTGAATCCTCTTAACTAAAAAGATTTTTATAAAAAGAATTCAAAAAAGAGAAATCTCTAATGGCCGAGAGACACTTGAAGAAATGCTCAACATCCTTAATCATCAGAGAAATGCAACTCAAGATGACTCTGAAATTCCATTGCACATCTGTCAGAATGGCTAAGATCAAAAACTCAAATGACAGCACATGCTGATGAGGCTGTGGAGAAAGGGGAGCACTTCTTCATTGCTGGTGGGAGTGCAGGTTTGTGCAACCACTGTGGAAATCAGTCTGGCAATATCTTAGAAAACTTCGAATAGTTGTACCTCAAGACTCAGCCATACCACCCCTGGGTATACATCCAAACAGTGCCTCACCAAACCACAAAGACATCTCCTCAACTATGTTCATAGCAGCTTTATTTGTAATAGCTAGAAACTAGAAACAACCCAGATGTCCCTCAACCAACAAGTGGATAAAAAAAAGTCGTGGTACATTTACATAATGGAATACTACTCAGCTATCAGAAACAAGGAAATCATGCAATTTGCTGCCAAATGGAAGGAACTAGAAAAATTTATTCTGAGTGAGCTAATCCAAAGAAAGATGCACAGGTCATCTATTCACTTGTATGGATTTTAGTCATATAGTACAGGACAACTATCCTACAACCACCAGACTGAACGAAGCAGGAATATAGACTTTGTTACCTGTTAGTGGACCACTTTGCCCTAGTGGAGTTACCATGTAGGGCCCCAGTGCAAGAAGAAGTTCTTAGCCCTCAGATGACTGCTGAAATGGGAGGAGTAGAATAGGTGGGAGAAGAGAGACAGGGTGGGAGTGTAGGAAGGTGTGTCTGGGAGGAGTGGAGGGAGGGGACTGTGATGGAGATGTAACTTGAAGGAATAAATAAATATAAAAAACCTTTATTATTCCTTAGTAAAAATATATTAGAAAACACTATAGTTAGTGTTAATTATCAACCTGACAGTATCTGGAATCACCTTGGAGACAAGCCTACCCACATACTCTGTGAGGGATTAATTAGTCTCTGGTATTCCCTGAGGGGAATTATTTAGATTAGATTTGGGGCAGGAAGATCCACAATAAAAGTGCACTGCACCATCCCCTGGATTTTAGTCTAGGACTGTGAAAAAAGGAGAAATCTAGTTCACAGTAAGCATCCTTCAATCTCTGCTTCTTGACTGTGGGTAGGATGTGACCATCTTCCTCAAGCTCCTTCCACTGTGGCTTCTTCATTATGATAAATTACATCTGAAACTATGAGTCACAATGAAATTTTCTTTCTGTAAGTTGCTTTGGTCAGAATATTTTACTGCAACAAGAAAAACAAAACAAAACAAACAAACTAATGAGTTTAAGAGGTCCAAACTAATTAGGATTCCAATGAGAAAAATCACCTAGTATTACAAATGTTACGTGCCATGTCTGCATTATATTATTATTAAGACATCTTTGGTCATGAATTCCTCTGGAGGAGAGCAATCATGTCATATTATTTTTGGTTTATTTTCTGCATGCAGATATCTCAGGGAAAACATTAGTACAATCCCATGACAATTATTCCCAGCCTAATACTCTTTCTCAGGATTTTGTTTCTTATCTAGGACTGGCATCAGTATTCAACCATCACAGAATTTGTGGAAGGTCTGTGACAAAAGCTCTTTGCCATAGTTCTTCCACAATCAGGTTTTATGATGTTAATACTTTTCGTCTCTAATAGTTAGGAATTCTTATCCTAGGTTCAATAAATGTGTATATGTCTTTAGTCAACAAATCAGGAGTACAGCCCTCAAATTTTATAATGTAATTTTTAATTTCCCATTACAGATAGGTGAAAATCCATTTCATCACAAAGTATTTTTATTTCCAATAAGAATAATTTCACCAAATCCCAGGACAGTGAGGGTAGCCAGAGTAGGGAGAAATGTCAGGGTTTCTTCTTTTTCCTCAGGTGTTCTTCTGTGTAGAGTTATTTTCTCGGGAAAGTTTGGTTTCTCTTAGTTTGAATTTGCTGAAATGTTCCACATGTATTGACATGTGATTTGTACATTTAGTTTAGATTTACATTTTTCCAACAAACTAAAAAAGAATAATTACACCCATGCACTCAGAACTTGTTCTCACTCTAGCTTGGTAATGCCAGATATCACCAAGAAATGAAGAATGTATCCCATTCCTCTAGTCACCTCATTTAAAAATTCAAGATGTAAATCACATTCACCATGCTTCATGTGATAGTATGACAGATGTCCCACAATCCTTTTAGAAGTCGGACTCATCTTACTTAGGCATAGAAAGGGAGTACATGCCCTACCTCTGCCTGTATTTCCTTTTCTCTCTGTGTGAGGGACATTTCCATTATGGACACAAATAACAATCTCAAAACAAACAAAAACAAAACAAAACAAGAAAGCAGTTAGCAACAGTGAAGGTTGTATTTTAAATCAGAGCTTTATGAATGGTCAGTTATCCCTCCACTTTAAACAAGAGAGGGATGATCACCAGGAGAAACACGTGGAGAAACAAAGGACTTCTTTCTACATCTGTAGTTCTAGTCTAGGTAAAAAGATAATACCAACATACAATATAGAGAGGAAATCTACGCAGTCATGCAAATAAGCAAACAAAGCAACTAACCAAAGAGACAAAGAGAGAATAATTTAAGAATTGCTGATAAACAAAGTTCCTCACTCATCAGACTCTGGCGCTTTCTCTCTCCCACATGTCTTTAGTCATGTCACGTCAGCATGCTACTGTTCTGCCAACTACTTTTCTGACCAGTCTTATCTGGTAGCATCAATATTGCTTGAAGCCCTCCAGATAAACAATACTACGCAAAACAAATTGCAAAGCACCAACATTTGTAATTTGTACAGAGAACTATTTGGCCTCCAGCCTGGTTTGAAAGAGTATATAAATCATGTAACAACTCAGAAATGTTCCCAGAGCAAACACAGAAACAGACTCAGTAAGGGAAAAGCTACAGGGATACACATCAGATCCCCATGGGACACAAAGCAGGATCCTTTGCAGCGGACTTCTTAGGCATGACATTTAAAATAGATCATCTGGGTCAATTTCATGGGGGCAAGATTGGTGGAACCTCCAAGTTTTCTATTAGCGGAAAAGGTATGCTCTTCACTAGTGAAGGAAATTTCTACTTGCAATAATAATGACTGTGAGGGAGTCCAATTTAAAGAGATTGTGGATTCCTGAATGAAAGAAATCATTACCAAATATTTAAGCCCTTGCATGGTCATAGAAAATTATGACTGGATAATGTGTTTCATTCAAAACCACAACTCTTAACCATGTACCTGGGATACTTCACCATGTAGTTTTTAAGGCTTCCTAGTTATTCAGCCCTGTTGAAGTTTCTGTTGACGTGTACATTGTATATGAGAGGAGAAAGGTCAGCATTCTCTAGGTTTTCAGTGAGATTTAGGAGCTCAAATACCTGGTTGTAGTATAGTTATCCTGTACAATATGGCTAAAATCCAACTATAAGTGAATAGATGCCATATAATTTTAAGTCAGCTAGACACAAGCTAGCATTATCTGAAAGGAGGGAACCTCAGTTGAGAAAAAGTCCCCATCATATTCCAGTGTAGACATTTTTAATTAGTGATTAATGGAGGAGGGTCCAGCCCATTGTGGGTAGTGGTAGTCCTGGGTTCTAAAGAAAGCAGGCTGAGCAAGCCATGGAGAACAAGTCAGTAAGCAGCACCCCTCCATGGCTTCTGTGTAAATTCTTGCCTCCAGGATCCTATCCTTCTTGAGTTCCTATCCTGACTTCCTTTAGTGATGAACTGTGATGTAGAAATGCAAGCTGAATAACCCCTTTCCTTTCTCTTTCCCACCACCAATAAAATAAAACACTTTTGAGTGAACCTTATATTCTGACACCATATGTTAGTACTTGTGTCTTTGGGTTTGTCAATATTCATTTACCTTGACAATTTTCTTAACATTATGTCTTATAAATCTAAAACAAAAATATATTAGATGCTAAAAATGAAAACTAACATTTTAAAACTATCAAAACCACAGTATGGGTGGTTGATGATATGAAAATAGTCTTTAACCAGTATCAATTTGTGTGTTTGTTCATTTCATATTCTTCTCTAAGGCCAGACAATATTGTTTTACATATTGAGATTTACTGTATAGACTCATGTCTAATTTCAATATTAATTGTGATTTCAATAAATCAAAGTGGCTCTGTTTGAAACTTCAGCTACATCTTAAAATGGATATATAGATTAGCTATTGCTAAGAAGTAAACATCTAAAAAGCAGCAAGTAAAACGATATCATCACTGGTTTTGGTCTATGGGATGTCTTTTCAGTTCTGTGTAACTGGATCTTGGATCTGTGATCTCATGAACTTATACACACATTTACAGTCTGGAGGCAATTGATTTTTATATGATTGATAGTCAAGCATGAAATATCTTGTTAATTCTTGAAGATTCACTTACATAGCAACTGGTTTGGAGTTCCCAATACAAACTCACATTGTCTTGTCTATGTATTGCTTGACAAGAAATGAATAGAAAGAAGCAGTGTGAAATGCCTCCTAAATATGAGTTTAAACTAATAAATGTTGAACAGATGCTTTGGAATACTTTTGTTTTAGGAAAGTGCTGAGGGTAAAAATTGAAAATCAAATGGTTACAAAAGAATACTGAGGAGTTCAGAACATTTTTTGTGTTTGTTTCTTTGTTTGTTTTGTTTTTCAAGAAAGAGTTTCTCTGTGTGATACTGGCTGTTCTGGAACTAACTCTTTAGACCAGGCTGGCCTTCAGCTCATAGACATTTGCCTGCCTTGGTCTCCCGAGTGCTGTGAGTAAAGGTGTGTAACAACACTGCCTGACTAATTTTTTTTTTAATCAACCTACTATTGGGTTAATCACTGAATAATCAAAACTGAATACTGAAGTCACCTTTTGAAGTAGGAAACAGTGTTAATTTTTCTTATTGTTATTGTTGAATTATTCTAGGGAAAGAGAAAACATTTAAAAATTTGTTTTTATTTATTATTTTGTTATTTGTTAATGTTTTGAATTAGTAAATATTCCTTTCTGCTTTGTATAAAAAGTAAAATTTTATGGCACAAATGAAACCTGTTTTTGTTATTTTTCCTTTGCAGTGCATAACCACCACAGGTAACATAGACTGTAGATCAGATAGACTCCTTCAGACCCAAGGTATCTTGAAGGCATTTAAAACGTTCACAAAATATACAGCAGAGATGATGGATCAACTAAATAAAAATGTCAGTCACAAAGGTATTGGCAATACATAGAAAAATCACAATAAGTTGGCACTGGGAAGACAACCAGTCAATAAAGTGCTGTGACATGTGAGGGTTTTAGATGGGACACCCGTCATCTATGTGAAAACACCTGGCATGATAGCATCAAGGCATATCTGTCATATCTGTAACCCAGTTCTGAAGAGGAAGAGACAGACAGATCACTGCACTACTATTGTAGCAGTAAACTTTTATTTAACAAACATATATTTATTAATACTTAACAATTATCTAACAGTTACCTATCCTAAAAACTAAAGCCTGAAACCTAACTCTAAGACCTAGTCTACAACACCCTAATACCTATAAAACAAACACTTAACTCTAACCTAAAGTTTCTTAAAAGGATATTCTCTTAGATTAACTTTTGCCGTGGATCCATATGGGTGGTTGATTTCTGCCAAATCTTTCAGTCTTATAGTCTGTGAATCTTAGTCATCAGATCTTAAGGCAGTTTATAATGACCATTGAAGTAGGGTGGCTCTTAAAGAATTTTCTCTTCAGTCCTAGGGCCCACTTATTTGCAAGATGAAAAGTTTATTAGGCTCACCATTCAGATGCTTTGAGTCTCCAAGGGTCTCGATCCAGTGCTCAATCCAATCCTGGCATTTTGGCCATTTGATGCTTTGGAAATCCAAAGTCTACACTGCTCTCCAAGTTCTGCCAGAAGGTGTATTTTGTCATACTCTCTAGTTATGTGGAGTGAAGTGAAGCTTCTTGGCCAGATGAGGAGGAAGGTGGCAGCGAGGCCTCGTACACACGTGATTAAATCCTTTGTGTCGTAATGCGTTGCAAAGATCTCAGTGTGAACTCGGGCCATGGTTCTTGGCGGGCTTATCCAGGATATGCCCCTGTACAAAGCCACATAATTTGCCTTTTGGTGGGCTTTCAAAGGAACGCCCTTCAATGTCAATCATATCCGGATGTAACTGGATCCATCATATCTTTTTATCTGAGGCTCGTCTTTTTGTTTTTCCAAAATTCCTGTGCTCAATTTCCCTAATCCTACCACACTTCCCCTTCTTATTAAATAGTTAATTTTCCTTAATATACTTATGTGTCTATGACAATAACAATCATATGAATTGTTTAACTACAATACATAAACAAAATAAACATAAATTTATATATATGTATATATATATCCACACACACACAGTAATATTTACATTCCTACCTAAAGCTAATTAACTACTGAGGACTGTTGGCTGCTGAAGAAGGGAGAGTCGATTATCTTTATTGGTGTGGTCCTTGGTAGGTAACCTACCATTAATTGATAACCTCACATTCATGTACATATGAACTACACATATTGGACTTTGTTATTAACACAAAAATTAAGACACAAAATTGTAATTCAATGAATCCAGAAAGAGTTGTGTGGAGCAATTGGGTATGAATGTGATCAAAATGCTTTGTATACATTTATGAAGTTCTCAAATAATTCATAAAAATCTTTTAATTTAAAAACAAGGTAGATACTTCATGTACTCACAGGAATGAATAGATGCACATATATACCATACATGTGAAATCACCATAATTGATTTCAATAACAGCCTGAGAGGGTTAGTTTTAATTGTGAACTTGAAACAGTCTAGAATCACCTGGAGGAGAGATTCAATCTGTCTAGATTAGGTTGGTCTTAGGGCATGCCTAGAGGTGGAAGTATCTCACTGTGTTAATCAATTGAGGAAAACTCAATCTAAAAGTGAGTAACATCATTTCGTGGGCTTGGCCCAGGAATGTACAAAAGAAAGAAAGTAAGCTGAATGAGGTTGCATACATTCATTCTCTCTGCTACTGACTATGTACATACAAGAATCTACATCAAGTTCCTGCCCCCTTGACTTACACACTTTGATGACTGTAACCTGAAATTGTGAGCTACTGTAAACACTTTTTCCCCCTTAGGTGCTTTTTTTTGGGGGGGGTCTTTTATGACAGAAAAAAAATGAAACTAAGACATTTATAAATTAATGAAATTGACATTTATATTTGATCGAATGTAATAAAGGTCCTCAATCTGAGAGTCATGACCCTTTTGGGGGTCAAATAACCCCTTCACAGGGGTCTCCTACAACTATCGGAGAATGCAGACATTTCCATTTCCATCTGTAACAGTAGCAACATACAGTTAGAAAGTAGCAACAAAAATAAATTTTATGGTTGGGAGTCATCACAACATGAGGAACTATTGGGAAGGTTGCATTAGGAAGAGTAAAAATCACTGTGCTAAGTGATCAGACATCACAGGTGACAGTACACAAGACAGAACTTTCTATCAGTGAAGTAAATCCGAAGGCCTGAACTCCACAGGCAGGGCAGGAGTGAGGGGAATTTAAACTGATGAGCAGGAAAATAAAGCACAAGAGTATCAACTAAAATTTGGATAGCACTTTATAATTCATAATCAATTACTACTTCTAGATGGATGCCCAAAAATCATACAATGACATATTGATTTTGTCATACTCACATGACTGATGAGGGCTGTATGATGATTGCATGATGACTTGTGTATGTTTCAAGATATCCTGCTGAGTCTTTCCCAGAAGTAAATGGTACACTCTCAAGTTTGTGTTGGCTAGTTTTATGTCAAGATTACACAGGCCAAGGTCATCAGAGAGAAGGGGGCCCCAGTTGAGAAGATTCCTCTATAAGATCAAGCTATACACAACACTTAATGAATGATCCATATGGAGGTCCCTGCCCATTGCGGATTGTGCCATCCATAGGTTGGTGGTCTTGATTCTATAAGAAAGCAGACTGAGAAAGTCATGGAGATTAAGTCAGTAACCAACATCCCTTCATGGCTTCTGCATCAGTAATTGCCTCCAAGTTCCTGCCCTACCCGAGTTCCTGTCCTGACTTCCTTCAATGGTAGGCTATTGCCCTGTAGATGTATAAGCCAAATAAACCCTTTCCTCCCTTGCTTGCTTTTGGTCATGTGTTTCATCATAGCAATGGTAATCCTAAAACAGAATTCATCCTCTGACTCACCAATTAGATAATGTTAATGTCTGCTATTAAAATTGAAATTAACACGTAAGGTCATGTGTGCTGCTTTTGTGAGTCAAACATCAACACACTTGTAACAGGCAGTTGGCCACCTGAGTAAGAAGAGCTTGGTTGAGATTCCCATAAAATTTGAGCCTGGATTGACTATATGAAGGAAACAAAAGCTAGTCTGAAATTAGATTCCATTTTACATAGGCCATTTTGTGTTGTTCTGAAATTTTTCTGAACCTGGATAATTCATGATAAGAAACATATTTATATAGCTCACATAATTTGAGGTCCAATAGCACCTGCCAATGTCTGCTCAACTTACAATGAGTCTGGATAGCATCAGATGACACAACACATGACAAAATGGCAAGGGTATTTCTGCAGAAAAGGACAAACACCATGGTCACCTGGCTTTACCAGCATCAGCTATGCAGACTAATCTAGTCCCAGGAGATCCAGTTAATTTCCAGGGTAGTTGATCCAGTCTCTCCAGAAAGACAATTGCTTATGAGAGCAGTCGAAGTATTCTTAAAGATTCTATCACATCTCAACACTATTATATTTGAAATAAAATTTTAATATGAGTTTTATTGTATATTATTCACACCCAAAGCACAATGCCAAAAAGAGAAAAATACAATAATAATAATAATAATTACAAAGATAATAATCCTAACTATTCCTTACATTGCATTAGTGATCTCATATTAATATGTATATATTTCATATAGATATATGTTATTAATAAGCACAAATTCCTATGTACAAAAATTATATGTCTATGCCATTATATATTAGCAGTTTTTATATTCTAAAGAAAATGAGAATGCAATAATATATTGTAATAACCATAATATAATAAATGTATTGCAAACAATTATCAGTTCTGTGTATTTGGAGAAAGAATAGTTGTTGATAGCAATCAGATGTGTTTAATGGCAGAGAGGAACATGTGCAGTCACTTCTGTTGTAGTGCGACTCACTATCCATGTTGGTGCACACAGGCTCACAGCCATCCTTCTCTGTCCCTGTTTGACAGTCTGTATCCAGTGCTTATGCTCAATTGAGAAAATCATGGTTTATTTTCCCTAGGAAAACTGCATGATCTTCTTAGAACTACTCAGTAATCAGTAGTTAGATGTGTTATGTTATATTATGTTACGTTATAATATAGTAAACAAATGAAACTTCAATATGTACTGATTATTGTATCTTCATCAAATAAAAATTTTCTTTGGGGGAAGAAAATGTTTGTGTACTATCTTTAAATAAAGAAGAAAATATTGTACTTCTGTAATAAATTTTAATTGTAACAAAGCAAGTAACAATTTTATTGTTAATTTTTATTCAGTTGTAAAAGTGACAGTCAAAGATGAAACACTATTTAAGGCCTGAGAACTTTAAATAAATAAATAATTTATTCATTTAACTGGCTCAGAGGCATTTGTAGTGAAGTTGTGAATTTAAAAGTTTTTCAAAGGGAGTTGCTATCACCCATTGCACAATCAATGTGCCAACACGTACCATGAACAGAAGCAGTGGCCCAAGGGAGACAAAGTGAGATGGTAGAAACTGTAGAGCAGGTTCCTTCTGACATAATAGAAGATTAATTGTGTGTATTTCTTATCCTACTGTAAGTAATCATATACAGTTTTTATTGCAAGTTTTCATGTACAGAGAAAAAAACCACACTGATATTCATAAGCAATTGCTGAGGCTTATAAGGGGGAATCAATGAAAATGTCAGATTCCAAAGGAAATTCACTTTAAGAGGAATAATTGCATTTATTTCACCAAATGTCAACCAACAAATAAATATTATTTTAAAATTACATACAATTTTGTATAAAAAAATTTAGCACTCATGTGACTGGAATTGAGGTGGGTCAATATTTGAGGGATTTCCCCCTCATCCAAGGAGAAGGAGAGGGGGAAGAGGAGAAAGATGACGGGACGGTGGACTCAGGAGGGGAAGGGGGATTTCGATGGGAATGTAACTTGAATAAATAAATCCATATATATATATATATACACACATACATAAACCTAAGAATTTGTATGTTCTAGGATTCTTCAAGACATACTATGTTCCAAGACTGCATCAAGAAGCAGTAGAAAATCTTAATAGACAAATGATGACTACAGAGACTGGACCAGTGCTGAAGCTGAATATGTTTCAGAAGTTTCCTTTGGAAGGAAAAAGTTGGAACGTGCAAAAAAAGTGTTCATATTAATGCTACCATCACCAAAATCCTATTGAGAACCAATAGCCCTAATACATACTAATGCTACCTTCACCAAAATCCTATTAAGAATCAATAGTGCTAATATTACAGATTGCAAATGTACAGTTGAAAAAAGAAAGTACAAACATCGGTGTCTACCTCTTAAAAGAAGGTGAACATTAAAGTTGACACTAAAAATTGCCTGGGTCGGTAGTTTATCTTTGCATGAATTTCACCTGTATTATTCTTACTCCTTCCCATACCCTCTAAAGAAATCTATCCCAAGGTAAACTCTACCCATTCCCCATTCCAAATTAATTTGGAGAATGGTAGTGTAAGCTATTTTTGTGTTTCTGAATTGTTAGCAATAGGTTACAGCTGAGTTATAAGTTGTTAATTAGCTGAAATTATAATTCCATAAGACCAGCTGAGGTCCTTGGCAATTCTCCAGGGAGTTCATGACACGTGTCACTGCAGCACCACTAGTGCTAAACAGTACACACCTGCTCCCACCCTCTTCATCTCTCAGCTTGCTTGCTGAGTCTTCAGTTTTCAAATTTCTCTATCTTCTACTTATTGAGATGCTCCAAGCCACATTTCCTCCATGCTTACTCAACATATTTTAAATTACAATTACATTTAATTTTACAATGGAAACTGGCAAGATGTCCCAAGTTAAGAGTACTGGCTTCTCTTTCAGAAGATCCAAGTTTGGTTTCCAGCACCCTTATAGTGACTCGCAACCATCCGTAACCCCAGTTCTAAGGAATCTGATATCCTCCTCTGGCCACTGTTGGCCTTAGCATGCACATGATACAAATAGATATATGCAGGCAAAACACTCATACACATGAATATTTTTATTTAAATAAAACATTTACAATGAGTTATGACAAAATTCATTTTTATGGATACAAATGGTATTTATTCAATTAAACTTCCTTTTATTACAGATTTTTTAAATTTATTTATTTATTCCCTCAGGTTACATCTCCATCATAGTGTCCTCTTTCGACACTTCCCAGTCCATCCCACTCCTCTGGAGTGGAATGTCCCTTCATAACAGCCCCCCGACCCAGTTCAGCAGTCATATGAGGGCCAAGAGCCTCCTCATACACTGGGGACCTACAAGGCAGCACCACTAGGGCAAAGTGTCTCATTGACAGGAAGAAAAATTCTGTGTTCCTGTTCCCTTTGGTGTGTTGGTTGTAGTATAGATATCCTGTACTATATAGCTAAAATCTGACTATAAGTGAATAGATGCCATGTGCATCCTTCTGAATCTGGGTTAGCTCACTCAGGATGAGCTTTTCCAGTTCCATCCATTTGGCTGCAAATTGCATAATTTCCTTGTTTCTGACAGCTCAGTAGTATTCCATTGTGTAGATGTACCACAGTTTTTTAATCCATTCTTCTGTTGAGGGACATCTGGGTTGTTTCAAGTTTCTAGCTATAAAAATAAGGCTGCTATGAACATAGATGAGAAAACTTCCTTGTGATTCGGTGTGGAGTCATTTGGATGTATACCCAGAAGTGGTATGGCTGGGTCCCAAGGCAGAGCTATTCCAAGTTTTCTAAGATATCACCAGAAATCAAGTTGCTAAGAGACAAGTAACATTTGCTTATCCAAATATATGGAGATAGACAGGTGGTCTTTAAAAACTTCAAGAGATCTGTAGAATTTTTCATTCAAAGAAGTTTTCTTAACTTAAGATTTTTTTGATATTGAGACACGTCAGCTCCTGACAGCATCCCCCCCCCCCTATTCTACTCCAAGCAGAGGATGTGCATCTAAGAATCTCCATTTGGAGATAATTGCATTAGCTGCAACCTTGTCACTGGGCAAGAAAAATCCCTTGCTTCAACTACAGACAGAATGCTGTCCAAACAGGACAAAACTTGGAAGCAGGTAAATTGACAGCCTAGCTCTGCCAAGACACAGTAGGCTAATCCTTCATAATTCCTGCTTTACAATTAATGTCTGTCAGAGAGATACTGGACCAAGGTTTAAGAAGAAAGGTGTTTGTAAGTTGGTAATGCAAGTTAGGATAGAAAATGAGTTATGTATAGAACTTTAAACTCATGGAGATAGATAGATAATAAAATATTAATATCAGTTGCCAAATATGTATGAACTGGACATTGGAAATGTATGTTATACCATATAATTTTCATAATTGAGGCTTAATTATTCAAAAAAAGAATTATGATTTCTGGGAGAAGGGGTAGAGGGTGGGAGGGTGGCGCTGGGAGGGGTAGAGGGAAGGGATTGTTATGGAGATGTAACTTGAAGTAATAAATAAACATTAAAAGAAAGATGAACAATGTCTTATATTGTGATGCTAGTATTAATGTGACAACTTGGGGACAAATAAGAAAAAAGTTATGGCTTAATAGTTATGTGTTATATGTCAAGTTGACAAAGGTCAACTGTTCTTATTAATTTTTTGTCAGTTTGTCACAAGGTAGGGCTATCTGGGGTAAAGAAACCACAATAAAGAAAGTGCCCCCATCAAACTGGCCTTCAGGCAAGTCTGTGTAGGCATTTTCTTGATTAATGATGTGGGAGGACCAGCACACTGTTATTTATGCCATCTCTAGGCAGATGGTCCTGGGATGTTAAGTTAGCTTAATATGAGCCTGAACAACAGCAACAACAACAACAAAAAAAAAAACCATGTGACATTCCCACATGGACTCTCCTTAAGTTCCTGCCTCCATGATCCTTCCTTAAGTTTCTTTGCTTATTTACCTCAGTGATGGAGGATGCTGTTATTGTGGTAAGATGAAATAAATGCTTTTGTCCCCAAGTTGTTTTTGACCATGGAGTTTTATTACAGCAATACAAATCTAAGATAGCTTTTGATGAGTTTTTCAAGTGAAAACTAATAAAATATAGACATTTTATGAATGAGTAGTACAAATATTGTGTTTTTCCTATTTTTATACTATGTTTATATGTTTTTCTTTTCTTCAAAGACATGTCATATGATATTAATAAGCCAAATGATGTGTTTATATTATAAACGTGAAAGCACTATGTTGTCCATAAAAATATATTATAGACTGATATAGTTCTTATAATAAATATCTAAAGAGAGATAATTTTGACTAATGAAGTTAAGAATGTTTAGGCTATCACACACATCTTGATAAATGCATATATGGGTTGATTTACACTTAGATTAAATTTCTTAAATACACTTGATGATGCAGATATAATCTGTACTTTGAAATCAGGCTTGGTAAACAATAAAATTATGACTAAGAATCACCCAATTCGCAACCAAATGAATGGAACTAGAAAAGCTCATCCTGAGTGAGCTAACCCAGACGCAGAAAGATGCACATGGCATCTACTCACTTATAATTAGATTTTACCCATATAGTACAGGATAACTATCCTACAACCAACACACCAAAAGAATGAGGAACATAGACTTTGTTACCAATTGATGGGTCAATTTGCCCTAGGGGTGCTACCATGTAGGCCCCCAGTGCAGGAGGATGCTATTAGCTCTCATATGACTGTTGAAATAAGAGAGGCTGATATGTAGGGACACTCCACATCTGAGGAGTGGGATGGGTGGGGGATGGAGAAGATAGTGCGAGGGTGGAACCAGGAGGGGTGGAAAGAGGGTGCTATGATGGAGATGTAACTTGAAGTAATAAATAAACATTAAAAAAAAAGAATCACACATCCTAGTTGTCTTATTTTAAATTTATTTTCTTGCATGGAATAATTGAAAAGATCTTTTCCAATGCCAACCAATATGAAGAGTTTTACCTGACTGCCAGAGAAGTGAAGGTAATGTCTCATGATGCAATGACTAAATTTCTTTTAAAGCCCTGGCTATACAGCTTTGGAATGAAAGTGATTCATAGCTGAGAAATCAGAATAATGCAATCACAAGTCCCTGTGGTGCCATTCTTGACCTTTAAAGCCAAAGCACTTTTGCAGAATGAAAACTTGAGCAGGCAGTCTGTTTGCGTCCAGTGGCCTAGAAATGCTTGGTGTTCACCAAGACAGTGCCCCTTATCAATATTTCAGAGTCTAATAGAACAGGCACCCTTTGTAATCAAAGGTCAGGTTAGAATCTGGGACAGAGAACCCTTAGAAGAAAGTCACCTTCAGATTACTAATCCTAGCCACTATTGGTCACAAAGGATTTCCACAATATTTCAGAAAAGGATTTTCTACTCTCAGATCTAAGTCAGGAGCTTAGGAAAGATATAATGACTAAAGTTTTAATTATAAGAGAAGAAAGGCACTTACGTGAACATGAATTTGCTATTGTGGGTTATTTAGGTGCACTTATGAGTATTTTTTCAACCTGGGTCAGTGCATTTCCAAAGCACATGATATAGAATTGGTAAATTAGAAATGTATGCCTCTCTCCCTTTCATCCCTGCCTTTTACGCCACATCTCAGTGTACTCCCCTCTTTTCTCCACATGTCTTCTGTTCAACAACAGCTTTAGCATGTCACAATATGCATTGTGGCTTCATATCCAAATGACCACTACAGTTTTACACCTACCAGAATCTAATCTAGCCCTCAAGGTTTATAGTTCAAATTCCTGTATCACCAGAGTATGCATCACAGAACACAGATTAGATAGACTCTTTGTATCAAAATTGCATCCTTTTCTGTTTTGATATTCCAGGTGTGCAAGTAGAAAACATATGATTTGGACTTTGTTTGGATACCGTCTGCTGAAATTAGTCATGTGGGAGTAGGGTAAAAATAAATTACTAGTCTGTCACTTGCATCTGACTGAATAAATTTATTGCACTGTTCAATAGGGGTTTGATGTTGATCTCAATTTGAATAATTTAATTGTGAAAACATCCATGAATAGCTATGCTACATACCTTTGTTATAAAATAATTGCCTAAAGCTTTGTGGTAATGTGACATGCAACTTACATAAATAAGCAAAATTAGGACAACATCAGATTGTTAATGGTAGTCAATTAAAGAGCTTTAATCTTATAAAAAATTTTGAGGAGAAAAGTTCAGTAAAAGGTTATTTCAACCATAAATCAACAAGTGACATTTCTTGGTAATATTTTAACCTTGATATGGACATTTTCTTTTCTCCCCAAGATATGATCTTGCTATGTAGTTCAGATTGGCCTGAAACTTAACTGTGTAGCCCAGGATGAAAGGCATCTTGCCTCATCCTCACAAGTGCTTGGACTAAAAATATGTGACATCGTGGTTAGGTTTTTCTTTCTGGCACAAACATGGAACTAAAGTCACATAATAGCAAATTATTGATCATAGGTCTAGGAATAGATGATGATGATGATTGATGATGATGATGACAACAATAATAATAATAAAACAGGAAATCATTATGGGTAGCATCATAATCTATTGGTAAGTTATATTCTACCTGTAAGCTTTGTCTAAGTCACATACTGTGAGCAGTAATATAATACTGAAGGAGATAACATCATGCAATTCCTATGCACTAGATCTGCCTACCCACAGACAGTCTTCCATTATACAATTCTGAGAATTACTTATGAAAAAATTCAAGATTGGGAGCAATTTGTCACCCCCATACTTATGGCATAAGGTGTCTTCTCACAAAGACTTTTGTTTTAGGATATTTCAAATGCCCAATTTTTAGCATGGTATATTCAACCTGTGTTTTTTTTTTTTTTTTGTAAAGGAAAAGAAATGAAAAGGTTTTCTTTTCATATTCTAGTAGGGTTCAATGACAAATTATAAAAGACTCATGGTAGAGAACCCAGTGATGTTAAAAATATATATTCTTGTTGATGCCTCTAGGAGTCTGTTGACTCACAAAATATTCATACCTTGAATAAATGTGTTTTCACAGACGTTGCCAGTTCTTATCAGTCCAAATTATAGGCAAAAAAGGATCTTTATAAGTATTCATTGCTGACTTTCTCCCTTATTCTCAGCCTGTTTCTTGACATTGGTGACACTGGCTTCTTGCTTGTCAACATAGACGTGACATGTTCCCTATGCCCTGACTTGCAGGACTTGCCCTTCCCCTTCTACACTGATGTAGCATACTCATCTATTGCATCAAACCCACAGAAGGAGCTTGGTGTTCCATGATTTCCATGGTGATTTTTTAGAAAAATCCGAATGTATCTCTCTGATAACTAAGCTCATTCAGAAGTGGACATCACTTCCTGTAAAGTCCATGATTTTACAGTTTCTCAAATTCAATATTATAGGACCAATCATAAAAAATGAAGCAGCAGGGACTGGAGTAATGGCTCACTGGGTAAGAACACTGGCTGCTCTTCCAAAGGATCGGGGTTCAAAACCCACCACCCATATGGCAGTTCACAGCTGTCTGTAAATGCTAGCAGTGGTGGTGCACACCTTTAATCCCAGCACTCAGGAGGAAGAGGCAAGGGTATCTCTGTGACTCAAGGCTAGACTTGTCTTCAAAGTAAGTCCAGGACTTCCAGGGATATACAGAGAAACTCTGACTCAAAAAACTGGAGATATAACTTGAAGTAATAAATAAACATTTTTTAAAAACATAAAATACAATAGACATGATACTGGTCAGAAATAGAGTGGTTAAAAAAAAACTTTAAAAAATTAAGAAGAAGAAAAAGAACCAAGAATAGGGCCTATATGGGTCTCTTCCAAGTCCTGTGTGTATATTATAACTATTGTCCTAGAATTTTTGTGGATCTCCTCACCATGAGAATGATTGGGTCATTGACTCCTGTGCCTGCTTTTGTGACTCTTCCTCCTGTTGAGTTGCCATGACAAACTTTTATATGATTGCTTTTACTTCAACTTGTTATATTTTATTTTATCCTTTTTGGCTGTTATTTCTTTCCTTTTAATGAGAGACAGAAATAGAATGGACCTGGAGAGTAGGGGAGATAGAGAGGAACTTGTAGGAGTAGATGGAATGGAAACTATAATTATGATATATTGTATGAGAAAATAATTTATTGTCAATAAGAAGGGAAAGTGGGAAAAAAATAAAAATAATGTTGTCTTGTTGTCTTCTACAATAGCAATGGCTACTATCTTTCAAGTAATCCCTTTTCAAACTATGAAATATTTATAATTGATTTTTTAAAATAACACATGAGTTTGATTGATGGAAAGTAGCATTGCTTATCCTCCAACCAGCCTTGTAACGTTTTTTTTTGTTTTTGTTTTTGTTTTTTTTTTGCTATAGCCTTGCATACTTTCCCTGCGATTTTGGGGCACCATGATTGTCCATGGCTCTTAATTTGCTAAGACCTTCTTCCTAGACACTTAATGATAATGACAGCAAACACAGACCATCTTCTGGTGCAAGTGGGACCATGCAAAGCTGAGCTAAATCAAATCAACTCAACCAATTTTCCCATTTTAGCCCAATCAGTAAAATCACTAAATTAACATAGATATGATCAAAAAATTGATATCTGAAGTTACAAAGTTTGAGTACAACATTTTAAATAAGGACAAAAATATTCCTTAGAGACTGGAAATTTTCATTAAAAATATTAATTTTAGACATAAAAGAAAAAATCCAAAAATCAATAAAAAATAAAATTAAAAACAATAAAAAACTAAGCTAAAGGAAAGTGAAATATTATACTATTTTAATGAGAGTATTTTTGTTAAATTATTCTATTAAAAAGGTTAACAACATCCAAGTCATAATATTATATTGGTGTCTTATATTTGCATGAAATATCAAGAACATTAATAAAAAACTTTGAATAAGAACCTAAACTTTTGCTATACATTTTTAGTTTTATAATGGCATCATCTAACTCAATGGTTCTCAACCTTCCTCATGCCAACTCTTTAATACAATTCCTTATGTTATGGTCACTCCAACTATAAAATTATTTCATTCCTACTTCATAACTGTAATTTTGCTACTGTTAGGAATCATGATATAAATTTCTGATATTCAGGATATTTTATATATGACCCCTGTGAAAGGGCCATTGAACGCTCAAGGGAGTCATGACCCACAAGTTGAGAACCATTGGTCAAAAAAATTTTATAAAGGTCTATGTAAAATGGAGACTCAGTAAAGTGACCAGAAGTATTTTCCCACTGGATTGCCTGGCTTTACCACAACTAATAAAAATTTTAAAATATTAGTTTTTCTGTTACTGAATTCCATTTTGTCTTTTTATTCTATGAATGTCCTATTCAGATCAATATCTTACCTGTGCCATGCTTTTGACTATATTGTTAAAATATTAATGCTTCATAAAGAATACTTTCTATGAATAAAGGTTCATTTTTGTTTGTTTTATGTATAAATATCACCATACATCCAACATATTTCCACCCTGGCCAGGTTTCTCAGCCTGCAGAGTAAAGAAATAACACTTACCCTGTACCATATGCTATCTCCAATATTAATTACTTAAGTTCTCAGCCTGAGACATTTAGTTTCTAAAATGAATCATGATGGGTAATTAATTATACTCCCTATACACTCAAGATAAAAATATGGGGATTTAAAAAGATTTTGTTTCATATGAGGATATTTTGTGATAATATGAATACATCTGGCCAATGATGTTTTGAAATGGAAAAAAAATTTATTTTACACAATATACCACTGTTTTTTTCTTGATTTTTTATTAAATACTAAGAATTAAAGATGAAAGTAACAATAAAACAAAGGTAACTGGTAACCAACTATACAATAAATGTTTACAATTTGGATAGCAAAAATAATTACATTTCAATTTGGTTACCTTTTGGTCTCTAATGTGTTTGTTTTCTTCAGTATAAGATGGTTCTATATCAAAAAAATCTTAAGTTAAATTTTCTTTGAATGTCAAATTCTACAGATCTATTGAGTTTTTTGAAGACCATCTCTCTATCTCCATATATTTGAATAAGCAAATGTTGCTTGTCTCTTAGCAACTTGGTTCCTGGTTAACTTAGAAAACATGTGTGATAAACTAGACTAGTACCTAACCAAATGACATGTTTGAATGACTATTAGTTTGTATCTCTTAATTATCCTAAACAGTTTGTGACAGTTGCTATCAATGGGCCAAAACTTTACATTGCTTCACATTTTTGATATTGAGACATGTCTGCTCCTGACAGCACCCCCCTATTCTACACCAAGTAGAGGATGAGCATCAAAGAATTTCCATTTGGAGATGGTTGCATTAGTGGCAAGCTCGTCACTGGGCAAGAAAAATCCCTTGCTTCAACTATAGACAGAACGCTGTCCAAAAAGGACAAGACTTGGAAGCACGTAAATCGACACCCAGCCTACCTCTGGCAAGAAAAAATAGGCAAGTCCTTCATAATTCCTGCTTTACAATTAATGTCTGTCAGATATACTGGGCCAAGAGGCTGAAGATAGATGCTCTAATGTATGGAGAGAAATTGAGGACTGTCCAGGAAGCCAGTTGTCTGACATTTCTTAGTTTTGGAAGCTGCTGTCTCTGCACTTCCTGTATAATCAGATATGTTTATTCTTCTCAGGTCTCTGATGTGGTTGAAGACTGGATAGTTATAGCCTCACAGTTAAAGTTTAAGTTGTTTAAGAATTAAAAGGTTGTTCTAGATCTAAAAAGATGTCTTCAAGTTGATAAAGCCAGTTAGGATGGAAACTGAGTTAGGTATAGAACTTTAAACTCATGGAGATAGATGGATAATAGAATATTAATATAAGTTGACAAATATGTATGGACTGGACATTGGGAATGTATATTATACCATATAAATTTCATAACTGAGGCCTAATTATTTTAAAAAAAGTGTAATGAGTTCTGGAAGAAGGGGGAGAGGGTAGAAGGGTGGGCCAGAAGGGGTGGAGAGAGGGGACTGTGATGGAGATGTAACTTGAAGTAATAAACATTTTTAAAAAGATGGTTCTATGTCTTACATTTGCATGATCAATACAACATTTTTAATTTTTCATTTATACTCTATAAAATTCAGAAAGGGTGTTTATTTGACGTACATTTTATGTGTCTTATTCAAGGCTAACAATGCTTTGAGATCTTTAAAAATCACACAATAGCAATCACAAATAATGCTATGATAATTATGCTTACGGGGAGTAATTCTGTGAATTGAATGTGTCTAAAAGTCCCTTGGCAGAGAGGAGTGGGAAAAGGAATTAGTGAGACCAGAGAGGATAATAGCTCCCCTTTCATCATCTCTTTATCTCTCTGCTTTTAACTTGTCATTTGTCATACTGACTTTGTCTCTTGCTCCTCTCATACACTAACCGAATAGGATGCTGAGGTAGAGTCTGTGCAAGACTCAGGAGGTACGCATGACTCATTGTGACAGACCATCCCAGGGTGTATGTTTTACACGGGTACCTAAAGTCATGGATAAGATTTTAAAAATAAATGCCCCAAGAGTGAAAGATGTTTATGCAATCACCTTAATTTGTGGGAAAATCCACACTGTTAGGAAGTCTTTTCCCATGTGGATCCACAGATTATTTCTAAAAGATACTTTATTTGTATTTTTGAGCTACCTTAGAAAATCACAGATTTTCATACCAGTTTGTGTGTGTGTGTGTGTGTGTGTGTGTGTGTGTGAAAAGTTATCTCAAATATTTCCCTCAGACCATTGTCACAGAAGATATGAGTACAAGGAAATTCCCTGAATTAACAATTAGCATCAAGGACTTTTCCATAGACCTATGAAGTCTGAGGAGAAGACATACAGGAGACCCTACAGAACAGCAAAACAATCTTTCATATAACTAGGGCAAAAATCACCCAGTCATGGGTGATTGCAGGGAACAAAACAGGGACATGATGTAATGATAACTTTAATACACATCTGCTTTTAATTTGTGTAATTCAGCTCTTAGCTTGGGGTTCTTGCTATTTCTGTCTTGGAATAGAAAAGGCCTAGTCTTCAGGCCTGTTGAGTTAAGGCTTGACAACTCAATGTCCAGCATTTGAGAAATGTAAGCCTACCAGCTGTCTTTTCTTCACTCAACTCTTTATAAAAATGGAAAGTTGCAGCAGGTTGGTGGTGGTGCACGCCTTTAATCCCAGCACTCTCAGGAGTCAGAGGCAGGTGGGTCTCTGAGAGTTCGAGGCCAGCCTCGTCTACAAAGTCAGTCCAGGACAGCCAGGCTGTTGCACAGAGAAACCCTGTCTCGCAAAAACAAACAAACAAACAAACAAAAACAAAAAAAGGAAAGTTGCATAAGAAATCTCTAAGATGAACTTCCAGCTCTGGAAGTCTCAGACTTTTCCTGTTTCAATCATTTTTTTCATGCTATCATTTTAGAGGTCAGTATTTCTTAAGGTCATCCTAGCCACATGGTTCTGAAAATACAGACTCATTGAAATAACAGAATTAATCTAGCCATAAAAATAGACAGAGGTCAATATAGTGTTGAGCCTAAAAGGAAAAAGTGCGGTAGGCTGTGATGAGGAAGTTATACCTGACCTCACCTCTCTATTTCCTTTGGCTTTGATTTTTATAGGATGCTATATTTCTGGAGGAACCATTCATTTTTGCTGCAGGTAAATGCCTGTGTTCTGAATTTATTGAGACAGGCAGCAGAAGGTCAAGGTACAGGCCAAGGGTAACTAAAGCAGAGAAACAGCATTTGAGAGTGATGGAGACAAATGCCAGCCGTGGATTCAGCATGCGCTGTGAGTAAGAGGGAAGAAACATCTGCAGAAATATTACATGGGCCTCATCTCAAACTAATGGTGCAAAGAGAAAAGACCTATTTTGTTTTCAGTACTCTGGCTTTTAAAGTGGTCCCTGGTTGCTTGAAAAGGTTCTGAACAAAATGAGTCCTTGAAATTATAAGACATTGAACAAGGAAACTTAGTCATTTAATTAAGGAATTTTAAGAAGCAAACATAGTTTTTTATGATACAAATTATTATCTGGACAGAAAACAGTGATGAGCTGAACTCTCCTGTGACATATTTTCTTTTCCCTAATATAAATCATTGATCATAACTTCCATTATGAATTCTTTCTCATATCCTTATAAAAGAAGGCAAAAATAAGCAAATATGTACATATAAAAAACATTCTTTTATTAAGCCTCTTTAGTAATAGAGGAACACAACACAGATCAGGGAGTTCGATAGCATTTTCTTTCTGGATAAGCATTGGCAACTGTTAATTATAATGCTCTTGCTATTTAATCCATAATAGAATATAAAATTATTTCTACTGTATTCTAAAGTTTTCAAAGTATACAGGAATAAGATACAGCTTTGATTTGAAAGCCTAGAAGGCTTTTACATATGAGTTCATAATTCCAGTGTGGTGTTCTCACAGAAATTGATGTTTAACTTAGCTATTAACCTGCTAAAGGAATACAATGTGTAATACATGCATGATTTGGAGTTACAATCAAAAAATACAAGAATCTTTTTCTTTAAAGATTTCTTTTGATACACTTGCAGATTCATGTGTGATTACAAGAAACAGCAAAAAGAATAGGCATGTCCTTTGTATTCTCCAGTGGTTATGTGATTAATATTACAATTTGGAGCTCTTTGGTGCAATGTGTGGGGCTTCAGTGAAGTTTAATTTCATGTGTTTGAGTGTGCTTTTCTGTTTATATACTTTTTAATTATTGAGTTTCATGATAAATAACATATTTATTAAACCAACCTTTACTGCCTGCACTCTAAATCTTCCTATACCACCCCACCACTTCCCTGCTATATTCCTGTACCCTTCTTTAAGCCACTTAGTGTTACCAGTAAGCATATGATGGTAGGCCTATCCACTGAACATGGACAGCCTATCATGGACTCCATCCAGAGAAAATCAACTCTGTGGAAAAATCAATGTTTTTGGAGATGACAGAGTCACTGCACACATGAACTCCCAGTTACTGTGACTGCATGCACAAAGCATGAGGTTCTCTTCTATGCCTGCAAAAACTGTGACTGATTTGATCTTGTGCATGCTTTGTGGGTAATGGTAGAGAAACAGGCCAGTGGATCAATGGAATTAAATTGAAGACCCAGAAATGAACCCACACACCTATGGTCACTTAATTTTTGACAAGGAAGCCAAAACTGTACAATGGAAAAAGGACAGACTGTACAATGGAAAAAGGACAGCATCTTCAACAAATGGTGCTGGTCCAACTGGATTTCAACATGTAAATGAATGAAATTAGACTCATATTTATCACCTTGTACAAAACTTAAGTCCACATGGATCAAAGACCTTAAAATAAGGCCTGACACACTAAATCTATTAGAAGAGAAAGTGGGGAAAACCTTCGAACTCATCAGCACAGGTGACAACTTTCTGAACAGAACACCAACAGCTCAGGATCTAAGACCAACAATCAATAAATGGAACCTCATAAAACTGAAAAGCTTCTGTAAGGCAAAAGACACTGTCATTTGAACAAAATGGCAGCCTACAGATTGGGAAAAAATCTTCACCAACCCCACATCTGACAGAGGGCTAAAATACCAAATTTACAAAGAACTAAAGATATTAATGCCAAGAAACCAATTAATCCAATCAAAAATGGGGAACAGAGCTAAACAGAGAATTCACAAAGGAGGAATCCCTAAGGGCTGAGAGACACTTGAAGAAATGATCAGCATCCTTATTCATCGGAGAAATTCAACTCAAGATGACTCTAAGATTCCAACTCACACCTGTCATAACAGTTAAGATCAAAAGCTCATATGACAGCACATGCTGGCGAGGGTGTGGGGAAAGGGGAACTCTCCTCTATTGCTGGTGGGAGTGCAGACTTGTGCAACCACTATAGAGGTCTGTCTGGCGATATCTTAGAAAACTTGGAAGAGCTCTGCCTGGGGTCCCAGCTATACCACTTCTGGGTATACATCCAAATGATTCCTCACCAAATCACAAGGAAGTTTCATCATATATGTTCATAGCAGTCTTATTTGTAATAGCTAGAAACTGGAAACAACCCAGATGTCCCTCAACAGAAGAATGGATTAAAAAACTGTGGTACATCTACACGCTGGAATATTACTCAGCTATCAGGAACAATGAAATTATGCAACTTGCAGCCAAATGGATGGAACTAGAGAAGCCCATCCTGAGTGAGCTAAGCAGGCTCAGAAGGATGCACATGGCATCTATTCACTTATAGTCAGATTTTAGTCATATAGTACAAGATAACTATACTTCAACAAATGCACCAAAGGGAACATGAACATAGACTTTTTTCCTGTCAATGAGACACTTTGCCCTAGTGGTGCTGCCTTGTAGGCTCCCAGTGTATGAGGAGGCTCTTGGCCCTCATAGGACTGCTGAACTGGGTCTGGGGACTGTTATGTAAGGTCACTCCACTCCAGAAGAGTGGGATGGAAGGGATATGAGGTAGAGGGTGGGAGAGTGGGACTGGGAAGGTTGTAAAGAGGATACTGTGATGGAGATATAACCTGAAGTATGAAATAAATATTTAAAAAAAGAATGGATTTTTAAAAAGTGGCACATTTACAAAATGGAATGCTACTCAGCCATCAGAAACAATGAAATCTGCCGGGCAGTGGTGGCGCACGCCTTTAATCCCAGCACTTGGGAGGCAGAGGCAGGTGGATCTTTGTGAGTTCGAGGCCAGCCTGGTCTACAAATTGAGTCCAGGACAGCCAGGGCTACACAGAGAAACCCTGTCTCGAAAAACCAAAAAAAAAAAAAAAAAAAACAATGAAATCTTGCAATTTGCAGCAAAATGGATGGAACTAGAAAAGCTCATCCTGAGTGAGCTAACCCAGACTCAGAAAGATTCACATGGCATCTATTCACTTATAATTGGATTTTAGCTGTGTAGTACAGGATAACTATCTTACAACCAATACACCAAAAGGAACAGGAACATATGTTCCCTGTTAGTGGGATACTTTGCCCTAATAGAGTTGCCATATAGGCCCCTAGTGCAAGAGGAAGCTCTTAACACTCATATGACTGTTGAACTGAGGGGGGCTGATATGTAGAGCCAACCCACTCTGTACGAGTAGGTTAGGTGGGAGAAGGGAAAAGGGGGGGAGAATGTGGGAGGGTGGGACCAGGAGGGGTGGAGAGAGGGGACTATGATGGAGAATTAACTTGAAGAAATAAATAAACAAACAAGAAAAAACAAAAAACAAAGAAAATTTAAACAATGTAATTTCATGCTTTTGTTTAATAAACATTTATTATGAGATACAAAACACAATAGTTATTCAACTAAACAAAATAAAATTTAAAGCAATTTATTATGGGTAAAACAGAATTAAGTCTTTCTGAAAAATTACCAGCAGATATAAACTAATAATGGTCTGAATTAAGTACTTTGTCCTTACATGAGGGAAGGGTTGTCTGTACACAGGCAAATGGAACCAACTGGATTACACTAATATGGCTTCATGAAATATCTGGTTATTTGTGTTTCTGATATGCAGACTATAAATAAGAATACTCACATGTATACTATCAATGACTTAAAGATTTCTGGATGAAAAGCTAATAACTCTGGACTTTTTAAAATGGTTTTCCAGGTGTCTTTGTGTACTTCCTGATGATATGAAAAAATTGACCAGTTTTACAATAAAACATATTGACAAGAACTGCCTGTCAATATCTAATCATGTGCCAGGGAGAGGAGGGGGAATCATGTGGTCCTACCCTATGCTGCTGAACTACTAACTACTAAAAGGAATCTGAAACAAGGCTGATCATTGCTTTTGTAAAACAAGTTTGCAGTATAAAGAGTTTCTGTGGTTTACATGATAGATACAATCTGTCATTCAGGGCAGCCAAGAAAAGAACTAGAGGCAGGAGCTTAAATCAGGAACTGAAACAGAGAGTATGTGGGAAGAATACTGCTTACAAGCTTGTCTCTCATGTCTTGTTCAGCCTGCTTTCATGCACAGCCCAGGGGTGGGTACTGTCCACAGTAGGTTAGGCCTTTTCACATCTATCATTAATCAAGAAAATTATCTACAGATGTGCCTACAGGCCCATTTGATAGTAATTCCTCAATTAATATTTCCCATTCACTGGTAGCTCTTATTTGTGTCAAATTGGACTTTCTTTGTTTTTTGAATTGGCAAATGTATTTTTGGACAATTTCATGTGTATTAATAATGATTTTTGTTGTTGTTGTTTATTTTCATTACCCCTACCCCTTGGTTATCTAGCTCCCACCACTGTCCTTCCTCTCCTCCTCCCTACATGACTCTTTAATCATGCCTTTTACTTTTGTTTTGTGACCCACTGGTTTTAACTGGGTCCATCTGTGTGGCCACAGGTTTTGAACTACCCATTGAAACCTGGTAAATTCACCACTGAGTACACAACCAAAGACGATGATCAGCTTGCTTCAGATTCTTTTTGGTAGTTAATAGTTCTGCTGTGCAGGGTGGGATCACATGATCCCCTCCCTAATTGTCTAGTGACAGGCAGGTTATGGGCAGTCCCAGTGCAGGTAACTGCAGCTGATGACACTTGGATCGCCATGGGTGGGTCAATTCTGGAGGTAGTTTTCCATCTGCTGCCTCTTCTACATGTTCCTTTTCTTTTACAGTATGTAATACTAGTGTTCTTGGTTAGGACTGAGCCTGCAACAGACACTCTTTCTAAGCATATTGAGCAGCCATGAATCACTGCATTCACTGCAAAGAAAGCCTGATCTGATTAAGGATGAGCATTTGTCTGATGACATAAACACAGATATTTAGAATACAGTCCAGTGCCATGCTACATTATCTAAACAACAGTATTGAGCCCCTCCATTCTGCCACCCGCTACACATACACTACAGACCCTATGATGATCACCACCAGCAGCCATGTGCTTTTAACCAGTTTTCTCTATTAAGCATGGATTCTGTCATTTAGGGTGGCTATCAAATCCAATCAGAGAACAGTTGGCTACCTCCTTGCCAGTTATGAAATTGTTGCACCAGTGGACACATCTTGCCTGGAAAGTTGGCACTGTAGTTTCTAAGGTTCACAATTTAGAACAACTATTGATTCCTTATATCCCCAAACAGCACATAGAGATCCTTATGGCACTATGAAATCCAGCCAATGGGAGGAAGCCTCCAGTACAAGTCTAAGTTTGATCTCTCATTACCTTGAAGCAAGATGTGTGGGGTATTCAGCATCCCGGGTCTTATGATCTAATTAGCATTCTATTAGCATTCAATTAGCAAAATCATTAGCATTCAAGATGAATGGCTAATCTGTATTGTTTAGGTTGTTGACAGGACGCCTGTCACCAACAACCTCATATGGAAATATATATATGAGGGATTTTGTTTAATCAAACAGTGGCATGATAACTTTGGACTTAGGACTTCCAAAGCAGTAAAATATAGCATTTGTGTTGTTCTAAGTCACCAAGTTTGTAAACATGTGTAAGAGGTCTGGGGCCAGTAGCAAAGTAATACCAGCCTCTACATGTTCCAGGTTGAACCAAAACTTAAAACATCATGTAGTAGAAACAAATAATATAGTTTCCTACCTGCCTATCATTAAAGGCTAGAATCGCATTCTTCATTGTTACCTGAGACCTGGTAGATTTCTGATAGCTCAGGTTATTTATAAAAAGCAATCCATCCTAACATAAAAGACTACTGCACACTGTCCTCTGTCTAGTGATATTTTAGAGCCCTCCTTAAGCTTTCTTCTCTTGGAAGCTAAAGAAATGCTACATTGGCCTATGTCTTGATCTACCAGGTTTGGGATATGTACAGATAACATACATGTACTGTCAGATATTCTGTTGTTTTTTGTTGTGTGTTTACACTCTATGATATATTTAATGATGAGAGGCATTTCCCCAAGCATCAGGAATGGATGGTTTATGTTTATCATTGCCTGTCCTCTCCTAACTATAGCAGACACCACAGAAGTAGATAAGATCAAAGCAACTAGAGGAAAGTCAAACACGGTCCATCAATGAAGCTCACAGCATGCATCCTGTTTATAAATTACAACTCTCATGTGCTTGACCTAGTTTTGTTTTCAGTTTCCCTTAGTAAGCATGGGAGAAACACCTTTGGCAGATAAAAAAAACTAGCAGCATAAGCATGTGTGTCTGAATTTAAAATCCCAGCACCCATTAAAAAAAACTGAGTGTTGTTGTGCATATTCCTACAGTTTTAACACTGTAGTGAATACAGGGTGATGGCTAGTGCTTGCTGGATCCAGGCTCAATGAGATAGTCTGCCTCGCAGGAATAAAGATGGAGGGTGAGTGAGAGAGCATGATACTCCATTTCTTTGGCCTTTATTCAAGGAAGGGTACAGGGACAGGCACACACGTGTATGCTCAGCACTCTCATGTACACCAACACACACATACACACAGATCTTCCTCCTAACTCATGTTACCTTTAGCTTATGTGAGTTTCCTTCTACCCATGCTGGAAAGTAATGTACCATATATGTTTATACCAATCATTGGTACACCCATGGACCATAAGAGTAAAATTAATGGCTTTATTAATTAACATAAATATGATGCAGGCTAGCTCCAGGACAAGTAGTTTATATGAAGAATTTTGCCTCAGTACACAATATGTAAATGTAAATCTGAGTTGTTAATCTTTTGAATCCAGGAGAGCAAGATGAGGGTGTGATTAGTTTATGTTGAATGGACATTCTCTTTTTTTTTAAATATTTATTTATTATTCAGGTTACATCTCCATCACAGTGCCCTCTTCCCACCCCTCCCAGTCCCACCCTCCTACCCTCTACCCACTATGCCTTCCATCCCACTCCTCTGGAGTGGAGTGTTCCTACATAAGAGTCCCCCGCCCCAGTTCAGCAGTCATATGAGGGCCAAGAGCCTCCTCATACACTGGGGGCTTACAAGGCAGCATCACTAGAGCAAAGTGTCTCATTGACAGGAAAAAAAGTCTATGTTCATGTTCCTTTGGTGCATGGACACTCTCTAATGTTATCTTTTTCTTGGACAAAAAAGATGACCCTTGCTACCTGGTACATAAGAGATAAAATATACACACAGTCCATAACAGCTGCCTGAAAGTTAATGTTTTTCTGTATGTGCTTGTTCACTGTACAGCCTGTGATTTTACCTCTGCAGAAATGTCATGCAATTCTGGGAGTTTAAGACCTTTCCTGTTGTATAGGCAAATTAGGAAACTTATCTCAGAGCAACCTACAGGGGGCGAGAAATGTCATGCAATTCTGGGAGTTTAAGACCTTTCCTGTTGTATAGGCAAATTAGGAAACTTATCTCAGAGCAACCTACAGGGGGCGCTCTATCCAATACAGACATTGATGCAGGACTGTGTCAGGATGCCCAGTTTGTGCAAAATGTTGAATATCAAACAAATGATGAAAATTATACAGGCATGGAAATATAGCAGGATTAAATAGAAAACATCCATGACAAAGCAATAAGTGAAATCCTGAAAGAAAAGGAAGATGAATTATTTGTTGAATGGCAAGAGCTTGCAATGTGGGATTAAAGTTGTGTCACCATGAGACTGCAACACTAGAGAGGAAGTTGGACAGAGAGTTTTTTCTGGAGCTACTTTGTGTTACAAGTCTCTGTTCAACCATCAACACCTCTGTGTCCTATATCCCAGGTTGTTTTCCTTCATACCCTATGAGGTATGAACACAATCCTGCCCCTAATTATTTTGATTTTTACTAACAAATTTTAATCTTAAAGCATAAACTTAATAAAATATTCGGTTATATTTTATAATTATTGAAACCAATTTCTACCTATAGTTCTTGTTTTCTGAATGGTAAAAATTTGAACTAAATAAATATCTATCCCCCATTCTTCCATGTTCCGTATATGAGGTAGATTGAGGGTCCAGAAAACTGATGACAACAGGAATTTTAGCAATATATATGTGCAAGTAATGCAATAGAGTGGGGAGTAACATACCTCCACTACCTTCATTTAGATATATACATGAATAAATACACACATGAATACATGTATGAATTCACACATGAACATTCATGTGTGTCTGTATGAATTTGTTTACATGACAACCCACACAAGGTATCTTCTTGAATCATAGACTTGTCCATATCCCTTGGAAACTTCTAAGTCACAGACTGCTTGACATCATATACTCAAAGGTGCTCTGTAAGTCATTTTGTCATTGTGGTATTTCCACATCATTGAAGCTGTGCTTCAGAGGGAAATTGAAACACATTCCTCATTTGTTGTTTCATTAGCTAAACATATCAATACATTTGGCTGCTCCCCTTTTTTTTACTCTGACCTTCATTCTTGGTGGCGTGAGAAGTTCTCAGTGTCTGTTGATACTTCTACCCTTGTCTACTTAAATTTTTACTGTACAAATTTAAGATAAGTTCTCCAATTCAGCAGCATAAAGATTCTAAGAAAATACCTTAACCCCAGAAAGTTGTCCCTAAATTTTCCTCCTCTCACATCATGATTTTTTTTAATGGCTGCAGATAGTAATAGGCTCCATATTCTCTTATCTTGTGTATTCTCTGTCACTCTGAAGTCACAAAGCTGCTTTAATGGGAGAAACAGACATGGGTTGCAAGGTAATACTGTAAAGGAAACTTTATGAATATTTCAAGATAATGGATTAAAATATTCACATTAAATATGGAAGCTACAGAACATGAACAATATGAATTTCTCAGAACAAAAATGTTGACAACAACTCTCACAGGGAATGGGTTTCTCCTGTGAAACTTAATAAAAATTTCAGAACCCGATAGGTACATTCATGGGAATGTGTGGGTCTCCTTGTAAGGCTTCTGGACTTGAATAATTAATTAAACATACTTAAGACAGAAAACATTAAATAATGATGATTTTCCCCAAAATAAAGTTTTTCATGGGGATAGAGAGCAATCACTGAATGTTCTCTTATGTGTTTGAATACCATTTCAATATTTTCTTGAGTAATAGGACTCTCATATCCCAAACTCCGAGAAGCAATGATAATAACAGAAACTACATGTTGGCATTATATCTTAGTATTTATAAAGATTCCTAAATCTATTGATATATTCAATTTTCACAGAAAAAATTGACTAGGAACTTTAAGAGAGTCTGTTTTAAAGTACCAAATATTTTCTATTTCTGTTATAAAAAGAAGAGTGTACTAAGGAGTATAATTATAATCCCCAGTTTCCATGCTATGGTTACTGTCTGGCAACAAACTCATAATAACTTACAAAGATGGAAGACTAATGTGATTGTAGATAGATATTCTGTATGGAACCTTGTCTCAATTCTATTTCAATACGTCTATATTTCTGTGAATGGTTTTAGGGGACTTTGCTTGACTGAATATATAATCTGAAGGGGGGTGCTAATTACTGCATATGAAGCATTATTTTGAACTTTCCTCTACATTTGGCTTTTCAATTAATAGCTTTTCTATTAAAAACAAATATTTCACACCTTCCCTTCCTAATTCTGCCTGTAACATAACTTCAGCATTACTTACTTTATATTCTAAGGAGATGTTCAGTTTCCCAAGAGTCTGTGTGATTCCCCCTGCTCACCTTGCAACCATAATGAGAGCTTAAACAATTCATCAAGCTCTTACATGCTGCCTTTCTAAGTCAGGGAAGGAAGACATGTTTTAAACAACAAAGTTTAAGAGGAATAAAGTAGGAAAGTTGACTCCTCTATGTATTTGTTGTAGAGTATCATTTTCAACATTTTTCTATCAATTACATAAAACTATGTTAGTCCTATAAAAACACTGATAATATTTTTAGATCTGGTTATAATTCACACACTTAACACTTTTGGTGCTAACATCAATGAAAAATTTTATATTAATAATCATAAAATGTGGTTACTTAAAAATACATAATGTGTTATTATGGCATAATTGTTTTTTTAAAGTTAAAATGTTGTCTAGTTCTTGGACTCAAGTAACTTAGAGTAATGGGCATTAGTGGATAGAATTATAGCAAAAAGAGCAGGGATGAAGGAAGTAGAGAAGAAAATTAGGAAGGAAAGGGTTTATATTTAAGTTTTCTCCACATGTTCCTTCTTTTGTTCTTAATCCATATGTTTTTTATTTTAGTATATTTTGCCTTTTAATGGTGCTCAGCATAATGCTATATTTGCTTCATCTGCATTCTTTCTCTCTCTCTCTCTCTCTCTGTGAGTGTGTGTGTGTGTGTGTGTGTGTGTGTGTATGCATGGATGTCTGTGTATTCTTGTGTTAGATACAAAGAGAGAAAGGTAACAAGGCAGAGAATAAAAGGAAGGGCTGGAGTATTTGAGTATTCAATATGCAACCTCCATATTGAATACTCAAAGATTGAGGCCAATCAAATGAAGTACTTCATTCGTGTTTTATCTCCTCATGTGTTATGATTTGAACCAGACCTTCAGATTGCGGCAGTGCGTGGAGGTTTGGTAGTGCACAGAAAATAGCCCTTTTACTTATTATTTGAAAGTTCACTATGTTATATTACAATTTTGTTCAGTCTACATCATTACCTTGCCATATATCACACATGTTTTTTGTGGATCCTACACAATTCACAGACTTAAAATTTAATAAGGGCAGGAAATGCACGAGGTCATCAGATTCCCAAGAAACATATTGCATTTGCCATGAGAATGAAAGGAAGTATATGCCTGCAGTATTCATGGGAGAGCGAGTGCAGCAAAGGCAATAAAGACAGTCACACCTGAGATTAATTGATAAATGTATGAGACCTGAAAAAACGTTGTATACAATTATACCACAATAAAGTGTACAAGTTTATTGTTAATGTTTTCATGTTTCTTATTCTCTTCATATCCATATCTGTATCCAGTCTAACAAGGTTATCCTTTGATTAGAGAATCAGTTAGTATTTAACTGATATTATGTTGCATTATACTATTTCACTTTCCTGTTGGCTTAATAGATTCATTAGAATATTCTCATATTGTACCTTTTAATGGTAGTCATAACACATGTCCTTAAGTTACCACAATGTAGAATGTTTTCTGATTGTCACATCAGGCAATCAATGATCTTTAAATGTCTGGTTTTATTAAAATTAAATGTTATTTTAATTTTTAGTAAAATTAAATGTTTAATAAAATTAAAATGTTATTAAATTCTATATTGTAACTCTTCCGAAGTCATGGTGCACATGGCTTTACAGACAGTGGTATTCCTATTTATTGATTTATTCACTATTTCCAATTCTTTTCTTTAAGATTTGCATCTTAATGCTTTCAATCAAAATCTTGATCCTTTTCATTAAAGAAAAACCACATAGGTCTCAAATGTTGTGAAGTTCATAGAGAATTTCCTTTCAAATTTATTTTTCTTAAAACATCCTCTGGATAATATTATAATGGGTTTAGAGCTCTAAGTTGATAGATATCAGTACTCCACCAATACTCGATCAGTATTCTGTCATTCTGTGGTCTTCCCTTTTCTGAACTTGGGGTGTAGGTTTCCTGTTGTTCTTTTGAAGAACTGTGTCTTTTGTTTTAGTTTCTTTGAAAATTTCTTAAAGTGAAAATATCCTATAAATATTGGGAATATGCTTTCTAATAAGCCATTAGTTTAGGGGAGAGAGAAGAGAAAGTAGAAAGAACTTTGTGGGTAGTCTACTGAGTCTGTGGCCTGATATCAAACATTAAAAAGCTCAGCCATCTCTGTGCTATGCTAACAAATAAGAGGCCAACAGGATCTACGACAGCAGCATTTTAACTCATGGCTCTTTCTTCTGTTTTATTTAATCAGAGAAATATAAGGAAAAAATTATTATCTTCATTCCAACTCTTCTCAGATGAAATGTGTTGAAATTTTACCCTAGAATCATCCAGTAAGAGAATTGGCTCTCACAATTTGTCCTTGAACCTGCATATGGACACCATAGTGTGTGGGCATACAGACACAGACAGACAAATAGATGTGAGACAGATGATGATGATGATGATGATGATGATGATGATGATGATGATGATAGATAGATAGATAGGGATGATAGACAGATATAGATGATAAATAGACAGATAGATAGATAGATATAGATGATAGATAGATAGACAGACAGACAGATAGATAGATAGATAGATAGATAGATAGATATAGATGATATATAGATGATACATAGGTCAATGATAGATATGTAGATAAATTGATCAATTGAATGATTGATAGAGAGATGATAGATGATAGATAGATAGAAAGATGATATAAATACAAAAATAGATGATAGATATATAGATAGATTATAGATAAATGGATGATAGATACATAGATAATAGATAGACAGACAGCTAGATGATAGATAGATAGACAGATAGATAGATAGATAGATAGATAGATAGATAGATAGATAGATAGATATATGATAGACAGATGGATGAAAAATAGATGATTGGTGATAAATAGATTAGATAATAGGATAGATATAATAAAAAAATCACTCAATAAATTAAAATACATAGTTTTATTAATGATGCTTGTTAAAAATTTGCTCAGTCTTGACAATTTTTAAAATTGATTTAGACCATATCAGCAATTCAAAATGGAGCCTTTGATCATAAAAAAATCTGCAATATCTAGGAACTAATGAGAAATTGTTATAGTCTTTAAGGCTGATATGTCAGTTGGAATGTGCTGGTAATCTGACTTCCATCTGTGTCTTCAGTGTTCTTTTCTTCAATATAAATCCTTGTGTGTGTGTGTGTGTGTGTGTGTGTGTGTGTGTGTGTGTGTGTGT
>CAJQZJ010034157.1:3248400-3258996 GCA_907164525.1 Lophiomys imhausi | reverse complement strand
TGTGTGTGTGTGTGTGTGTGTGTGTGTGTGTGTGTGTGTGTGTGTGTGTGTTTATGCACATGAACACAACTCTGTGTTAGTGGGCTTCAAATCTTTAAGCCACTCTCTTCCTCACAGTAAGTGGCTTGTAAAACTCTGGTTTGCCTATGAAAGAACTATATGGCTGTTTTGCTCTGTTTGAGTTCTGCATCAAGACTTAGAAGCACAGGACTAGAACTAACCTCACACTTAAGTTACAATGATCCACCATTTTCTACATCAGTGTCCAATACTAGGCTTTTTCTAAAAGAAATTATAGTTCCAACATAACAAAATTTGCTTCTGCATAAGAACACTATCACATATTTAATATCTTCATCTAAAAGCTCTTCCTTCTAAATTTGCAGCTCCTGATGACTCATAGTCTCTTGCTCCTGCTGAATTTGTTACAAACTTCATGACAATGTCTAGAATTTCCTCTACAAAATTATTCTCTAAACATTGATTTCACTAAAATAACCAAAATTATCTTGTTGGAACCTATCATCTCCAGCACAGGGCATCCACACACAGATTTTCTTACAGATTTTATTTTGAATGATTATTTCTCCCACAAATTTTACCTCTTTAGGGTAACATCCTCCAATGATATGATTTTTTTCCCAGTATATTCTTCCTTGTTTACATAACATAGCATAGACTTTATTCATACAGAATCATTCTATTTTTTTAATTAAAGCAAAGTTTTGCCAAAATTTATTGATAGAACAGTCATGTAAAGAATTAGGCTTTCTTTATAGTTTACATGAGTGTCTCAATCAATTAAAGGCATGGTTCTTGTCCATGGCATTATTGGGAGCTTGTGGAATCTTAAGAGCTGAAATTTTATTGAAAGTCTTCTTGTCGTACAACACAGAGCTGAAGGGAATGTCAGTACCTGGTCCCTCCTCTTTCTAGTTGCTATCAGGCTTATGAACAGAGAAGTTTGATTTGATGTATATTTCGCTCACAGTGAGCTGCCTCACACAGCACATAAACAATAAGTTTAGGCAACTATGGACTGAAGTTTCCAAAACTATAATCCAAAATGAACATAATTTTCCTTCATAAACTGACATTCTCAGGTACTAACTGCAGTACTAGAAAATTGACTCTCTCAATCTCAGAAATTATTAGACTGTTAACTAATCTATAGATCATGTTCTATAAATAGGCCCCCTTCAAATATGTAGGTGATAGGCAGCTTGATCTTCTTGTAGATCACCTAGCAGTTGGAGAGGGTGCTATCTCTGACATGGACTCCTTGCCTGTTTGTGGATCACATCACCCTAGCTGGGCTGTCTTAATTGGCCTCAGTGGAAGAGGATGCTCTTAGCCCTGATATGACTTGATGGGTTGCAGAGGGGTTGATAAAAGGAAGGCTTCCCTTTTCTTAGGAGAAGAGAAGGGTGGAAAGGGAAAATAGAGTGGGAAGGTAGGAGTGGGTGGAGAAGTGGGAGAGAGATTGTGATCAGAACATAAAATGAATAAATTTTTTTTTCAAATTTCATTTAAGTGAGTATCAATTTTTAACATTTGTTTCCAGGATTGTTTACATATCATGGATTTATTATTTATCCAAAATAACCTATGCAATATTTTCAGTGAAATTTTTACTCATTATTTACAGACCTAAGTTTTCCCTATATACTTACATTCAGTATTTTGATCCTGTGCTTTCTTGAATTAAATATTTTAATGCTTAAGAGTTAGGGCATCAGATTTGGAAGTATGAATAATTTCCTATATTTGGACTTCCTCTGAGTTTCCAGAAATATTCAAAAAGCAAAGGAGATTGCTAATATGTACAGCTTTCAAAGACTGGAGCAGTACCGTTAATTAACATCAAACTCACAGAAGTGTTGGTACTTGAATCAAGAAAAACACCATTGATCAGGAAATGAATCAGAGTCAAAAACATAAGTGTGGTAGCAGCCACTATAAAGCAATTGTAGAAAATCTTACGCAAATGTTAAAAGCTCCTTTGTATAATGATCACAAATTCAGAAAGGTTACTGCAAATACAAGGACCTAAAGATCAGTTCCTTTAAAGGAAACAAAGACACTACAAAGTCCAAAAACATGTCTGACTGAGGCTTTGTTAACTTAAGAAAATGATATCTTCCTCACCCTCTGCCTGGTACATGTGCATTCTGTTGTGACAACCAGAAGGTCTCCAAATATTGTCAAATATCCCTTGGAAGGCAACACTGATCTGGAATGGGAAGCTTACAATTGGATAAATTCAAGAAAGTTTCCCCAATTCCTAACATGGGCTGAAGTTTTATTGCTAGCTCTTCAGGTAAAATACTTGATCTATTATATGTTAGTCTAGAAGCTAAGCCTACACTTACAGCTATTACTCTCCAATTCTATCATGAGTACCTAATGGAAGTTTTAAGGTTTTCCTGCCTGAGAAGTTCTTTCTCCAAATGTTATTGCACATTGGGTGAACTATGCAGTGGACCGAAGCCTCTGTTTGCCACCTGTAAGGACTGACTTCGGGTATCAACTTGATTGTGCAAATGAATGCTCCAATTTCTTGACTGCATGTACTGAGAGTTTCAGCTAGAGATTAGTATTGTAAATCAGCATACTGAGTATTGGCCCAACCTAGTGGCAGAGGAAGAGTATGCTTGCTATCCTCCTGCAAAGGTTCACGTTTCCTTCCCCTCAGACATGAAAACTCTTGGGGCTTTAGTTGTTTTAGGGTTTACACTGGTAGGGGGTACTCTGTTATGTTATCAATATTCAATTTGCTGGTAGTGGATCTTACAAAGCCATGTATGAGCAGGAAAACACTATAATTATTGAACATATCACACACACATACAGAGAGAGAGAGAGAACCTTGGCTAACACACCAAACACCAACATATGGATCCAACAGTTATTTACCATGCACATTTTGTACAAACTCTCTCTTAATGAGACCGCTTGACTCTATTCATCCCTATCTTTTATCATACTAGGCATTTCCGCAACATGTGAAGTGCTTTCTCCAAAACATGGATTGCTTTTTCCCCTACCACAAAGTCTCCAAAACCTAAAATTATACTAACAAGTCAAGAGTCGTGAAACACTGAATGAATATGCTCTTACTTTTGCTGGATTGTAACACACATAAAGAGCAGACACCATTCAGTCTTTATCTATTCTTCACTGCCTACCTCATATTCTAAGAGTTTTCTTAATAAATGAAACATTCTGAGCAAGGGAAAGAGGTTTATATAACTTAGGATTCTGACAGTCAGAGATATGGCAATGACTTCCACTCAGGGCCTCAAGGCAGATGGCAAAACAGGGGCGGAAGCATGCGTGAATAAACTTTCAAACTTTCACATAGTAAACAAAGAAGTGAGAAGGGCTATTTGTTCACTTCATAGTGACTCCCTCTAGTGGGAATCAATCAAGTAGAATGATATATCAGTGTTCTCAAAGACACTAACAACACATCACAGCATAAGACAGGCAAACATGCTTCCAACTCAGGAGTCACTGAAGATAACATTCTAGCACAAGTATCAGTTTGAGATCTCTATTCCAAAAACAGCATCTTGAATTCATATCCACTGTTACCTTTGCAATCATATGGTCTGAAAGGGAATGAAAAATGTGGATAATCTTCTAAATACTCAACTATACTCATATGAAAGGCCCCAGTTATAAGGACTTAACAATTAAGTTGATTAAAAAGAAATTATGATTTTATATTAAATAATATGTATTATCTATTCACAATCTCTGCTAAATTTATCAAGACATACTTTATAAAACATATCTTAGGAAATAAAACTGTCTAGCTCAAATTATGAGAAGGAAGCACATTTGAAAGAAAATTAAACCTAGTTTTTAGCATTCTTGATTTTACAAAGAATGAAACCTTTTCACTCCATTTTGTAAATTTTATGAAATTCAAAAAGAGGAAGTATAGAATATGTGTTCTAGTCTGGAATAGTCTAGTCCTGTAGACTTACAATCTGGATTTAAAATAGATTTTATGATATGTTTTGAACAAACACAACATATTTTTTCATTTAAATCTTTATGATTAAGTTGTATTATGTTAATCTATAATAATCAATAAAATTATAATAGAATTGATTTCTGGAAATTAAGATGTTCCTCTGAGAAGGTAATTTGTAAAGTAATATGAATAAGCTGATCAAAAACTTACCACTATTCAGCTGTAGGAAAAAACACTACCCAAGAAAGCTACTGTGACCTTGCAGTCTCTTTAGTTTGAGGATTATATAGGATTTAATTGTATAATTTCTCCTGACATTATTGAGGACACACAAGTCTTGACAAATATCTACTCAAATTGACATTAAGTCTTTTAATAGTCCTTAACTATATTAATGCCACCTCCAGAAAAAAAAATATAGATATATAGATCAGTTGGTAAGTTGAGAACTTACAGTTTTCTTCACCAGATAATTTAATGTTTTAACATTCCCCTGCCACTTACTATGACTTGTCAAATAAGTACTTCTCTGCATGAAGCAAGGCAAGGCCTCAGTACCGTCTGTGTAAGTCAATGGCTCTGGTCAAGGAGCCTTAGATACACTCAAGTCCTCCAGAATTTTAAAAAATGATCAATACTAGTCACTGCATTTAGAAGTCCTGTGTGAACATTCAATGCTTTTGCCCCTTTGAAATATAAGGTTCAGAGGTTGTTTGTGATATTTGAGGAGCTATATAATACTCTTACACTTATAAATATTTTCTGTAGCTGAGATTGCTAAGTAGACTAGAAGGTAACATATTTATTAGACATGTCTATTTGAGATTATTCTCTACCTAGTTTAGAAATTTTTATTTAGTTAAAAGCAACTTGAGGGGCGAAGGATATCAGTAGTTAAGGTGTCCATTGCTCTTGTAGAGGATGCAGATTTTAATTGATAACAGTCATATCAAGCTACTCCCAGCTCCTACAATGCACCACTATAACTGAGCTCCAGAGGATCCAATGACTTCTTCTTGCCTCCTACAGGCTCCTGTGTGCATGTGTTACACACTCAAGTATTCAGACATACACATGTACACACAAAATAAACAAATCATTATAAAAATATTTAATTTCTTGAGTTCTTTGTAAATTATGGATATTAGCCCTCTGTCAGATGTGGGGTTGGCAAAGATTTTCTCCCAGTCTGTAGGCTGCCATTTTGTTCGAATGATAGTGTCCTTTGCCTTACAGAAGCTTTTCAGTTTCATGAGGTCCCATTTATTGATTGTTGATCTCAAGTCCTGAGCTGTTGGTGTTCTGTTCAGGAAGTTGTCGCCTGTGCCAATGAGTTCGAGGGTTTTCCCACTTTCTCTTCTAGTAGATTTAGTGTGACTGGCCTTATGTTAAGGTCTTTGATCCACTTGGACTTAAGTTTTGTACAAGGTGATAAGTATGGGTCTAAGTTCATTCTTTTACAAGTGGACATCCAGTTGGACCAGCACCATTTGTTGAAGATGCTGTCCTTCTTCCATTGTGCGGTTAAACTCTTATGCTTATTCTCATTCAATTAAAGAAATAGATGCAGAGAAAGGTGAGGGAAAGTGACCAAGGCAGCAGCATTATTGTGAGTGCGGAAAATGGAGTCTGAGTTACATAGTCTGTCTCCACAGGTCTTCTTTAAACTACAGGATATTTACATGATAAGTCAGATAATAATGTAATATGGACAGTATCAAGTTTAATACATTTGAAAATAACTAAGAGAACACTATAGAAGTATATTATTAAGGAATAATAATTATCTGACCACTGAGGAATATCAATACTTCACTATATTTTCCTCACTGGGTGAATAGGATGAAGGAAATTTATTTTCAAACTGCATAGCATACAATTATTCAGTTAAATTGAGCAAATGATTTTGCACATTATGAATTTCTTGTCAACCAAAATAATTCCATTCTATTATAGTTATGTTATAATATTATAATAGAATATATTATCATATATAGAACATAATTATATAGAATATATCAGATATATTATATATGTTATAATAAAATATATATAATATATTGTAAATTCAGGATATACATAATTATGTGAATTAACAATGAATATTTAGCAGTTTTGAGAGCCATCTCTTGAGGCTGAATTATCTTGGTTTTCACAAAATCACATTACACTTCTGCCATTTACCATTCTGTTGTAATGTTTACAAAGACTAAGTTTTTCCATGTTTGGGGTCAGAATAAAAAGAAATGTGAATATCTTATATATGTGTGTGGGGGGGTGATATATTAAGGAGTCTGATTATCCAGCCTGTAAGATTTTGTAAAAGTCACCAAAGCTTAGAAGGTGAACTTTCCCAACAGCAGTCCTAATGATATCTCTGTACAGTCTCCATGTATCATTCCCAAAAAAACTCAGAGAGGAGATACTATTATCACCAATTGATATGAGAATAAATTGCATTTACCAGCCCAACATCACCCCCTGACATATAAGTAAATGTTAATTTACCAGCTATGGTGTTTATCCGTGGTTATCAACTTGATTGGATTAGGAGGGAGTAAATAGGCAAGCCTGCATGCATGCCTATGAGGGGTTATGCTGAGTAGATTAATCTATATATCACAAAGAGTCTGAGAGGCCATAATGTATAAAAACAGACTGAACATGGGGTTTCCTGCTCTCTCTCCTGACTTTGGATGCTATGTGACCAGTTGCCTCAAACACCTATCTTCATGCTTCCACCAACATGATGGACTGTGGATCATAATGAACCTCTTCATTCATTTATTAAGTAACTAATATAAAAGTCTACTATCACCAAATATCTAAGTGGGCTAGTCAATATTTCACCCTCAATTTTCTAACTTGCCTTTGATTCTTGTAATCATGGCAAGGTGTTTACTCCATTCGATGCATTTTGATGTAAGTAAGATTTAGCTAAATAAAACAAAAGTGGTTTTCAAAAAATGAGAATATTCAAGCATACTACAGTTATTAGCTTATCACTGTTAGGAAGTTGTTGAGTCAGGTACAATACAGTGAACGCCAGAGAAAATTAGTCACATCTTTCACCTTACCTAGAAATGTTTGGAATAAAAGCATTTCTGTGTCATGATTATTCATAATCACCTATCTTGTCTTGCTCACTTCCTCCTCTTCTCTCTCCTTTTCAGACCTCTCCTTTCCCCTTGTGTCATCAACATTTACTTGGAAATATGGATGTGATGGGGTTAGACTTGGGAGAAAAGGCTTTATGTATGAATCCTTTTGCCCTATAAGGAACTCTGAACTGCAAAATTTGCTGGGGTCAAACTTACAAATAAGAGCAACAATCATGTATGTATAAATGCTGAGGTGGGAGTACTGGGACCAAATCAAGGTCACTATGTATGGAGTTTTGCTGAATAACAAAGTCATTTGGCACCCAGAAAGCCAAATGACAGAGAATATATTTCACACTGATTGAATGCCATCTCAGCATTACCTTTATATAGATATATAGCCATAACATTTGCAAAATTATAAGCTATCCAAAAGTCACTCTAGCTCATTTAAGGTCTGTACTTTGAGAACATTTTTATCTTGAATATTTATACCCAAAAACCTTTCAAGTCTTCAAAATGAGATCAAGATAAATCTCTATGGAATAGGTGTTTATGTTTTGATAATTTCTGAGCAAGCAAATTCAGCTGTCAGGTAGAGACTGATAAATTCTGTGGTCCCAGAGAATACAGTTCTTTAGGCTCTCCTCACTGAAGTTCTTTGTTGATTTTTCTTAATCTTCAGGACCCAACTTAAAATGAAATATTCTTCACTTACAATAGCAATATTGAGGGAAAGGAGTGTAGTACAATCACAACAGTATATGACTGCTGAACTGGAGTGGGGGACTGATATAAAGGGACACTCCACTCTGGAGGTGTGGGATGGAAGGGATACGGGATATGGGATAGAGGATGGGAGGGTGGGACTGGGAGGGGTAGAAAGATGGTAATGTGATGGAGATGTAACCTGAAGTGATAAATAAATATATAAAAAGAACAAAACATGTTCTAATTCATTCATACTTTTCTCAGTATACGTTTATTTAAGCAGGCTTTTCTAAGCACAGGGTTGCTGATTTGCCTTGCTTTACAGGTTAAATCCTAGGCTTGGGGAGATGACTCAGTGGGTTTGTTCCTGGCATGGCAAGCCTAGGGATCTGAGTAAGGATGCCCAGCATTTATATAAAATCCAGGTGTAATGGTGTCTGCTTGTAACCTCAGCACTATTGAGATATGGGAAGAGGGAGACAGAAGCATCCCAGAAGCTCACTCACCAACCAGTCTAACAGAAATTATGTGCCACTCATTCTCTGTTACAAATGTGATAAAATTGAATTAGATCTCACTATTGAAATGCTAAGACAGACATGGTGGTGCATGCTTTTAATCTTAGAGAAATAGAGACAGACAGATCTGTCAGAATTCAAGGCCAGTCTAGTCTACATAGAGAGTTCCTAGATGTTTGGTCTACATAGAGAGTTCCTAGACACCCAGGGTTGGGCTTCATAGAGTGGCCTCATCTCAACAAAACAAATAGGTGAGGTTCTCATTTACTTTTCAACTAATTGCATAGTGAATACCATGACTTTAAAATATCAGTTTTTACAATTATTCAAATTAAGGCAGCCCATGACCTGTGTCATTGGAAATAGATTTTTCTGTTTCTGGACTTCTTTTCAAGCTTTCTTCTGTCCCTCCATAGAAACCCATAGCTTTAGTATGTTCATGAGTCTTACTACAAAGACTGAAACTTATGAGTTTGTAGAATGGCTGCAAAGGGCTCACTCTAGTTGAAGGATTATTCAGGCTTTCTTACAAGAAGACTGTGCTTCAGGGATATAAAGAACCAGTCTTACTGGACAGAGAAGTATCTGGGACAGTCATCACTACCTTTGGTTCCTACAATCCCTCTACCCCCTCTTCCACTGTGACATATCTGAAAGGGCTTTGTGCTAACTTTGTATAGCTGCTGTAACAAATCTCCACAAATGCAGTGGCTCACAAAACCATGGATGTGATGTTACACAAATCTAGAGATGTTTCACTGGATGGAGACCTGGCCATCTAACAGCAATTGAAGGACTCCAGTACTCCAGTGTTCTGCCCACATACTTTGGCTCCTAAGTGCATCACCCCCATTCTGTTTACAGGAGCATACTGCCTTCTCCTCACCTAGAGAAAGTGTCTTTGCCTCATATATATAGCTACATATAGGATACATACAGCTACATTTATAGTCCATAAGTATATTTCAAGAGAATCACATCTATAAAGGCTATTTGGTCATAGAAGGTAACCATTTCACATTTCAGAGAAAAGGGTATGGACAACATGCGATCATTATTCAGACTGACAACAGAAATTCCACAATTTGTCGAATAGACAGGAAGATAGTTAGAAATCCCTAAAGTCCCTAATCTGATAGGTATTTCCTTGTGTTTGTCTCCATCAGTAAATTGTATTGGCAATTTTGAAAAAACAATCTCCTTAGAATTGCGTCAATAACTTATTGAACCTGAACAATCACTAGAGACAACTTTTGTTCAGAAACACTAGAACATAGGTCTATAAATCCTTTCTAGGTAGGCCCTTGGGAAGGATATTTAAACTACATTAAGATAATGCTTACATCAATCTTTAGAAACTATTAATAAGAATACTCATTATTAGCCTATTAACCATCTTCTTATTAAAACTGTAAGCCCTAAAGGCTGGTAAAAATAGATGAGTGATTAAAAAGGACCAAGAAACCAAATCAGGTGTTAAGATAATAGATTGAGGGCAAAAAGTCTAGATTACTTTATATAAATATGTATACACACATGCATATATACATATACATCATAAAAATGCATATACAGCATATAAATGCATACATCTATATATACATATATACATATACACATACATCATATACATGTACAGGTATATAATATATATGTGTATACATAGACATATATACATAAATACATACACATATACATATGTGAGATAGTATTTAACTCCTTAACCCTGATTGAACTCCATCACTTCATAGACTATACTGGACTTGAACTAAGAGAAATGTCTGCCTCTGCCTCCCAAGTGCTAGCATTAAAGGTATGAGCCATCATGCTTGGTTTCATTTTTTTTTTTAAAGAGTCAACTGTAACCGAACTTTTAAGTTATTATTTAACACTTATTTATTACTAAATTCACTTATAACAAACACCAACAATTTCTTAACTATTAATCCTATAAATTCCTACAACCTCTTTAACCTATCCACTAAACCTATTGATAATCATAACAACTACTTTCATAATCTTTTAGAATGATACAGTCTCTGGGGCAGGTCCTCAGTCGTCAGGAACACAGTCTTTGTTGTAGATTCTTTAACGCACTTAGCAGTCCTTTTTCTGGATCTCTCAGATGCAGGTTCGTCAGGGTAGTTGGTTATTACAGTCTCACCTTAAATAAGGCTTCATGCTTTCTTCTCTGTGGGAGACCCCAGCCGTCTGCAGGCCAACTTACTTCTTTTGAATCAGGAACTCAGCTGCTCTGCCTCAGTCCTTAAAGCCAGGCACA
>CAJQZJ010034157.1:3205865-3243144 GCA_907164525.1 Lophiomys imhausi | reverse complement strand
ATATTCACTAAATCTAACTTATATTAATCTATCAGCCCCTACAGTCAACTAGTTAAAAATTTTGTATTTGTGAGACAGTATATCCCACATATTATAAATTGAGGTGGATATTTAAATAATCAATAAATTATGGCACAAGTTAATATCTTCTGTGCATGTGTTGTGTTGTATGTATTGTGTCTGTACTGGTTAATGTGGGTGCACATGTACATGTGTATATATAGGCCACAGGTAACCTCAGGTGTCTTCCTCAACCATTCTCTACACTTATTCTGGAGATGAGATCTCTCACAGAACACGAAGTCCATAGATTTAGTTAGTTTGGCTAGCGAGTGAGCTTCCGATCCTCATGTCACACCACTCAGTGCTGTACCTCAGACTGTGACATGCTTTAATGTCCTCATATATCTGTGTCAACCACTTTACCAAACTGACCATATTCCCACCCCAGGATTTTCCGTAACTGTTAATGAGCATTCTAAGAGGGGAAAATGACATTCTTCTACAACACCATTGAACAAGCTATATCAAACATTTTCAAACCAAATTACAGTGTCAGACTTACACTTGTAAATTCAAGGTAAAAGGTACCTTAAGAATCAGGGCCCTTCTCAATCATATGACTGCTGAACTGGGGCGGGGGGCTGTTATGTAGGGGCACTCCACTCCAGAGGAGTGTGGTGAAAGGAAGAGGGGGTAGAGGGTGGGAAGGCGGGACTGGGAAGGGGGAAAAGAGGACACTGTGATGGAGATGTAACCTGAAGCAACAAATAAACAAATTTATTAAAAAAAAAAAAAAGAATCAGGGACCCATGTTAACAATGGCACCACCAACCCCATGCAAGTGAAACTAGATGCTGCACAACTAAGGACTCCTGACTACTTATAAAGGGAAGGATTTGGAAGGATAACAAAGAACAGAAAGAAAACAAATAAAGCAGACCAAGACAAGCTCCCTAAAGGCAAGAAGGGAACAAAGGAAAAAAAATGTCTTCCTGCTCTAATTATTGGCAGTGCAATTCCCTGAATTAGAATTCAGGATGATTACCAATATTCAAAAACAAGATGACACCAACAATGGCTTTCCACAGCCACATGTCCAGAGAAGAATGGGTTTCTGTGTGGGTAAGGCATACAATGTCCTGCTGATTAAATAGAGATGTGTGATCTCATGCTAGCTGTATGTCAAGTTAATTTTGAAGTTCACTACATTCAAAGAATTAAAGTGAATCATTTCTGTACATTTGTGATACGAAAGGCGGCCCCATCAATGCCAACAGAGCAGAAATATATTTCAATTATATATTCAAAGGTAGAAACAACTCTACCATGTCAATAGTAGGTATGTTTTTAATAATCATGGGCACCAGTATATAAAATTCTGTAGACACAGCATTAATTTGAAGGCAACCCATGGTGAGCCACCCTACTGAAATCTGTACTATTAAATGTTACCCTTTAAATCACAACAAATGGCCAGTATGTTCCATTTACAGTGCAACAGTGAGAAACTTATGAGAGCAAAGGTGGTTCTGTGTTCTTATTGTGCAAAACAACTGTCATGAAAATATCAACAATATGACACCTTGTGCTTCAAAACAACTGCATTTTCCCAGCTTACAAAATGAACCCTGAAATAAATTAGCTTAGAAATAAAATGTGCACACTAGCAATAAGCAAGAGGAACTAAGTTAATTATTTCCAAATAATTTAATTTGTGAAAAATAAAATTTATTTTTTTTAAGAAACTGGTACAATAAAGATAGGCTAATTTTACATAGTTATAGTCCTTAAAAATAATGGTGAATTTCACAATTAAATGTGAGAGGACATATCTTTATCTAACTTTCTTTACAATGAGTCTAGTACTGTGTTTCTCTTACAGAGGTTAAACCCCTTGCCTTTTTTCATGAGGGAATTCAGTTAAGTACTGGCAGTGTACTTAGTGTATATGTGCTAATAAGTATTCGTTAGTATGTCTATTGTACATATGACCTTGAAAACTGAAAATTACAGCTCACCCAATTAAATGTTGGTTATACAAAGCAGGTTTAAGTATTTCTCGATGAAAAAAATCAGACATTAGATTGAACAAAGATAGAAGTACATTTTATATCTACCTTGAGAAGCAAGAAACTATTCCATGTTTATGAAAACCACATGGTGTCGTATACAGTAAACATACTATTTGTGTGAGTGGATGTAAGTATAATTTGTGAAAAGAAAAGGGGTCATGAGCAGGTAAGAATACCTTAAGCTGTGGAGTACAAAAGAGATTACATATCATAGGCAACCAGAAGGGGGCTATTAGAAGGGAACAGCAGGGTATGAAAAAGGGGAAGGGCAAATGCACACGAAAATGTCATAACAAAGCCCAGTAACTTGTGCTGTTTTCCAGCCAAATGAATAAAATGTGAAGAAGAAAATAGTAAATAAGTCGGAACATTTTTATACACATACATTATACATATATAATTTACATATATTTACATATATATGTTGTATACATAAAACTGTTTATATACTATATACATATATATCACAAACCCATCTTCACAAAAATAAATTACAAATAAATAAATATTCCTCACTTTGATCTGAAATGGAATCTAACCTCCACTTTGATCTCTGTTTCTTAGGGAAGTGTCATGTAGCTTTATTTACTTCTGTTACCTCCCTTTGTATCAAAGTTCTGAGGACCTAGAAAACAATCTCAGGGTTCTACCATGTGTTTGTAGATCCGTTCTCCTGTCTAGTCCATCAATATTAGTGCATTTTGATGTCATTTCGAGTATAATAGTTTTATTTGGGGCCTCTACACTGTAAAATATTTCGTACCTTTGACAGGGCGCAAAAGTTCCTGCTCTTGGATTCACCCACATGTCACCTTCCACCTATCATTTCATGAGACTTTGTTTGAACAAACTGTTAAAAATACACACATACAAAACTAGCACAACTACATAGTTATCGATGATTCCAAATTTACATCTGCTCGGTTGTGTTTGATTATATTATTAAGAACAATATTTTAAAGCTTTTAATAGAAACATAATGGGTAAATTTGAGGTCATTGATTCACACCCTAAACACCAGTATCTGATTCCCATTGTTGACATACAAACCTCCCTGTTCAAATTAATGTGCTCACATCAGATAAATGTCAGATGAAGAGTATTTTTTTCACTTTATATAAATGCTATGCTACTACTTGTATTTTTCTGAAACATAACCATTTTAGTTATATTATGTTTATGTAACCCATCTTACATTGTATACATACTACATCTTTATTTTTATTTTCATTAAGCATTGTGTAATCTTCTCTGATATTAGTAGAGGTTGTAATGTTAGCTTACCATATGCAAATAATATCTGCACCATTGTCCTTACCTTCACTATGGTTTATTTTTATGTTTTCGTTGTTCTCAAAAATAATTTTACCATCAACAGCGTAAATAAAATTTTTGTTTAATTCAAATTTAAACTGAATGGTTTTGGTGGGCAGTAAATAATAATTAGATAGAAAAAATTATACATTTTGGTTTTTTGAGACAGGGTTTCTCTGTGTATCACTGGCTATCCTGGACTCATTTTGTCATATATATCAGCACTTCCTTGTACAGTTTATACTTTGTTTAGAAAATGTTTTTCAGGCTTAATAAAAATAAAATATATTCCCATGTTTTACTCAAGATGTTTCTAATTTATACATAAAAATATACATATTTATGGGGTGATATGAATCTTTGATACTTGAATAAATTTTGTAATGTTCAAATGACAGTAATCTAATCTACTTTTTCAAATTTTATCATTTCATTCTGAAAAAAATGGTTTCAAATCCTTGCCTCTCACTTTTGAAAAGTAGGCATTTTATCATTGTCCTCCAGGGTCACCTCACTGTTCATAGGACACCAAAATATTCTTCCTAAATATATTTTTCACTAGGCATGGTGGCACACACATTTAATCCCAGCACTCAGGAGGTAGAGGCAAGCAGATCTCTGTGAGTTCAAGACTAGCCTGGTCTACAAAATGAGTCCAGGATAGCCTGGGATACACAGAGAACCCCTGTCTCGAAAAAAACAAAATATATATTTTTTTTCCATCTAATTGTGATTCACTGCCACCAAAACTATTCAGTTTAAATTTTGTGTGTTTGAGTGAGATGGAATTCATATTGAACTTTTTTCTTGAACACAGTAAATTGTTCTAAGACCAGCTGTTGCACAGGTGATGGTTCCCATGATTTTTCAGACTGCGTATGCCATGGGCAAATCACACATAGAGATGATGTTTGTCTAAATTTTCCATCTGATTCATGCATTTTTCTGTCCCTTTCTGTGTCAACCTTTGATCCTGAAATGGCAACCTCAGCTCTGTTCACATGTTAATGTACCCATGAAAATTCCCACTTTAAGTCATTTTTAAAGTCTAAGTGAATATCTTATTGAGATGACTGAAGTTTTTATTTCTTCCATAGATGTAATTTGTAAAGAATTATTTAAAGTGTAGTACATTATGCTCTGCTAGTATGGGTTTTTGTACTGTGTGTGTGTGTGTGTGTGTGTGTGTGTGTGTGTGTGTGTGTGTGAATGCTTGCATGCATGGGGAGGTCATAGGTTCCTGTACACTGTAGTAGTGATGCATCACAGATATATATATCTCCATGTTTGGCTTTATTGTTGGTTCTAGCTCATCAGTATTGTGTGAAAAGTGCTTTACTGAACTGAGCCATCTTATCGGCCTGCATTATTTATGTGTCTGCAATGTAAAGTACAAATGTGTTCTACACACAACCTCAGGACCATCCAAGTATTTTTCATTGATGTGGTCTCTCTCTCTCTCTCTCTCTCTCTCTCTCTCCTCTCTCTCTCTCTCTCCCTCTCTCTCTCTCCTCTCTCTCTCTCTCTCACCCCCTCTGTGTGTGTGCGCACGAGTGCCCGTGCGCGCGCATGTGTGTGTGTGTGTGTGTGTGTGTGTGTGTGTGTGCATGTATATGTGTTCACAGGTTCTAGGACTCGAACCTCGGGCCTTCAGCTTACACACAATCTCTTTTACTTCATATTCTGGGCATAATGTAAATATTTGCATTTTTTTCATTACACTTGTTAAAATTATCACAGTTTAATTTGTGTCACTCCAACAAAATACACTGGCAAGCAGCAACTTAGGGACAAAGGATTTGTTTTAACTCACAATTCTAGGTTCTAGTCTACCAATGAACGGAAGTAGGGCTAGAAACTTAAGAAGTTTCATTCAAAATGAAGAGTAGAGAAAGAATATATGTGTGCATGCTTACTCATGCTTGGCCCTTTTCTGTATTGGTTTAGCCTAGGCCCCTCCCTAGGGAAGGGTGCCACCTGTTGTAAGGCTGATAGTCCCACGTCTATCAGTTAACTCTCTTTTTGACTTTGTTCTTTTGCATGCACATATGACTTCTAATAAGTTTGACTTACAGACTGCTACTAATGCTGCCTAGTTGAAGACTCCAAGAATTTTTATATCAACTTTATTGGTGTTATCTAAAATTAAATATCAGTGCTTCAAAAACATGTATGTCAGTATGTCAAGCATGTATGTCAGTATCTGTTTAATAGGATTCCCTGATTAAGTTTAACTGTAAAATTTTCTGAAGGTGTTGCGCCTGGTACTTTGTTCCAGATTCATGTTAGATTTAATGCACAAACACATAGACAGTCTTTCTGCAGTTTGTAATAAAATGACATTTTTTCAGACATCCTAGCTACAGAACTACATTAATAATCAACAGATGAAAAGGGCCTTTCGAGTCTTAAAATCTCATGCTACCAAGGCCCTTGATTCAGTGCTATAAGAATGGAAATGTGACAACTGAATTCTGATTATTCTTTCCATAAATATGTCAGCACTTATTAAAATACACTCGGAATGATATTTTGTAGCATAATATATGAGAATTTTATGAAAGTGACATGCATTTCAATGCTAAACGAGGCTTAAATAGCTAAAACGTATTTTATTTTGTGTTGAAAACATCAGTTTTCTAAATATCCTAGCTTGCTTTTGAGATGCCTCAGTGATATTGAGAATATTATTTACTGTGATAAACTGATGAGTCTCTTGAGAATGAAGATCAGTTTATAATTCTCTTTTGAATATAAATGTTGTAATATTGTGTAAAATAAGAATCTCTTATGTGTAAATTTTAATTTTAATCTGCTGCCAAGATATTTAAACAGCAGCAATCATATCAAATCAAATAGTGACCAAAAATGGTTCTACTCTGACATGTGAAATGGTAACTAAGTTATCAGCAAAATATATGTAATCATGTGAATTTATGTCACAAAATCTTTATTGTTTAATTAATATCTCAATACCAAAAGTGAAACTCCCATTTTTCTATCAGCATGATATTTCTCTATTAGCATATATGTTTTTATATCAGTTTTTCCTTTTTTTTCTATTACGTATTCAAGCAAACATACAGTCAAAGCATTGATCACTAGAGGAGGGCTTCCAATAACTTCCTGCCTGTGTTTGCTTCTCTCTCTGCAAAAATACTTTTCTCTTTCCTAGTGTTTGCCAGACACGATCTTCTCAAATGCCAAAATCATCCAATAAGAATCCAATGTACTTACAAATGCATGTATGCCTGTCTAGCAGTTATTTACTTTCAGCTACTGGAGATTTGATTTTAGTCAGGTGTAGGTAGGTGTGTTAAGGTTTACTTGAGAAAGAATTAACATTATTCCTGAGCTTTAGTCCTCCCAAGATATTGAGTTCCTCTCTGTTCCATTACAGACCTCCATTCTCTGCTCTGTTCACTGTCTCCTCGATATTCAGCCTTCTATTTATCTCCTCCACATCAACTGATAGCTCCTAGAAGGCATGAATCACAACATTTGTCTGCTTATTCCAAAACTCCCCAACAAATGTTGCACAGGGAATACAAATGCAACCATGAGTTTGAGTCCACTTGGTTTCCCAATGAAAGACTGTCAGTGGTGGCATGACTGATTTTAGTAACTAAAGATAAATCTTGAAGTCATTCTGTGTGTACTATACATTTCTCCTTCTAAACCTAACGACTGAGATGAACTGAATATTTGTGTACCATTTTATAAGAGTGAATGTGGTAATTTGTCACATAAGACAATTACTCCCCCCACATGTAGGAGGTATGCCCAGCATGAGATTAGGGCCTTTGGAAGTCCTCTGAGACTCACCCTCTGCCCCTTTCCATCCTTCACACCTTTGATTCTCCTTCCTTATCCAATCAGCTCATATCTCCACTTCTTGCTGAGTTATTGATGCCACCCCTGCTTGGATCAGGACCACCGTTATATTTTCCAGATGACCATGGTGGCATACTTCCTTCACTTGCATCACACTCCACTTTGGTTCCAGTGCATTCTACAAATGCATCACCTTGCATTACAGTTTTAAGAAACCATTCAGTGATTTGAAAGAACTGCTTCAAATTCTCCATTAATATTTAATTACCTTAAAATGTCCAACTCTCACATTTATGTATGGATCATATAAATCTGGATTTTTGTACACTAACCACATTCTCAAGTTCACACAGAAACATCAAATATCTTGACTATTTAAAAAATATGCCATGTAGATGCCATAGTGAAATAGAAAGTGCTCAGTCTTCAAAATTCTGGGTAAGATGATACTTAGGGTTCTGGTGTATCATTATATTGCTGATTAAGGACAATTTCTAGGACAAATGAGACTAATTAATAAGGTTGCAATAAATTCACCAATAATTAAAAACTCGACTGTGTTCTTCATGCACATAGTTGAGCCCTCACATTTCTCAAGTGGAGGAACTCTATAGATGACCTTTCTGGGTCCATACAAACTCAGTACATCATTAAAATCCCCACAGTTTGGATCCTGACATCCCAACTTGGTATGTTTGGGCCTGGAATAATCTTAAGCAAGTGTTTCCTGTCAAGAGACATGCTACTAGAAAAAAAAAATCACATTAATGAGATCACCTACCTTCTGATTATGTTCACTATTATCTCCAAGAATAAGTCACCCAGGGAATTCAATTGCTAACTATAACTGCTTGCAGAATACCCAGAAATTCTGAAACCTTAAGCAATTGTACTGTTATACTGCAGATTTGAGGCTTGTTAATTTTAAATAATTCTTGCTGAAAATATTTAGACAAAATTATTTATTTATTTATTAAGATTTGTCACTTTCTTCAGTATATAAAATGTCATGTATCTTCCTAACTGCTTTAAAAACAACTGGGACATAAAACCACATGATTTCCTCTCCTTCTCCTTGGATGGGGGGAGCTGCCACATATCAACCCCCACAGTTCATCAGGCACATGAGGACTAAGAACTACCTCTTCTTGCAATGGGGCCTGACATGACAACCCAGCTAGGGTAAGATGTTCCCCTAACAGGCAGCAGAATCCATGATGCTGGGTGGAGTTTCTCCTGGATACTTATGCTAGGCTCATATCTGTTTGGGTCTATGGGTTGTAGGATGGTTGTCCTATACTATATGGCTAACACCCAGTTATAAGTGAGTACATACCATGTGTATCTTTCTGGGCCTGGGTTAGGTCAATTTGAGCTTTTCTAGTTGCATCAATTTGGTTGTAAGTTGCCTGATTTCCTTGTTTCTGAAAGCTGAGTAGTATTCCATTGCGTAAATATACCACAGTTTTTCTCTCCATTCTTCAGCTGAAGGGCATCTGGGTTGTTTCTGGTTTCTAGCAGTTATGAATAAAGCTGCTATGATCATAGTTGAGCTGATGTCCTCGTAGTTTGGTGAAGAATCTTGTGGATGTATACCCATGAGGGGTATGGTTGAGTCTGGAGGTAGAACTATCATATCATCTACAAATAGGGATACCTTGACTTCTTCATTTACAATGTATATCCCCATGATCTCCTTTAGTTCTCTCTTTGCTCTGGTTAGAACTTCAAGTAATTATGTTGAAGAGATATGGAGAGAGTGGGCAGCCTTGCCTTGTCCCTGATTTCAGAGGAAATGCTTTAAGTTTCTCTCCATTTAGTTTGATGTTAGCTATTGACTTGCTGTAAATTGCCTTTATTATGTTTAGGTATGGTCATTGTATGCCTGATCTCTCCAAGACTTTTAATATGAAAAAGGATTGATTGGATTTTGTCAAACGCTTTTTCAGCATCCAATGAGATAATCATGTGGGTTTTTTTTTCTTTCAGCTTGTTTATATGGTGGATTACACTGATAGATTTTCATATGTTGAACCACCCCTGCATCCCTGTGATGAACCCTACTTGATCATGGTGTATAACACTTTTGAGGAGTTTTCTTGGATCTTGGATTCAGTGTGTGATTATTTTATTGAGTATTTTTGCATCCATGTTCATAAGGGAAATTCATCTGATATTCTTTTTTGTTGGGTCTTTGTGTGGTTTAGGTATCAGGGTGACTGTGGCCTCATAGAATGTGTTTGGCAGTGTTCCTTCTGTTTCTAGTTTGTGGAAGAGTTTGAGAAGTATTAGTATTAGCCCTTCTTTAAAGGTCCAATAAAATTCTGTGCTGAAACAATCTGGCCCTGGGCTTTTTTGGTTGGGATACTTTTAATGTCTGTTTCTATTTCCTTAGGGGTTATAGGACTGTTTGATTTGTTTACCTGATCTTGATTTAACCTTGATATGTGCAATCTATCAAAAAATGTCCATTTCACTTAGATTTTCCAGTTTTTTGAAGTATAGGTATTTGAAGTAAGAGGTAAAGATTCTTTGAATTTCCTCAATGTCCATTGTTATTTCCCCATTTTTATAGTTTAGTTGATTTGGATATTTTCCCTCTGCCTCTTAGTTAGTTTGGCTAAGGGTTTGTCTATTTTTTTTTTATTTTCTAAAAGAACTAATTCATGGTTTTGTCAATTCTTTGTACGGTTCTCTTTGTTTCTAAGTCATTGATTTCAGTCCTGAGTTTGATGATTTCCTGCCATCTGCTCCTCTTAGGAGTGTTTGCTTCTTTTTTTTTTTCTAGACCTTTCAATTGTGCTGTTAAGTTGCTAATATATGCTGTCTACAATTTCTTATTGAATGCACTTAGTGCTATGAACTTTCTTTATAGCACAGTTTGGGTATATTGTGCCTTCATTTTCAATAAATTTTAGGAAGTCTTTGATTCCCTTCTTTATTTGTTCCTTGACCCATTGATCATTGAGTATAGAGTTGCTCAGTTTCCATGAATATGTAGCTGTTTTGTTTTTTCTGTTGTTGTTGAAGTCCAGCTTTAATCCTTGATGATCCAATAAGATTTAAGGAGTTATTTCAATTTTCTTGTATCAGTTGCGGCTTGCCTTGTGACTGACTATATGATGGGTTTAGAAGAAGGTTCCATGAGATCCTGAGAAGAAGGTATATTATTTTATGTTTGGATGAGATGTTCTGTAGATATCTGTTAGGTCCATTTGATTCAGGACTTCTGCTAGTTTCATTATTTCTCTGTTTGGTCTCTATCTCGATGACCTGTCAATTGGTGTGTGACGAGTGTTTACGTCTCCCACAGTTAATGTGTGGGGATCAATGTGTGGTTTAAGCTTTAGTAATGCTTCGTTTACAAATGTAGTTGCCCTTGTATTTGGGGCATAGATGTTCAGTATTGAATTGTCATCTTGTTGAATTTTTCCTTTAATGAGTATATAGTATCTTTCCCTGTCTTTTTTATTAATTTTGGTTGAAAGTCTATTTTATTTTATGTTAGGATGGCTACTCCAGCTTGATTCTTGGGTCTGTTTGCTTAGAAAAACTTTTTCCAGCCTTTACTCTGAGGTAAAGTTTGTACTTGTTGGTGAGGTATATTTCTTTTATGCCATAGAATGATGGATCTTGTTTACAAATCTATTCTGTAAACTTGTGTTTTTTTAATGGGGAGTTGAGTTCTTTGATGTTGAGAGATATTAATGACCATTGACTATTATTTCCTGTTATTTTGATGTAGGTGTTGGTAGTGAGTTTGTGTGTTTCTGTTTTTGCTTTGTTTTGTTACAGTGAGATTATTTGTTTCCTGTGTTTTCTTGGGTGTAGTTATCTTCTCTGGGTTGGTGTTTTCCTTCTAGTATCTTCTCTAGGGCTGGATTTGTGGATAGATATTGGTTAAATTTGGTTTTGTCATGAAACATCTTGTTTTCTTCATCTATAGTGATTGAAAGTTTTGCTGGGTATAGTAGCCTGGGTTGACATCTGTCAACTTTTAGAGCCTGTAAGGCATCTCTCCAGCCCTTCTGACTTTTAGAGTTTCTGAAGAGAAGTCAGGTGTAATCATGATGGGTCTGCCTTTATATTTTACTTGGCCTTTTTCTCTTGCAGCTTTTAATATTCTCTTTTTTCCTGTATATTTATTGTTGTGATTATTATGTGACAAGAGGAATTTCATTTATGGTCTAACCTATTTGTATTCTGTAAGCCTCCTAAACATTTAAGGGTAACTCTTTCTTTAGGTTTGGGAAATTTTCTTTTAAGATTTTGTTAAAAATATTTTCTAGTCTTTGGAGACGGGAGTCTTCTCTTTCTTCTATTACTCTTAATCTTAGGTTCCATCTTTTCAATGAGTCATTAATTTCTTGGATGTTTTTGGGTGAGGAATTTTTTCGATTTCACATTTTCTTGGATGGATTTATCGATTTCTTCAATCAACTCTTCCAAGCCTGAGATTCTACCTTCCATCTCTTATATCCTATTGGTGATGCCTGTGTCTATAGTTCCAGTTCTCTTTCCTAGATTGTCCACCTCCAGGATTGTCTCTGCTTATGTTTTCTTTATTGTATCCATTTTCAATTTCAAGTCTTGAATTGTTTTTATTCATTTCCTTCTCCAGCTTGATTATCTTTACCTGTATTTCTTTGATAGCTTTAATCCCTTTCCTTCTCCTGTTAGTTTGTGTTTTCCTGGTTTTCTTTAATGGATTTTTTCATTACTTTCATATGTTAGATTGCAATTTCCTTAAATTCTTTGAGGAGTTTATTTTCTTCTTTCATGGCTTCTATCATTTTCATGACCTCAGAGTTAACATCATTCTTTTGTGGTTTATGTGAGATAGGACACACAGCACATGCAGCTGTAGCATAGCTGGGTTCTCATGGTGCCCTTGCCCTGGGTTTTGTTGTGTGAGTTCTTCTGCTGACCGCTAGCCATCTGGTTGTCCTGGGTGTTGGGTGGCTGTGCCTGCTTCCTGTTGGACCTCTAAAGAATGTGGGTAGAGCCCTGGGCCAGAGGTTGGATGCTTCTGGGAATGGCAGCCCTCTCTGGGGTGCTAGGTAGGACAGGAGGCTGGATCTCAGGGAGTAGCCTGCAACTCACCTTTGCTGGTTCTGTCTCAATTGGATCCACGGGTAAGGTATTATGGTGGTGTGGGTCTGATCTGGGTGATCTTGAGGTCCCTAGTCCCAGCAGCTCACCTCTGGGAGTCGAGTAGATTCATGGATCAGAGGCCAAATCTGTTTGTCACTTGGGCCTGGCAGCCCTTTCTTGGTCCACAGGCAGTGCAGAGCTGAAAGTGTTGGTGGCTTGCTGTTCTACCTGCACGTCCCCTTGATGCTGGAAGCACACTCTTCCACCTTCCCTTCTAATATGTCCTGGCAGCTCTCCTCCAGAAGTCAAGCAGATCTGTGGCCCAGAAGTTGAATCTGTGCGTCATTCATTTCCCAGCAACCCCCTCCTCAGACTGTGAATAGTGCTAAGGGAGATGGTGTAGGCCACTCTACCCATGCATCTCCTCAGCCCCAGTAGCTCACTGCCCTACCAGCACTCCTTCGTGGTCCTAGTGGCTCACTGTTCCACCTCGTGCACTTTCCTGGTCTCAGCAGCTCACCTCCAGAGGTTGAGCAGATTTGTGGAAGGGAGGCCAAAACTGTGTGTTGTTCAGGTCCCACTGCCCTTCTCCAGGTGGTGGGTAGAGCTCCAGAGATTGAGTAGATTCATGGATCGGAGGCTGAGTTTGTGTGTTGCTAGGACTGGCAAGCCTTCCCGGATATGCAGACAGAGGAGCAGCAGGTGGACTGTTCCTGCAGTCTGGGAGCAATTTGGGGGAAAGTGGACAGTACCAGTTTTCTCCTGGGAAATACAGGCACAGTCTGAAGTTTTTACTTTGGCAGTACAACCTCACAATTGCTCTGCATTGACTGAGTTCAAGTTCCAGCTACTCAGAAACCATGCCTGCCTGGTAGTCACCACCATCTTGGCACTCCTAAGAAGAAATAATTTTATCCTTTGTCTCCTGACTGAAAGCTGAAAACTATGGAAGAAATAAAAAAGAGGAAAAGATAATCCAAATGCATGTTCTATACCAAAGGACCACAAAAGATGAGAGAGGATCTCTGGTTTGCAGACTTCCCATGGACTCTCAAGGAACTGGGTTCTCCAGTCAGGAGACTAAAGAAGTGAATATTAACAAAAGTCATGAAAAGTATGATCTTGATGCATTGAATTGACAGAGGCAGATTAATTCCTGTTAGATGGCACAGGGAGATTATGAAACTTCCATCCTACCACCCTTCCATGACACACAGCAAGGAAACCCCTCAATGGCATGTGCTGTAATATATTTCTTTGATTCTTTTTCTAGAAAAACAAGGATCAGAATAGATTTGCTTTCAAGATAGATTCAAGGCTGCTATGGAAATTTCAACCCCTGTGTTTCCTCTTCACCAACCTCCCAGAACACTCGAGGAGCTCTGATTTGAGGTATTGCCTGAAACAGCTTCTTACCCTAGAATGGTTTTTAAATTATTCTTTCTAGTTAACCATCTCTCTTCACAAACTCTAGAATGCCCTTCACTGTCTTTCGTCTTTACACCCCAATGTGAAATTGGTTTGGGTTATTATCCTCATTGGTGTTGTATTTGCTACTTTTTAAAAAATTCTTTAGTGTTGAAAATATATGAAAATTAATACACATTTTAAGAGGAACACAATCAATAGTGGCTTTCAAAAAGACAAATTAGTCTCTCAGTAATCAAATACATTTTTAAAGTGTTCTGAGAGTAGAGCTTACAATATAAATATAAATGCTCAAGAAATAATTTATAAAAGAGTTCTAAGGACTTTTATAAGGTTTGAACTTATAAGCAAAAGGTATTCCAGTATCCCTCACAAAATCATTACATAGTTGTCCACACCAAGTCAACTCAATATATTCTCCTCACTTCAAACATTTAAATAAAATAATAACGAAAACAAATGCAAAATTCAAAAGAAATAAAGATGAACAAATTAAAATAAAACTAATTAGGCTATGTCCAGAATTCTACAAACCACCATAAAATGCTGTACAAACATGTAATAAAGTTGGAAAAATATGTATGCAATTCATAGATTTCTAAGTTGGAGTTAAAAGTGAAAACATTGGGAGAGATGCAGCTATTTCTATGGTTACTGAGAGTGACTTTGTAAGAAAAATTAGAGACAATATTCTCCAACAAAGTAATAGAAATAAAACCATGTTTCCAAAGACATAGCAGTAAATTCAATTCTACTTAAATGTAATTCTCAAGTGAAAATTATTGAGGGGTTTATTAAATACAGTATTTAAATGTTATAAAGTATAATAATGAAATAATAATAGAAATGAAATTGCTAAAAAGAGATTTCAAAAGATAAACCAAAAAGTCTGAGAAAGTGGGTGTTCACAACTGTGTCTGTCTACCAAATGAGACAAGACAAAACAACATAGGAAGAGGAGACAGATAAAAATCTAAGAGCTAGAAGTTGAGAAGAGGGGCTATGAAATGTTTTCTTATGGACATTACATGACCATTGAAATCAGGAACTCACAGCAGCTATAGTTACCTGCACAAGACCTAAAAATGATCAAGCCAGATCATATCTCAGCATAGAGAGGGGAGAAACCTTCCAGGTCCTACCCTTTACTGTACAGCAATTTGTAGCAGAGAGAGGTATGTTTCTCATGCTCCTTTGGGTGGCCCCACACCATTACACATATTGGCAGCACTAACTGAAGGGCATCAAAACTCAAAAACTAAATGAAGACATGACATTTGGAAACACATGCAGTTGTATGTTGTGGAGTTAAAGGGTATAAATAGGAAACAGTATGTGTTTGTGTGTGTCTGTCTGTGTGTGTGTGTGTGTGTGTGTGTGTGTGTGTGTGTGTGTGTGTGTAAGTTTCAACAATAAAGAAAAATAAAATTCTAAAAGGAAACCCATGTCTCTCAACTAACAAGAGTTCTCTACTTTGTACCGTGTATTCTCAAAATGGTCATATTATTTTTTTAATTAATGAAAGCTTGCCATGTGTATTATTTAATATTTTATGTTAGTTGTTTTAAAATTCCATACCATGTGCTTTCTTCATATTCACCTTTCCCCAAGTCCTTCCAGATTCATCTCATCTTCTCTATCCATCCAACTTTATACATACGTGTGTGTGTGTTTGTTTGTTTGTGTGTGTGTTAATAATTAAAAGTGACTCTCTCCCAGTAACTATCAATAACTCACAGCTCTTTTGTTAGGGGTGCAACTCCATCCCTACCTTCCCTCAGAATATTTGGGTTTGGTCTGGCTTGGACTTACACAGATCTTGTGCATACTGTCACAAATGCAGTGAGTTCTTATGTGCAGCTGTCCTGCTGTGTCTAGAAGACACTGTTTCCTTGTAGTCACCTACTTCCACTGGCTCTTAAACTGTTTCTTCCCCCTCTTCTGTAATGCACTATGAGCCTTGGGAGGAGGGGTTATGATATAGATGTTCCATTTTAGGATGAGCATTTCATAGCATCTTCTTATTCTCTGCACTTTGACAGGTCCAGGTGGTCTCTGTTTATTTACATATACCAAAATAGAACCTTCACTGATAAGGGTGAGAGATGCATTAATCAACAGGTATAGTAATATATCAGTAAATAAATAATTAAATCATTGGTTTAATACAATATCCATTTAACAGCATAAGAGTAATAGGTTCTCCTCTAGGATATACGATCTGTCTAGCTCCATGTTCTTGGTGCCATAATGGTGTCACAAGTATTGGATTCATCTTGTGAAGTGAAACTTCACTCCAAACAGAAAACAGTTGGTTAATTCTATAATATTCTTGCCACTATTGGACAGGTACAATAGGCATATCTTATGAAGCTAAGGGTTGTAGGATTCTCATTGAACACAGGGTTGAAATCTAGGTAAGACTGATGATCATTCTTCTGCCTCTACAACATGGATAGCACCTCCAGCACTATGAAAGCTATCCAGGAGAAATGAAGCTTGCAGGTAATTCTTGTTCTGTGATTCAGGCATATCCTCAATAGGATCTTATCATCGCGTTCTAGGAGATAAGCATTGGCATTGGCAACAGTCTGCAATGTTTGGAGGACTGTGGGACCTGAATTGTCAGCAACTCCAAAAGAAGCAGCACATTACTGATACTGGGATTGTTATTGTAAGATGATAGTATCTAATGGAGTTATTATCACTCCATTATAGGGTAGCTCCATGTAAATCCTACATATGTGTGTATGTGTTTGTGTACTCTATAGTATCAATTTTCCACATAACTTTTTCAAAAGACCTTTAATGTTATTCAACTCCCCTCCCATATTCTCTCTGCTACCTGTCCTTTATTTCCCACTCTACTGTAACTTTTCTTGTTCTACTTGGCCTTTGAAGCTTTTAGATAACTTTGTTCCAGCTTTCATCCTTTGAATGCTACCCCCTATGGTCAATTACTAGTTTCCTATCATCTATATATATTCCAAATGAAACATATATCTCTGAAAATTCAAATCTATTATCCACAAACAAGAAAATCAGACTCCCAAAGTTTGTATTTCTAGATCTAGGTTACCTCACTTAGAATAATTTTTCCATCTACATCCATTTCCTTGAAAATTACACAGTTTTGCTTTTTATTACAGTGAAATAATATTGCATTGTATATAAATATTTCATTTTCATTATCTAGTCATTAGCTGGTGGACATCTAATTTGTTTCCATTTACAGATTATTGAGAATAGAGCAGCAATGAACATGAATAAGCAAATATCTCTGTAGTAGGCTGCAGAGTCCTTTGGGTATATGCCAAAGAGTGATATAGCTGGGCCATGCAGAATATCTATCTTTAGATTTTTGGGGGGAAACCCTATTGATTTCTACAGTGGCTGCAGCAGTTTGTATGCACAACAGCAGTTAACAAGTGCTCTGTTTTCCCTACATCTCTGTCTGTATTTGTCATCATTTGTGTTTTTTGCTTTAGACATTCCTACTTGATAATACAAAATCTCAAATAATTTTTCATTTACATTTCCATGCTGGCTGAGGACATTGAGTACTTTTTAAAGTATTGTTGAGCCATTTCTTCTTCTTCTTCTTCTTCTTCTTCTTCTTCTTCTTCTTCTTCTTTGTCTTCTTCTCCTCTTCTTCCTCCTCCTCCTCCTCCTCCTTCTCCTCCTCCTTCTTCTTCTTCTATCTACTTTTATTTTTAAATAGGGTCCTTTGTGTCTTAAATGTGTAGTCAGAGTAATAAGAAAAGTAAAAGATAAAGTAGAAGAAAATTGAAGAAGTCAAAGTATCCTTATTTGTAGATTTGATGAGCACATACATATAAGACCATTATGACTCCATCAGAAAATGTATATAACAGATAATCACATAAAGAAAAGTAGAAGGATACTCTCTATGTCTTCACTGTGGTGTCCTTATCCTTCTATTCCCATGATTCAGAGGTTATGTCTTTTCATGATGTCCTAAAATTCTCCCATGTGCTATTATATTTTATTTGAACCTCTCATTGACCCTTTCTGAGTGGTCCAAGCTGTCTACTTTGTCTTCTGTCCATGATTCTCTCTTTTTGACATGATACATTCTGATGGTAAAGCAGAATTTCTGGTAATGTTTTAAACTGAGTCATTTTTTTTTCATATATAGCATTGTTTAGTTGGATTTCCTCCCTATATCTTTCATTCAGCTCCTTTGAGCAACAGCTGAAGTTTACATATTGCCTACTATGCAGTTTTTGTTTTAAAATATAATAAATATCTCTCAAAAAAACAAGCTCTGTTTCATGTCTAGTATTGACTCCTTATTTCATTCATCTCTTTGTCCGTGTCATATTTGAAGCTAGTGATAATAGTTAAAATTCTTTTGAATTATTTGCCTACATCTTCCAGGTCATTTACAATAGAAGCCATAACTATGGGATTTTTATTTTTTGGAGGAGACATGTTAGTTTGGTTATTCATGGGGTTTTGTTGTTATTGTTGTTTTCTCTGTAGGAATTTGCACCTCTGGAGTTAGTTTGATAGTTGAGTTTTTACTTCATTTATTTTTGTTCAAGTCACTTTTCTTCTTTCAGGAGGGGAATTTATAATATTCAGGAGGAGGTTAATTCACTTAGTGGTTGAGATGCTGATTTCTTTGGCATTTGATGCTATAGCCTCTTTCTGAGGTCTTCTGCTGGGCAGCGACATGGTACCTCCCATGGCTCGGTCAAGGAGCTTGGAATAAATTTGCCCTTGCTGTGTGGACTTGCACTAAATCTCAAGGCTTCATATAGCAATAGAATAGCTGCAGTCAGCAGCTGGAAATGCTCTGGTAAGACCAGAAAGAAGAAATGTCCTGGGTCTCTGCTTCACGTGATGCTGAAGAAGCATCACTGTGTCTGAATGTCATGTTGGCAAGCTGGAGTATCCCTAGTAGGAGGAATCTGGGATATCATGAATACTAAAAGGAGGAGGAAGAGGGGCCAGGAAAAGATCATGGTCTATGGCAAGCATATGTGGGGTGACCAGACAGGAAGGAAGGAATGGGAGAAAAGATAGTCTACCAGTCTTATTTAATATTTGTGTAATTTTATATAGGTATTCTGCAAAGGATTGGTATGAATATTCCAATACTTATTATTCCAAATTGTATTGTTCCTTTCATAATGCATCATATTTTGTAGGTTTTTGGGTTTTTCTGGTTTCCTTTAAAGATAGAGGTAGTCCTTTCTTCCTTCATAAATGTGTTTCACTTATTATGCTACAATTTAAATGAGATTTATAAACTTTCCTCATATTAAGTGAGCTAATTTTTTCCAAACAAGACATTAATAAAGTGCTGGTAAAAGAGACAAGACCCCTGCCATCCTGAAACTCACATGCTACTGACTGTTAGTCCTTGGGACGATGCCATGCTTCTATTGGCATCTGAAACACTGGGTATTTCCTGTTGGGAGAAACAGAAGATTTGAAAGGAATCTTAGCACCTGCTATCACAAAATGTCAATTCATGTTTATCAAATATTATCTTGTTTATGAAATTAAAGAATAGTCAGTTACTATAAATTATCTATTTGTCAATTTAGTATTTGGTTTAATTTTACATATCATATGTAAAATTTTTCATGCTATTAAAAATGAAAATGATTCTATTATCTCTACAAAGCAAATGCAAATTAACAGGTTATGAAAGACTAAAAAAAGAATACTGTGCTCTACAGTGAGCTATTGGGTCTGAAATATGCTTAAAAACAGGCTTAGAACTTGAATTTTTCATTCAATTGCATATATTTAATTATTTAGGGATTTTCTGTGGATCAGTAATGCCCTTTGTTGCCATTTAGATATTTCACTTTTTAATTCCTCCAGGATTGTGGAACCTAGGGAAGCAGAAACACTCACTCTTCTTCCCTGAAATGCCTCTGTTAAAGTTTAGGAGGCAGAGACGTTTAATCTGCTGGACAATATGTGACTAGGGAATTCATCGTGAATTTCAATTTGTTTTCACATATCTCAGTATTATACTGGATAATTAGAGTTAGCTGTATGTTCACATGATTGATAAAAAGATTTGGATTATATTATTGAGAGTCTAAGATACTACAAGAAACAGAAATTGATAGAATTGATATTTACTTTACAAATCCATATTTATTATGTATGTACATTTCTGAAGTTTTCATATTACTATAAAACTCACAAAACCATTATATATCATATTATATAATATTTTGCAAAAATATGAATTGGAATAACAAATTGTTCACTGAAAAGAAGGTCATAGAAAAGATATCTACCACTTACTCAACATTCATATAAATTTTCCATAACTTCTTCTGGGGACTTTGGATACAGACATAGACAGGATGTCAAGACCACTTGGTCCACTTGATCAATACTCACTGAGCTGTGTCTTTTCCCAAAGGTGGAATTTGATTGAACAGAAGAATCTAAGATGAAAACAAAAACTATTCTAATCATAACCAAAATTTTGTATGAAAAGTATTCTTGGCCATTCCTCATTACCTGGGAATAGGCTGCACCAGCTCACAGTGCTTCAGGGTATTAGAAACACAGTGACCCTGAGATCACCCTATAAGCAACGACAGATTGCCAAGCAATTTGACTGCTACACCAAAGCGCCCCCTGGGGATCCAAGCCCAGAAGACAACGAGAGCAGAGAGCTAAACACATCCATGTGGCCAAAGGTCGAAGAAAAAAACAGAAATCAAGGAAATATGACTTCAACAACGCAAAACTATCCTAGTTCATCCAATTCTGACGAACTCAAAAACAGCAGAAACACATGAAAATGATGACAATTCTACATTATGGAAAGTGATAGAGTCCCTTCAAGAAGAACTTAAATCTATGAAGGAATTCAAAGAAGCCACAGTTTCACAAATGAAAACAATGAATAACACCATTAAAGAGCTCCAAACCAAGGTGACTCAACTTGAACAGGAAAAGGACAGGGCAATGAAAGATTTCCAGGCAAAGACGAGCAAACTGGAGCAGGAAATGTACAAAACGAATGAAACCATGCAAGGCATGAAAATGGAAATGGAAGCAATAAAGAAAACACAGGCAGAGTTAAAAGAGGAAGTGGAGAATCAAGGGAAGAGAACAGGAACTATGGATGTGAGTATCAAAAATAGGATGCAAGAGATGGAAGACAGGATCTCAGGCATGGAAGGTTCGATGGAAGAAATCAGTACAACATCCAAATAAAATGAGAAAGCTAAAAAATCTCTCACCCACAACATCCAAGAAATCAAGGACTCAATGAAAAGATGGAACCTAAGAATTATAGGCATAGAGGAAAGAGAAGACTCCCGACTCCAAGGTCCAGGAAATATCTTCAACAAAATCATAGAAGAAAACTTCCCAAACCTACAGAAAGAGATGCCAATAAAATTCCAAGAGGCTTACAGAACACCAAACAGATTAGATCAGAAAAGAAACTCCTCTCACCACATAATAATTGAAACTCCAAATGTAGAAGACAAAGAAAGAATATTAAAAGCTGTAAGAGAAAAAGGCCAAGTCACATACAATGGCAGACCCATCAGAATTACACCTGACTTCTCCTCAGAAACTTTAAAAGCTAGAAGGGCCTGGACAGATGTCCTACAAGTCTTGAGAAAACATAGGTGCCCAGCTAGACTATTATACCCAGCAAAACTCTCTATCAACATAGATGGAAAAAACAAGATATTCCATGACAAAATCAAATTTAAACAATATCTACCCACAAACCCAGCCCTACAAAAGATACTAGAAGGAAAATTCCAACCCAGAGAAGAAAACTACACCCAAGAAAACAGAGGAAATAGAAAACTCCACAGCAACTAAACCAAAAGAGGCACAGGACGATCACCTATACCAAACCAAGGGGAAATAACAATCTCTGATCACTAATATCCACCAACATCAATGGACTCAACTCCCCAATAAAAAGACACAGGCTTACAGATTGGATGCGTAAGCAAGACCCATCTTTTTGCTGCATACAAGAAACACATCTCACTATCAATCATAGACACTATCTCAGAGTAAAGGGCTGGGAAAAGGTTTTCCAAGCAAATGGACCCAGAAGAAAGCTGGAGTAGCCATCCTAATATCAAACAAAATAGACTTCCAACTGAAGTTAATAAAAAAAAGATAGAGAAGGGCATTATATACTCGTTAAAGAGAATATACATCAAGAGGACATCTCAATATTGAACATATATGGCACAAATACAAAGGCACCTACATTTGCAAAAGAAACGTTTCTAAAACTTAAATCGCACATCGATCACAACACATTAGTAGTGGGAGACTTCAACACCCAATCACAACAATGGACATATCATCAAGACTGAAGCCAAACAGAGAAATAATGAGTCTAACAGAGATCATGAACCAAATGGACCTAACAGATATCTACAGAATGTTTCACCCAAACACAAAGGAATACAACTTCTTCTCAGCACCTCACGAAACCTTCTCCAAAATCGACCATATGGTTGGACACAAAGATAGTCTCAACAGATACAAGAAAATTGAAATAACCCCTTTTATCTTATCAGACCACCATGGAATAAAGCTGGTCTTCAACAGCAAAAGAATCAGCAGGAAGCCTACACACATATGGAAATTAAAAAACTCTTTACTGGATGACTACTGGGTCAGGGAAGAAATAGAGAAGGAAATCAAAGACTTCTTAAAATCCAACGACAATGAAGGCACAACATGCCCAAACCTATGGGACACAATGAAGGCTGTGCTACGAGGAAAGTTCATAACACTAAGTGCCTTCAAAAAAAAAAAAAAATGTGACAGCTCATATTAGCAAATTAACAGCTAAACTGGATGAATTGGAAAAAAAAAAAAAAAGCAAACACTCCCAAGAGGAGCAGAAGGAAGGAAATCATGAAATTTAGGGCTGAAATCAACAACTTAGAAACAAAAAGAACTGTACAAAGAATCAATGAAACCAAGAGTTGGTTCTTCGAGAAAATCAACAAAATAGACAGATCCCTAGCCAAATTAACTAAAAGGCAGAGGTAAAAAACCCAAATCAACAAAATCAGAAATGAAAAGGGATAAATAACAACAGACATTGAGGAGACCCAGAGAATATTTAGGTCCTACTTTAAAATTCTATATTCTACCAAATTTGAAAACCTAAGTAAAATGGACAATTTTCTCGATACATTCCACCTACAAAAACTAAATCAAGATCAGACTAACAGATTAAACAGCCCAATAACCCCTAAGGAAATAGAAAGAGTCATTACAAATCTCCCTACCAAAAAAAGCCCAGGGCCAGATGGCTTTAGCACAGAATTCTACCGGACCTTCAAAGAGGAGGTAACACCAATACTCTTCAAAATAATCCACCAAATAGAATCAGAAAGAATACTGCAAACTCATTCTATGAGGCCACAGTCACCCTGATTCCTAAACCACACAAAGACCCAACAAAGAAAGAGAACTTCAGACCAATCTCCCTCATGAACATAGATCCAAAAATACTTAATAAAATACTAGCAAACCGAATTCAAGAACACATCAAAAGTATTATCCACCATGATCAAGTAGACTTCATCCCAGGAACGCAGGGATGATTCAACATACGAAAGTCTATCAACGTAATTCACCATATAAACGAGATGAAAGAAAAAAACCACATGATAATCTCACTAGATGCAGAAAAAGCATTTGACAAAATCCAACATGCCTTCATGCTAAAAGTTCGGGAAAGAAGGTGCATACAAGGACCGTACTTAGAAATAATAAAGGCAATATACAGCAAGCCAGTGGCCAACATCAAATTAAATGGAGAGAAACTTGAAGCATTTCCTCTAAACTCAGGACAAGACAAGGATGCCCAATTTCACCATATCTCTTCAATATAGTACTTGAAATTTTTGCTAGAGCAATAAGACAACTAAAATAGATCAAGGGGATACAAATTGGAAACGAAGAAGTCAAATTATACCTACTTTCAGACGATATATACATAAGTGACCCCAAAAATTCCACCAGAGAACTCTTACAGCTGATAAACACCTTCAGCAAGGTGGCTGGATACAAAATTAACTCAAAAAAATCAGAAGTCCTTCTTTATAAAACAAACAAATGGGCTGAGAAAGAAATAGGGGAAACAACCCCCTTCACAATAGCCACAAACAATATAAAATACCTGGGGGTAACTCTAACCAAGCAAGTAAAGGACCTGTACAACAAGAAATTCAAGCCCCTGAAGAAAGAAATGGAAGAAGACTTTAGAAGATGGAAAGATCTCCCATGCTCATGGACAGGTAGGATCAACATAATAAAAATGGCCATCCTACCAAAAGCAATATATAGATTCAATGCAATTCCTATCAAAATATCAACACAATTCTTTATAGACCTGGAAAGAGATATTCTCAATTTCATATGGAACAACGAAAAACCCAGAATAGCTAAATCAATTATGTACAATAAAAAAACATCTGGAGGTAACATCATCCCAGATTTCAAGCTGTACTACAGAGCAATAATAGTAAAAACAGCATGATATTGGTGTACAATCAGACCAGTAGATCAGTGGAATAGAATTGAAGACCCAGAAATGGACCAACACACCTATGGCCACCTAATTTTTGACAAAGAAACCAAAACAGCACAATGGAAGAAGAACAGTATATTCAACAAATGGTGCTGATCCAACTAAATGTCCAATGAAATTAGACCCATAATTATCACCTTATACAAAACTCAAATCCAAGTGGATCAAAGACCTTAACATAAGGCCAGTCACACTATATCTACTGGAAGAAAAAGTGGGAAAAACCCTCGAACTCTTTGGCACAGATGACAACTTCCTGAACAGAACACCAACAGCTCAGGACCTGAGACCAACAATCAATAAATGGGATCTCATGAAACTGAAAAGTTTCTGTAGGCAAAAGACACAGTCATTCATACAAAACGGCAGCCTACAGACTGGGAGAAAATCTTCACCAACCCCACTTCTGACAGAGGGCTAATATCCAAAATCTACAAAGAACTCAAGAAATTAAATACCAAGAAACCAAATAATCCAATCAAAAAATGGGGGACAGAGCTAAATAGAGAATTCACAAAGGAGGAATCCCTAATGGCCGAGAGACACTTGAAGAAATGCTCAGCATCCTTAATCATCAGAGAAATGGAATTCAAGAAGACTCTGAGATTCCATCTCACACCTGTCAGAATGGCTAAGATCAAGACTTCAAATGACAGCACATGCTGACGAGGGTGTGGGGAAAGGTGAACCCTCCTCCATTGCTGGTGGGAGTGCAGGCTTGTGCAACCACTATGGAGGTCAGTATGGCAATATCTTAGAAATCTTGGAATAGCTTTGCCTCAGGACCCAGCCATACCACTTCTGGGTATACATCCAAATGACTCCTCACGGAATCATAGGGAAGTCTCCTCATCTATGTTCATAGCAGCCTTATTTGTAATAGCTAGAAATTGGAAACAACCCAGATGTCCCTCAATGAAGAGTGGATTTAATAACTGTGGTACATCTATAATGGAATATTACTCAGCTATCAGAAAAAATGAAATTATGCAATTTGCAGCCAAATGGATGGAACTAGAGAAGCTCATCCTGAGTGAGCTAACCCAGACTCAGAAAGATGCACATGGCATCTATTCAGTTATAGTAGGATTTTAGCTCTAGAGTACAGGATATCTGTACTACAACCAACACACCAAAGAGAACATGGACCCAGATTTTTTTTTTCCTTTTCCTTTTTCCTTTTTTCTTTCTTATTTTCTTGGTTTTGTTTGATTTTGTTGGTTTGTGTGTTGTTGGTCTGTTTTTTAGTTTTCCCTTCCTAGCAAGGAGACACCTTTCACTGGTGGTACTGCCTTGTAGGCCCCCAGTGTATGAAGAGGCTCTTGGCCTTCGTATGACTTCTGAACTGGGGCGAGGGACTGTTATGTAGGGACACTCCACTCCAGAGGACCAAGAGGGAAGGAATAGGGGGTAGAGGATCGGAGAGCGGGGCTGGGAAGGGGGAAAGAGGACAATATGATGGAAATGTAACCTGAAGCAACAAATAAATAAATGTATTAATTTTTAAAAAGCTGGTAACAGGTTTAAAACACTGCAAATAAATTAAAGGTTACAGCTGTTCAACCTGGTTTTATAAACCTTCAAGAGTCGAAAAAACTTAGAGCTAAGGTAAAATATACGAAATGTGTAGTTTTAGCCCTAGCCCATGCCTTTAACTTCAGCAGAGATGGGAGGATCACTATAGAGTTATTTGTCTTACAAATTCTAGAGTTAGGAGGAACAGGGTGGTGATGGTGCACACCCTTAATCCCATCATTCAAGAAGAATACACCCTTAATCCCAACACACTAGAGACAGAAACAGGCAGATCTCAGAGCTGAAGGTCAGCCTGATGCAAAACAAGCTCTAAATAGAGAAAAACTTCGATCCAGGGGTGGTGGAGCACATCTTTAATCCCTTCAGATGGGAACCACAGGTCTTTGATCCCAAAACTTAGAATGCAGAGACAGACACATAGGATTTGGAAGGATTTAAGTTTAAAAGCTACTTACAAAAGGCCTGCTCAATACAAACAAATTGTCCTTTGAGATCTCAAAATATATACACTAAAGGTTTGTTTAGCTCCAAAATAACAAAAATAATTTCTTCTTTAATCCAGATTGAAAGATAATACTTTATATATTGTCAAAAAAACAAATTTGCTTCAGGAGAAATATTACCTGACCCCCCCCCAAAAAAAAAAGGTAGTTGTCTCAGAGTTAGGATTAGGGCAGGACTCTGTTCTTATCTTTCCAGGAGATTTAAAGGATCCATTCAAGGAATCCAGGGACAACTGGACAAAGGAAACCTCAACAGAAAACAAATCAGACACCAAAGAAGAGGAGTGGCCCAGATGATCCAGCCTTGCAGACTTCCTCAATAGCTGTTTCCCTCAAAAGTCTACAACCACAACAACTCAAAATCGCTAAGATCATTCAGCTGCACTGACTGCCCAGCCAGAACGTCAGTAAAGCCCTGAAGATCAGCTTCTATCTACAAACTTCTTAGGACATCTAAACAGCTGAGCACAAAAGGACTGAACATCAAATGATTCTATTAACATTTTTAAACATTTTTCCATTCTTATTTGAGCCCCAAACAGGTTTACTACTTCCCAAATCAGCAGGAAGTCATTTTAAGAGAGCGATGTCCCATGCCCAGAAGGTGGGAAGGGTGTCCCCCCCACACACCGTTTTTGGTTATTTGATGGGTAACAGAAAATTTTGTTATTTAGGGGAAGAGACTAAAAGCTGTTAAATGGTCTCGTTTAATGGGTTTTGGAGGTTAGACCCAGGGACTTCTCTCTTTTTCTTTTCTGTAACCTTCTTTCTCTCCTATGTAGGAGTGAACAAACGAGAAAAAAATGGGACATAGACATAGTATAGGAAAGATCAAGAAAAAAGGACAGATTATTTAATATGCCCTTATACCTTTGTATATTTATACAAAATTAATATTATATTAGGCTAAATTGATATTGAGCTTTGTATATTAATACAAAATTAAGATTGTATTGGACTACATTGGTATTGATCTTTGTATATTGATACAAAATTAAGATTATATCTGGCCACAATGGTATTGACCCTTGTATACTGACGCAAAATTAAGATTGTATTGGGCTACATAGGTATTGATCTTTGTATATTGATACAAAATTAAAAGTATATTTGGCCACATTGGTATTGATCTTTGTATATTGATACAAAATTAAGGGTAACGATTCTTAAAGGTATTGTACCTAGTAATGCTTAAAAATGAAATGTGAAGCTTTGGCCTCTTGATACCAACCATCTTAAATTGTTTAGGATAATTAAGAAACGCAAACTCATAGTCATGCAAGCATGTCATTTTATTAGCTACTATGACAGTCTATCACAGATATTCTCTAAGCTACTCAGAAATCAAGTTGTTAAGAGACAAGCAACACTTGCTTATCTAAATACAAGAGAGAGATAGGGCATCTTCAAAAACCACAAGAGATCTGCAGAATATGGCATTCAAAGATGTTTTCTTAAATTAAGATTTTTTTGATATCGAGACATGTCAGCTCCTGACAGCACCCCCTATTCTACTCCAAGTAGAAGATAAGCATCGAAGAATCTCCAGTGTGAGATGGTTGAATTAGTGGCAAGCCTATCTCTTGGCAAGAAAAACCCCTTGCTTCAAATGTATACAGATTGCTGTCCAAAAGGGACAAAACTTGGAAGCAGGTAAGTCGACAGCCTAGTTCTGCCAAGACAGGGTAGGTAAGTCCTTCATAAACCTGCTCTACAATCAATGTCTGTCAGAGAAACAGGGCCAAATGGCTGAAGATTGATGCTGTAATGTATGGAGAGAAAATGGGTACTGTCCAGACATCCCCTGATATGTCATTTCTTAGTTTTGGAAGCTGCAGGCCCTGCACTTCCTATATAATCAGATATATTTATCCCTCTCAGGTCTCTGAGGTGGTTGAAGAATAGATAGCTAGAGTCTCATAGTTAAATTTTGAGTTGTTTAGGGGTCAAGAGGGTGTTCTGGATCTAAGAAGATGTTTTTACAATTGTGATGCAAGTTAGTATGAAAGCTGAGTCAGATATAGAACTTTAAACTCATGGAGATGGTTAGATAGTAGAATGTTAAAGTCAGGTTCCAAATACATATGGACTGAACATTGGTAATGTATGCTAAGCCATATAACTCTCATAATTGTGGCGTAGTTATTTCTGTTGTTTTGTATTGTATGTACTGTTATAAGAGAAAGATCCATTTTTTGGACTGAAAGGGGGAGCTGTTGGGAGGAAGAGGGTGGAAGGGTGGGACAGGACGGGGGAGTACGGAAGGAATTATGACTGAGATGTAACTTGAAGAAATAAAAAATAAACTATAAAAAAACAAAAATATTAAAAAAAGAAAAGTATTCTTGATATGTAAAATATTAGGAAATACTGAGCACATACTCAATGACAGCAATGATTAATCAAATACACTGCAGAATTATGAGCAGAATTAGTTTTTTGTACCTTGAATTTTCTTTCTGCAGGTATATCTGCAGGCCAGAAGAGGGCACCAGATTTCATTATGGATGGTTGTGAGCCACCATGTGGTTGCTGGGAATCGAACTCATGACCTCTTGAAGAGCAGCCAGTGCTCTTAACCGCTGAGCCATCTCTCCAGCCCTGTACCTTGAATTTTCACAACTACATAAAAACATTAAAACAAACCAAAAATATATTTATGAGAAGGAATTTAAAAAGTGTCATTTAAGCATTGTAGTGTAAATGTAATCAGACTACAAAGGCATCATGCAAATTCTATATTAAGGATAAGGGGTCATAAACACCAGAAGGAGAGGTAGGTTTATAAGGTACAATGCAAATTTCTACTTTGTTACAACAATAGTCCCCAGAATACTTATTTCTTAAAACTAAAGAGATAATTTATATTTAGGGAATCATAGCTAATGATGATGAAATGGATTAGATGTCATGGGAGTTTGCATTTATCATCTTCAGTTTTCGCAAAACTAAGAATTGAGTACAATGGATTTTTTTCCTAATTTTACATTATATAAATGTGGGTCAATTGAGATTTGTAACTTGTTCTTATCATTTACTAAACTACAAATATTATCTCAGGTAGACTGCCCAAAGACTCAATACGCATAATGGAATATTGCTTAGAGGTAATATGATTTCACATACCAATAAATCTTAAGGAGTCACACATTATTAATAGAATCCAACTTAGGATTCCAAGGTGTATCAGTTTGAAATATGATGCATTGTTGTTAATTGTGGTTATCCGACTATGAAATAGAATATGAAGTCACACATACAAACTCTGAGTTTTTCCCATTGACCAGCCTCTCCACAACTCTTTTCTTTTATCTTCTCCACCCAAAAGAAATCTATAGCACTAATTATTTTATATTTCACACACCAGTAAGATCAAGTGGTGTTCTTCCTTCTGTGCCTGCCTTCTTTCATATAATATAGTTTGTTCCTGGTTTATATATGTAGTTAAAACCAACAGGACTTCATTCTTTTTTGCAATAAGCATGGAACATGTCAGTACAAAGTGCAAAAGAGTATCATCTGCTACCCTGTGTTTACCTGAGGTTAGAGGGCATGGCTTCCTAGGATGCTAGTGTTAGAGCTGCTGGATGAAAGTCTCTTGTTTTCTTTCCCTCCAAAGCAAATTATGAGCCCAGAGAAACTGAGTTCTCCTGGTACGGTGTCACTTGACAAGGGAGAGGGGGAGGAAGAAAGGGTGGTAGGAATGGTTTCATTTTTACCCTTCCCAGTCAGGTTCCATTCAGTTCTAAAGACCAACCTTCCCCCCCCCCCCAAGAACAAGAACTTTCAGAATCTGTGTGGTTAGTGAGAGGCTGGTGGCTGAGCTTTTGTCAGTGGAGCCTGACTGAGTTTGCCTTTTCTGTCTCTTCCTGGCATCCCCAGGTATTCATTTGGGTCAACGTTATTCAGACTGAAGAAGCCTTCTGTTCCTAACTTACTGACAGATGGATCACAGTGTGTTTTTCAACTGCTATTATACATTTGTGGAAATGATTTTTTTATTCCTTCATTGTTCTATGTTTATTTTGGTCCTGTGTCTAATACTAAATCAAGAAAGCTCACGCCCTGTGAGAAAATCTATTTGCTTGGTTGTGATGAATTAAATTTTATTACACATTGCTGGATTCAATTTGCTAATATTATGCCAATTTACTTTTTAATGCAACATTTATTTCCTCCTTTAATCCTATCAGTTTTGCCACTGATGTTTCTGAAAGCATTGTAACAAAAAATACATATCAATTGCTGTGTATAAATTTATGATTGCTAATGACAAATTGACCTTTTCCACCATTATCTAATTTTCCCTAGAAAATAACTTTAGCTTTGAATTGTTTGCCTTATAGTGATAACTCAAAGAATTATTGCATACGTCCTTAACTTTCCAACCACTTAAAAAATGGACACAACAGAATAGGAGAACATGTAGAAACAGAAAAATGACTGCCTAACAAAGAAGTCAGCAAAAGGATGGGAAGCCTGCTGGAGATGGGCAAGTAAGCTTCTTTTACAGTGCTATCAATGACTTCAGCTTCATAATTGACAATGGGAGACATTGAAAGTGCCAGAGACAAACACTGACTCTACCCCAATAAAAGAAACAGTCAAATCAGGAAGCTATTGAAGAGTTCTTAAAAACTGTAATAAAGATGCTGAAGAGAAGTTCTTCATAGTTGATGGTCTCTGGCAGGGAGTGGGGATGGTGACTCAGTTTTCATTAAGGGGCTGGCCACTGGGAGTCTCATCATGCTCCATTGAGTATTTGGGCAACACAAATTGGAATTTGTGTGGTTTTTGGAGGTAGGGAAGGGCACAAAGGTCGAAGGGGGGACCTTGGAGGAATTAAAATGGAATGTGATGCATTATGCTAAACTCCCAAATAATTAATAATTATATTACATTGGGGAGATAAAGAACTAACCCAAATGTATCATTCTTGAAAGGAGTAAACTGCACATCTCAATAAACCTGCTTATTATTCTAGAGATGTTGAAGTACTTCACACAAATGGTAGAAACTTTATTAATGTTCATGTGTTTCTCTTTTGCTACTTTGTCTTATACTTCTCATGTTGCCATAGTTATGTCTTTACTTGTATACCCATTACAAACAAGCCATGATATTGTTCCATTTACTTTAAGAAGTATCATGTTTCTTACAGAAATGGAATGGGAAACCACATATATAAACCTCACTGTTTGCTGTTCCTTAATTTATTTCATTTTTTTCCTGAATTAGTTTTTCTCACACTTTTTCTTTGATCTTGGAGAATTCCACTTTGGTCTTTTCACATATTTAAACATCCAAACTTGTGTTAATACTCTCACTTTAATTCATTAAAAAGTATCTTTACTTGGACCTTATTCCTGACAAGTTTTATCTTGATGCCTTTGTGGATTTTGCAGTGTGTCACCATATCTGATTAAAGAATATCTAAGGGGGAATCCAAGATAGGGGCAGCCAGCGCGGACATATTTTGATTTCTGGGTCAACAAACACAAGGCGGCAAGTGTTCCAGGATGCTGTAAAAAGGGCACGACCACTTCTAAATCTCACCCAGCTAAACAGGGACCATGGAAGATGCCTGGGCAGGATGCCCCTTCCAAATCTCGGACACGCTAGGAAGCCTCTGGACCCGGGAATCAGGAAAACCCATCCCCCCAAAAGGAGAAATCCCCGGTAAGTTCCAACCTAATACCCAGCCGGCAGATTCAGAAAACATGCAGGGATAATCCCCACCCTGCTGGGCACTCCCAGGTCTCACAAAGACGATTCAATTATCTAGCGAAAGGTTGTGGTTGCGACCCTTGGAAGTGAGCAGGAGATCCCCTGCAAAGTGCCTTCAGACCACAGATCACAGTCTGTGACGTCACTGGCCAGTTTCCAAGCCGCAGGAGCGGCAAGGCTACTGCAGCTGAACTGCAGACTTACCCGCTACAGGAACCAACCCCGGGCAAACTGCGAGATTTGAAATGTTCGAATATCGGTCTTATGTACTAGTACAGGCCCTTCTGGTGGGGAATCAGAGCTTACTTGTAAACAGCTCCACCACCTGAATTAATCAAGTCCCCACCTGGGAGGTGGGACTGAATGATTCACCTTATAGGGATGGAGTAAGGCAACTCGAATCCTACACCACAGTGCCCCCTTTGGACCCAAGTCCAGAAGACAGCAAATTCCACATGGCCAGAGGCCCCAGAAAAAAAAAAAAAAAAAAAAAAAAACAGAGCGAAATGTCTCCAACAAAAGAAAACAACGCTATTCCATACAGCCCGAACCACTTCACCACAACTGAAACACATGAAAATGATGACAATTCTACAGTATGGAAAGTGATAAAGTCCCTTCAAGAAGAACTTAAAACTATGAAGGAATTCAAAGAAGCCACAATCTTACAAGTCAAAACAATGGACAACATCATAAAAGAGCTCCAAGCCAAGGTGACCCAGCTTCAACAGGAAAAGGATAAAGCAATTAAAGATCTCCAGACAAAAACAAGCAAACTGGAGAAGGAAATGTACAAAACGAACACTACCATTCAAGACATGAAAATAGAAATGGAAACAATAAAGAAAACACAGACAGGAGGGAGCGAAGATGGCGGCGACCTACACTGACGCATTCTGAACACGGGAAAAAAGAGCCATAAAAAACACAGAGTTACTGGGCACTGTGCAAAAATCGGAGGGGCTAGACCCCCCCCCCCGGGAACGCTCACAGCTCCCAAAGGACTGTTAAAAGTCCCAGGGCAAGGCTCTCCCCATCTCTCACAGACATGGAGGCCACTAAACCGGGGACTCGGGAACTCCCATTTGGTGAGGCGCCTGGTAAGATCGTAACCAACTTACAGCAGGCAGAATCAGGGTCCACTTGGCCATAGATCGCTGGCCTATTGGGCTCCCCACACATCAAGTTGAACTTATACCCACTTAGAAAAGGTTGCGAGATAGTGGAAGCCATAGCAAGGAACAAACAGGGGGCTCAGCGGGTGGTCCGCAGCCGCTCATGAAGCGGAGGGCGGGAGGTTCCGAGAGAGCGCAGGAAGCCGGGAACTCAAAAGCAGGCGGGAGCGGCCAAATCTCACACACTCACGAGAGTGCAGCTGGGGACAGAGCACTGCTGGCAGGGCCAAATCCCCACCAGTCCATGGCAGGTCATCTGGGGAGAGAGACAGGCGTGGGTGGGACCAGGGGTCCGTGCACCCACGGCGGAGCTGCTGGGACGAGAGGTGCACTCAGGCAGCCGGAGGATCCGGGGCTTGGGGTACCCACGGGACCCGTGGCGGCGCAGACCCGAAGGAAATCAGGCACAGGGTCCAGCCCTGTGGCAAGAAGACTAGAGAGAAACCAGAAATCGGGACCATAGCTGTATCCTGGAAAATCCAGACATATCAAGTGTGGAGCCAGACCCTGTCAGCCTCCAGGACGACAAACAAAGCCCACAGAATCTGTGCCTGGGCAAACAGGCCCATACCATCAGAACCATTACAGGCTGATAACTCAGAGTGCAACATAGAGAAGTCTGAATTGGGAGCAGTGAAACAATCCTGGTCCATTACTCACAACCTGGGAATAGGCTGCACCAGATCAAAGTGCCTCTGGCCATTAAAATCACAGTGACCTTGAAATCCCCCTGTAAGCAACGACAGATAGCCAAGTAACTCATCCCATGCACCAAATCATCCACAGTGGTTCCAAGCACAGAAAACAGACAGCTAAATGCATCCAATGGCGAAAGGTCAAAAAAAAAAATAGAAATCAAGGAATTATGACTCCAACAAAGCAGAACCACCCTAGCTCATCCAATTCGGAAGACCACACACCAACAGAAATACATGAAAACATTGACAATTCTGCAGTATGGAAAGTGATAGAGTCCCTGCAAGAAGACCTTAAATCTATGAAGGAATTCAAAGAAACCAAAATTCTACAAATCAAAACAAGGAACAACACCATTAAAGAGCTCCAAGCCAAGGTGACAGAGCTTGAACAGGAAAAGGAAAAAGCCATGAAAGATTTTCATACAAAAACAAGCAAGCTGGAGAAGGAAATGTACAAAACGAACAAAACCATACAAGACATGAAAATAGAAATAGAAACAATAAAGAAAACACAGTCAGAGTTAAAAGAGGAAGTGGAGAACCAAGGGAAGAGAACAGGAACTACGGATGTGAGTATCAACAATAGGATGCAAGAGATGGAAGACAGGATCTCAGGCATGGAAGATTCAGTGGAAGAAATCAGTACATCATCCAAAGAAAATGAGAAGGCTAAAAAATCTCTCACCCACAACATCCAAGAAATCAAGGACTCATTGAAAAGACGGAACCTAAGAATTATAGGTATAGAGGAAAGAGAAGACTCCCGACTCCAAGGTCCAGGAAATATCTTCAACAAAATCATAGAGGAAAACTTCCCAAACCTGAAAAAAGAGATGCCAATAAAAATCCAAGAGGCATACAGAACACCAAACAGATTAGACCAGAAAAGAAACTCCTCTCGCCACATAATAATTGAAACCCCAAATGTACAGAACAAAGAAAGAATATTAAAAGCTGTAAGAGAAAAAGGTCAAGTCACATACAATGGCAGACCCATCAGAATTACACCTGACTTCTCCCCAGAAACGATAAAAGCTAGAAGGGCCTGGTCAGATATACTACAAGTCCTAAGAGATCATAGATGCCCAGCCAGACTACTCTACCCAGCAAAACTCTCTATCAACATAGATGGAGAAAACAAGATATTCCATAACAAAATTAAATTTAAACAATATCTACCCACAAAACCAGCCCTACAGAAAATCCTAGAAGGAAAATCCCAACCCAGAGAAGAAAACTCCACCCAAGAAAACAAAGGGAATAGAAAACCCATCAGCAACTAAACCAAAAGAGGAACAGAACCACCGCCTATACCAAACTAATGGGAAATAACAACCCCAGGTCACTAATATCCATCAACATCAATGGACTCAACTCCCCAATAAAAAGACATAGGTTTACAGAGTGGATCCGCAAGCAAGACCCTTCCTTATGCTGTATACAAGAGACACATCTAACTACAAAAGATAGACACTGCCTCAGAGTAAAGGGCTGGGAAAAGGTTTTCCAAGCAAATGGACCCAGGAAGCAAGCTGGAGTAGCCATCCTAATATCAAACAAAACAGACTTCCAACTGAAGTTAATGAAGAAAGACAAAGAAGGGCACTATATACTCATTAAAGGGAATATTCATCAAGAGGAAATTTCAATACTGAACATCTATGCCCCAAATACAAAGGCACCTACTTTCGTAAAAGAAACACTTCTAAAACTTAAAGCGCACGTCGATCACAACACATTAGTAGTGGGAGACTTCAACACCCCACTCACAACAAAGGACAGATCATCAAGACAGAAGACAAACAGAGAAATATTGAGTCTAACAGAGATCATGAAACAAATGGACCTAACAGATATCTACAGAACGTTTCACCCAAACACAAAGGAATACACCTTTTTCTCAGCACCCCACGGAACCTTCTCCAAAATCGACCACATAATTGGTCACAAAGATAGTCTCAGTAGATACAAGAAAATTGAAATAACACCTTGTATCTTATCAGACCACCACGGAATAAAGCTGGTCTTCAACAGTAAAAGAATCAACAGAAAGCCTACACACATATGGAAATTGAACAGCTCCTTACTGGATGACCACTGGGTCAGGGAAGAAATAAGGAAGGAAATCAAAGACTTCTTAAAATCCAACGACAATGAAGACACAACATACCCAAACCTATGGGAAACATTGAAAGCTGTGCTACGAGGAAAGTTCATAGCACTAAGTGCTTTCAAAAAGAAAATTGTGACAGCTCATATTAGTGAACTAACAGCTAAGCTGGGTGAATTGGAAAAAAAAGAAACAAACACTCCCAAGAAGAGCAGAAGACAGGAAATCATCAAACTTAGAGCTGAAATCAACAACTTAGAATCAAAAAGAACTATACAAAGAATCAATGAAACCAAGAGTTGGTTCTTTGAGAAAATTAACAAAATAGACAGACCCCTAGCCAAATTAACTAAAAGGCAAAGGGAAAGAACACAAATCAACAAAATCAGAAATGAAAAGGGAGAAATAACAACAGACATTGAGGAGATCAAGAAAATATTCGGACATTACTTTAAAAATCTATATTCCACTAAATTTGAAAACCTAAGCGAAATGGACAATTTCCTCGATAAATTCCACCTACTAAAACTAAATCAAAATCAGATTAACAGCTTAAACAACCCAATAACACCTAAGGAAATAGAAACAGTCATTAATAATCTCCCAACCAAAAAAGCCCAGGGCCAGATGGCTTTAGCACGGAATTCTACCGGACCTTCAAAGAGGAACTAACACCATTACTTTTCAAACTCTTCCACCACATAGAAACAGAAAGATCACTGCCAAACTCATTCTATGAGGCCACTGTCATTCTGATTCCTAAACCACATAAAGACCCAACAAAGAAAGAGAACTTCAGACCAATCTCCCTCATGAACATAGATGCAAAAATATTTAATAAAATACTAGCAAACCAAATTCAAGAACATATCAAAAGTATCATACACCATGATCAAGTAGGCTTCATCCCTGGAATGCAGGGATGGTTCAATATACGAAAGTCTATCAATGTAATTCACCACATAAACAAGTTGAAAGAAAAAAACCACATGATAATCTCGCTAGATGCAGAAAAAGCATTTGACAAAATCCAACACCCCTTCATGCTAAAAGTTCTGGAGAGAATGGGCATACAAGGACCATACCTAGAAATAATAAAGGCAATATACAGCAAGCCAGTAGCCAACATCAAATTAAATGGAGAGAAGCTTGAAGCATTTCCTCTAAACTCAGGGAGAAGACAAGGAT
>CAJQZJ010034157.1:3156353-3200865 GCA_907164525.1 Lophiomys imhausi | reverse complement strand
TCCTGTCTTAATGGGTTTTGGAGGTTAGCCCCAGGGAATTCCTACTTTTCCTTTTCTGTATCCTTCTTCCTCTCCTATGTAGGAGTGCATGGGCTTGAGAAAAATGAGATACAGTCATAGCACAGGAAGGTCTAAGAAGAAGGGGCAGATTATTGAATATGCCCTTATACCTTTGTATATTGATACAAAATTAGTAGTTTATTTGGCTAAAGTGGTATTGACCATTGTTTATTGTGCAAAAATAAGATTGTATTGGATTACATCGGTATTGATCTTTGTATATTGATACAAAATTAAGATTATAGTTGGCCACAATGGTATTGACCCTTGCATATGGACGTAATATTAAGATTATATTGGGCTACATAGGCATTGATCTTGTTATATTGATACATAATTAAGAGTATATTTAACCACAATTGAATAGATCTTTGTATATTGATACAAATTTAAAGGTAACGCTTCCTAATGGTATCATATCTAGAGTTACTTAAAAATAAAATTTGAAGCTCTGACCTCTTGATACCAACCGTCTAAAACGGTCTAGGATAGTTAAAACAAACTCCTAGTCATGCAAACATGTCTCTTTGTTAGCTACTATGACAGTCTATCACAGATATTCTCTAAACTACCCAGTAATCAAGTTGCTAAGAGACAAGCAACATTTGCTTATCTAAATACAAGAGATGGTTAGGGCATCTTCAAAAACCCCTAGAGATCTGCAGAATATGGCATTCAAAGATGTTATCTTAAATCAAGATTTTTTTTGATATCGAGACATATCAGCGCCTGACAGCACCCCCTATTCTACTCCAAGTAGAAGATAAGCATCGAAGAACCTCCACTGTAAGATGGTTGAATTAGTGGCAAGCCTTTCTCTTGGCATGAAAAAACCCCTTGCACCAACTGCAGACAGACTGCTGTCCAAAAAGGACAAAACTTGGTAGCAGGGAAGTCGACAGCCTAACTCTGCCAAGACAGGGTAGGTAAGTCCTTCATAATCCCTGCTCTACAACAAATGTCTGTCAGAGAAACAGGACCCAAAGGCTGAAGATTGATGCTGGAATGTATGGAGAGAAAATGGGAACTGTCCAGGCAGTTATTGGTATGTTCTTTCTTAGTTTTGGAAGCTTCAGCCTCTGCACTTCCTATATAAGCAAATATATTTATCCCTCTCAGGTCTCTGAGGTGGTTGAAGAATAGACAGATAGAATCTTATAGTTAAATTTTGAACTGTTTAGGAATCAAGAGGGTGTTATAGATCTAAGAAGATACTCTTAAAAGTGGGTTGCAAGATACTAAGAATGTTGAGTCACATATAGACCTTTAAACTCATGGAGTTGGGTAGATAGTAGAATGTTAAAGTCAGGGGCCAAATAGGTATAAACTGAACATTGGGAAGGTATACTGGGCCAATTTACTCTCATAAATGTGGCATATTTATATCTATTGTTTTGTATAATACTTACTGTTATAAGAGAAGGAACCAGCTGTTGTACTGAAAGGGGAAACCTCTGGAGGGAAGAGGGTGGAAGGGCGGGTTAGGAAGGGGGAATAGGGAGGGGTTTGTTACTGAGATGTAACTTGAAGAAAAAAATAATAATGTATTAAAAAAAAAGAAAAAAAAAGAAAACACAGACAGAGTTAAAAGAGGAAATAGAGATCAAGAGAAGAGAACAGGCACTATAGATGTGAGTATGAAAAATAGAATGCAAGAGATGGAAGACAGGATCTCAGGCATGGAAGATTTGATGGAAGAAATCAGTACAACATCCAAAGAAAATGAGAAAGCTAAAAAAATCTCTCACCCACAACATCCAAGAAATCAAGGACTCAATGAAAAGACGGAACCTAAGAATTATAGGTATAGAGGAAAGAGAGGACTCCTGACTAGAAGGTCCAGGAAATATCTTCAACAAAATCATAGAGGAAAACTTCCCAAACCTGAAAAAAGAGATGCCAATAAAAATCCAAGTGGCTTACAGAACACCAAACAGATTAGATCAGAAAAGAAACTCCTCTCACCAAATAATAATTGAAACACCAAATGTACAGAACAAAGAAAGGATATTAAAAGCTGTAAGAGAAAAAGGTCAAGTCACATACAATGGCAGACCCATCAGAATTACACCTGACTTCTCCTCAGAAACTTTAAAAGCTAGAAGGGCCTGGACAGACATCCTACAAGTACTGAGAGATCATAGGAGCCCAGCCAGACTACTATACCCAGCAAAACTCTCTATCAACATAGATGGAGAAAACAAGATATTCCATGACAAAATCAAATTTAAACAATATCTACCCACAAACCAGCCCTACAGAAAATCCTAGAAGGAAAATTCCATCACAGAGAAGAAAACTTCACCCAAGAAAACAAAGGGAATAGAAAACCCCTCAGCTAATAAACCAAAAGAGGCACAGGACCATCACCTATACCAAACCAATGGGAAACAACAACCCCAGGTCACTGACATCCATCAACATCAATGGTCTCAACTCCCCAATAAAAAGACACAGATTTACAGAGTGGATCCTCAAGTAAGACCCGTCCCTTTGCTGCATACAAGAAACACATCTCACTACCAGAGATAAATACTACCTCAGAGAAAAGGGCTGGGAAAAGGTTTTCCAAGCAAATGGACCCAGGAAGCAAGCTGAAGTACCCATCCTAATATCAAAAAAAACAGACTTCCAACTGAAGTTAATGAAAAAAGACAAAGAAGGGCACTATATACACATCAAAGGGAATATTCATCAAGAGGAAATCTCAATACTGAACATCTATGCCCCAAATACAAAGGCACCTATTTTGTAAAAGAAACACTTCTAAAACTTAAACCACACCTTGATCACAACACATTAGAAGTGGGAGACTTCAACACCCCACTCACAACAATGGACAGATCATCAAGACTGAGGCCAAACAGAGAAATATTGAGTCTAACAGAGATCATGAAACAAATGGACCTAACAGACATCTACAGAACGTTTCACCCAAACACAAAGGAATACAACTTTTTCTCAGCACCCCACGGAACCTTCTCCAAAATCGACCACATAGTTGGTCACAAAAATAGTCTCAATAGATACAAGAAAATTGAAATAACACCTTGCATCTTATCAGATAATCACGGAATAAAGCTGGTCTTCAACAGGAAAGAATCAACAGAAAGCCTACACACACATGGAAATTGAACAGCTCCTTACTGGATGAGCATTGGGTCAGGGAAGAAATAAGGAAGGAAATCAAAGACTTCTTAAAATCCAATGACAATGAAGACACAACATACCCAAACCTATGGGATACAATGAAAGCTGTGCTACAAGGAAAGTTCATAGCACTAAGTGCATTCAAAAAGAAAATTGTGACAGCATATATTAGTGAATTAACCACTAAGCTGGGTGAATTGGAAAAAAGAAAAAAAGAAGCAAACACGCCCAAGAGGAGCAGAAGGCAAGAAATCATCAAACTTAGGGCTGAAATCAACAACTTAGAAACAAAAAAATATATACAAAGAATCAATGAAACCAAGAGTTGGTTCTTCGAGAAAATCAACAAAATAGACAGACCCCTAGCCAAATTAACTAAAAGACAAAGAGAAAGAACCCAAATCAACAAAATCAGAAATGAAAAGGGAGAAATAACAACAGACATTGAGGAGCCCCAGAAAATATTCGGACATTACTTTAAAAATCTATACTCCACCAAATTTGAAAACCTAAGCGAAATGGACAATTTCCTCGATAAATTCCACCTACCAAAACTAAATAAAAATCAGATTAACAGCTTAAACAGCCCAATAACCTCTAAGGAAATAGAAACAGTCATTAATAATCTCCCAACCAAAAAAAAAGCCCAGGGCCAGATGGCTTTACAACGGAATTCTACTGGACCTTCAAAGAGGAACTAACACCATTACTTTTCAAACTCTTCCACCACATAAAAACAGAAAAAACACTGCCAAACTCATTCTATGAGGCCACTGTCATTCTAATTCCTAAACCACACAAAGACCCAACAAAGAAAGAGAACTTCAGACCAATCTTCCTCATGAACATAGATGAAAAGATACTTAATAAAATACTAGCAAACCAAATTCAAGAACACATCAAAAATATCATACATCATGATCAAGTAGGATTCATCCCAGGAATGCAGGGATGGTTCAATATACGAAAGTCTATCAATGTAATTCACCATATAAACAAGATGAAAGAAAAAACCCACATGATAATCTCGCTAGATGCAGAAAAAGAATTTGACAAAATCCAACACCCCTTCATGCTAAAAGTTCTGGAGAGAACGGGCATACAAGGACCATACCTAGAAATAATAAAGGCAATATAGAGCAAGCCAGTGGCCAACATCAAATTAAATGGAGAGAAGCTTGAAGCATTTCCTCTAAACTCAGGGACAAGACAAGGATGTCCACTTTCACCATATCTCTTCAATATAGTACTTGAAGTTCTTGCTAGAGCAATAAGACAACTAAAGGAAATCAAAGGGATAAACATTGGAAATGAAGAAGTCAAATTATCCCTATTCACAGATGATATGTTAGTGTACATAAGCGACACCAAAAACTCCACCAAAGAACTCTTACAGCTGATAAACAACTTCATCAAGGTGGCTGGATACAAAATTAACTCAAAAAAATCAGAAGCCCTTCTTTATACAACAAACAACCATACCGAGAAAGAAATAAGGGAAACAACCCCTTTCACAATAGCCACAAACAATATAAAATACCTGGGGATAACTCTAACCAAGCATGTAAAGGACCTATACAACAAGAACTTCAAGCCCCGAAGAAAGAAATGGAAGACGCCTGTAGTGGTTAGATAAATTAGATTTAGGTAATATATAGGATTTTCTGATACTGTCTTTTAATTCGGGGCCTGAAGAGCATTATCAGCATGAAGTCAGGAGAAACAGGAAAGACTTAATAGACTGAAAAACAAGGTTGAAGTCAGGAAAAACAGGAAAGACTCAATAGACATGAAGAAACAAAGTATCTGGCCTGACATTGTTTTCAGCTGCTAAGTGGGCAGATCCCAAATTAAGCTGAAACAGAGTTCCTCCTATTTAAGGACAGTGCATGGAGCCCAGAAAGAGAAGATGCCCCTGATGCTAGAGAGCTCCAAGAGTCCTGCTGAAAAAAGGGCTGGCCATTGATGGCCAGCTCTCTCCCTGAAGCAGAAAGAAGCCGGTGAGCAAAGAAAGCCTGAGCAAGACACCAAAAGGCCAAGGACTGGACCCTGTGGCTCAGCTTTTGCCTGGAGGGGTTTGATCTGTCCGATCAGTGGCCTAGGGGAAACTGTGCCTGGCTTTAAGGACTGAGGCAGAGCAGCTGAGTTCCTGATTCAAAAGAAGTACGTTGGCCTGCAGACGGCTGAGGCCTCCCACAGAGAAGAAAGCATGAAGCCTTATTTAAGGTGAGACTTCAATAACCAACTTACCCTGATGAACCTGCATCTGAGAGATCCAGAAAAAGGACTGATAAGTGTGTTAAAGAATCTACAACAAAGACTGTGTTCCTGACGACTGAGGACCTGCCCCTGAGACTGTATCATTCTAAAAGGTTATGAAAGTAGTTGTTATAATTATCAATAGGTTTAGTGGATAGGTTAAAGGGGTTGTACGAATTTATAGGATTAATAGTTAAGAAATTGTTGGTGTTTGTTATAAGTGAATTTAGTAATAAATAAATAAGTAATAAATAATAATTTAAAAGTTCGGTTACAGAGGCCTTTAGAAGATGGAAAGATCTCCCATGCTCATGGATAGGTAGGATCAACATAATAAAAATGGCTATTCTACCAAAAGCAATATATAGATTTACTGCAATTCCTATCAAAATACCAACACAATTTTTTATAGACCTGGAAAAAGCTATACTCAATTTCATATGGAACAACAAAAAGCCCAGAATAGCTAAATCAATCCTGTACAATAAAAAAGCATCTGGAGGTATCACCATCTCAGATTTCAAACTGTACTACAGAGCAATAATAATAAAAACAGCATGGTACTGGTATAGAAACAGACCAGTGGATCAATGGAATCGAATTGAAGACCCAAACATGGGTCCACACACCTATGGCCAACTAATCTTTGACAAAGAAGCCAAAACCGCACAATGGAAGAAGGACAGCATCCTCAACAAATGGTGCTGGTCCAACTGGATGTCCACTTGCAAAAGAATGAATTAGACCCATACCTATCACCTTGTACAAAACTTAATTCCAAGTGGATCAAAGACCTTAACATAAGGCCGGTCACACTAAAGATACTAGAAGAAAAAGTAGGAGAAACCCTCGAACTCATTGGCACAGGTGACAACTTCCTGAACAGAACACCAACAGCTCACGACCTGAGATCAACAATCAATAAATGAGACCTCATGAAATTGAAAAGCTTCTGTAAGGCAAAAGACACAGTCATTAGAACAAAAGGGCAACTAACAGACTGGGATAAAATCTTCACCAACCCCACATCCGATAGAGGGCTATTATCTAAAATCTACAAAAAACTCAAGAAACTAAATGCCAAGAAACCAAATAATCCAATCAAAAAATGGGAGACTGAGCTAAATAGAGAATTCACAAAGGAAGAATCCCTAATGGCCGGGAGTCACCTGAAGAAATGCTCAACATCCTTAATCATCAGAGAAATGCAACTCCAGATGACCCTGAGATTCCATCTCACACCTGTCAGAATGGCTAAGATAAAGAGCTCAAATGACAGCACATGCTGGCGAGGGTGTGGAGAAAGGGGAACCCTACTCCATTGCTGGTGGGAGTGCAGGCTTGTGCAACCACTATGGAGGTCTGTCTGGAGATACCTTAGAAACCTTGAATAACTTTGCCTCAGGACCCAGCCATACCACTTCTGGGTATACACCCAAAGGACCTCTCACGGAGACATAGGGAAGTCTCCTCATCTATGTTCATAGCAGCCTTATTTGTAATAGCTAGAAACTGGAAACAACCCATATGTCCCTCAACTGAAGAATGGATTAAAAAATTGTGGTACATCTATACAATGGAATATTACTCAGCTATAAGAAACAATGAAATCATGCAATTTGCAACCAAATGGATGGATCTAGAGAAGCTCATCCTGAGTGAGTTAACCCAGACTCAGAAGGATGCACATGGCATCTATTCACTTATAGTAGGATTTTAGCTATATTGTACAGGATTTCTGTACTACAACCAACACACCAAAAGGAACATGGACATAATCTTTTTTTTTTTCATTTCTTTTTCTTTTTCCTTTTCCTTTTTTTCTCTTTCTTTTTCCTCTCTTTTGTTGTTGTTGTTCTTTGTTTTTGTGGGTTTGTGTGTCTGTTGGTCTTTTTTTTTAGTTTTCCCCCCGTAGCAAGGAGACACCTTTCACTGGCAGTACTGCCTCGTAGGCCCCCGGTGTATGAAGAGGCTCTCGGCCCTCATATGACTCCTGATCTGTGGTGAGAGACTGGTATGCAGGGACACTCCACCCCAGAGGATCAAGAGGTAAGGGTCAGGAGTTAGAGCATGGGAGGGTGGGGCTGGGAAGTGGGAAAAGAGGACAATATGTTAAGGATGTAACCTGTAGCAACAAACAAATAAATTTATTAATTAAAAAAAAAAAACAGGTAACAACGTTAAAACACTGTAACTAAAATAAAGGACACAACCGTTCAATCTTGTTTTATAAACCTCCAAGTGTTGAAAAAAGTTAGGGCTAAGGTAAAATACAGGAGAAATGTGCTGTTAACCCATGCCTTTAACTTCAGCAGAGACGGGAGGAGCACCATAGAGTTAGTGGACTTATAAATTCAAGAGTTACATGGAAAAGGGTGGTGAGGGTACACACCCTTAATCCCATCATTCAAGAAGAGTACACCCTTAACCCCAACACACTAGAGACAGAAACAGGCAGATTTCAGAGCTCAAGGTCAGCCTGATTCAAAACAACTCTAAATAGAGAAAAACTTCGATCCAGGAGTGGTGGAACACATCTTTAATCCCCTCAGATGAGAACCACAAGTCTCAGATCCCAATAATTAGAATGCAGAGACACACACATAGGATTTGGCAGGACCTAAGTTTAAAAGCTACTTACATAAGGCCCACTCAATACAAACAAATTGTCCTTCGAGATCTCAAACTATATACACTAAAGCTGGTTTAGCTACAAATAACAAAATAATTTCTTCTTTAAAAAAGATTGAAAGATAAAACTTTATATATTGTCAAAAAACCAAATTTGCTTCAGGAGAAATATTACATACACCCCCCCCCAAAAAAAAGAGGGCGATTGTCCCTGAGTGAGGATTAGGGCAGGGCTCTGTTCTTATCTTTCCAGGAGAATCAAAGCATCCATTCAAGGAACCCAGGGACAACTGGACAACGGAAACCTCAGCAGAAATCAGAATCAGACACCAAAAGAAGACGAGTGACTCAGATGATTCAGCCTGACAGACTCCCTCAATAGCTGTCTCCATCAAAAGCCTACATCCACAACAACTCAATATCGCTAAGACTGTTCAGCTCTACACAATGCCCCAGCCAGAACCTCAGTAAAGCCTGGAAGTTCAGCTTCTACCTACAAACTCCTTAGGACATCTAAACAGCTGAGAACAGAAGGACTGAACATAAAAGGATTGTATTAACATTTTTAACCATTTTTCCATTTTGGTTTGGGCCCCTAACAGGTTTACTATGACCCAAATCAGCAGGAAGTCATTTTAAGAGAGCGACGTCCCATACCCAGAGGGTGGGGAGGGTGTTTCTCCGCCCCCCCCTTTTGGTTATTTGAAGGACAACTGAAAACTCTGTTATTTAGGGGAAGAGATTACAAGTTGTTAAATGGTCCTGTTTAATGGGTTTTGGAGGTTAGACGCAGGGTATTCCTTCTTTCCCTTTTCTGTATCCTTCTTTATCTCCTATGTAGGAATGCACAGACTTGAGAAAAATTGAGACATAGACATAGCACAGGAAGGACCAAGAAGAAGGGTCAGATTATTGAATATGCCCTTATACCTTTGTATATTGATACAAAATTAGTAGTATATTTGGCTAAAGTGGTATTGACCATTGATTATTGTGCAAAAATAAGATTGTATTGGTCTACGTCAGTATTGATATTTGTATATTGATACAAAATTAAGATTATAGTTGGCCACAATGGTATTGGGCCTTGTATATGCACACAATATTAAGATCGTATTGGGCCGCATAGGCATTGATCTTTGTATATTGATACAAAATTAAGAGTATATTTAGCCACATTTGAATAGATCTTTGTTTTAATACAAAATTAAAGGTAACGCTTCCTAATGGTATCGTACCTAGAGATACTTAAAAATGAAATGTGAAGCTCTGGCCTCTTGATACCAACTGTCTTAAACTGTTTAGGATAGTTAAGAAAAACAAACTCCTAGTCATGCATGCATGTCACCTTGTTAGCTACTGTGACAGTCTATCACAGATATTCTCTAAGCTACTCAAGCAAGTAATCAAGTTGTTAAGAGACAAGCAACATTTGCTTATCTAAATACAAGAGATGGATAGGGCATCTTCAAAAACCCCAAGAGATCTGCAGAATATGGCATTCAAAGATGTTGTCTTAAATTAAGATTTATTTTTGATATCGTGAAATATCAGCTCCTGACAGCACCCCCTATTCTACTCCAAGTAGAAGATAAGCATCAAAGAATCTCCAGTGTGAGATGGTTGAATTAGTGGCAAGCCTATCTCTTGGCATGTAAAAACTCCTTGCTTCAACTGCAGACAGACTGCTGTCCAAAAAGGACAAAACTTGGTAGCAGGGACGTTGACAGCCTAGCTCTGCCAAGACAGGGTAGTCCTTCATAATCCCTGCTCTACAATAAATGTCTGTCAGAGAAACAGGACCAAAAGGCTGAAGACTGATGCTGGAATGTATGGAGAGAAAATGGGAACTGTCCAGGTAGTCACTGGTTTGTCATTTCTTAGTATTGGAAGCTGCAGGCCCTGCACTTCCAATACAATCAGATAAATTTATCCTTCTCAGCTCTCTGAGGTGGTTGAAGAATAGACAGCTTGAGTCCCATAGCTAAATTTTGAGTTGTTTAGGAATCAAGAGGGCGTTCTAGATCTAAGAAGATGGTTATAATAGTGATGCAAGTTAGTATGAAAGCTAAGTCAGTTATAGAACTTTAAACTCATGGAGATGGTTAGAAGGTAGAAGGTTAAAGTCAGGGGCCAAATATGTATGAACTGGACATTGGGAAGGTATACTGGGCCATTAAACTCTCATAAATGTGGCATATTTAATTCTGCTGTTTTGTATAGAATTTACTGTTATCAGAGAAAGAACCTTTTGTTGGATTGAAAAGGCAAGCTGTTGGGGGGGAAGAGGGTGGAAGGGTGGGACAGGAAGGGGGAATAGGGAAGGGTTTGTGACTGAGATGTAACTTAAAGAAAAAAAAATAAAGTACTTATATATAAAAAAAGAAGGAAATCAAAGACTTCTTAAAATCCAACGAAAATGCAGACACAACATATCCAAACCTATGGGACAGAATGAAAGATGTGCTATGAGGAAAGTTCATAGCACTAAGTGCCTTCAAAAAGAAACTTGTGACAGCTCATATTAGCGAGTTAACAGCTAAACTGGGTGAATTGGAAAAAAAAGAAGGAAACACTCCCAAGAGGAGCAGAAGGCAGGAGATCATCAACTTAGGGCTGAAATCAACAACTTAGAAACAAAAAGAACTATACGAAGAATCAATGAAACCACAAGTTGGTTCTTCGAGAAAATCAACAAAATAGACAGACCCTTAGCCAAATGAACTAAAAGACAGAGGGAAAAAACATAAATCAACAAAATCAGAAATGAAAAGGGAGAAATAACAACAGACATTGAGGAAATCAAGAGAATATTTGGATCCTACTTTAAAAATCTATACTCCACCAAATTTGAAAACTTAAGTGAAATGGACAATTTTCTTGATAGATTCCACCTACCGAAGCTAAATCAAGATCAGATAAACAGATTAAACAGCCCAATAACACACAAGGAAATAGAAACAGTCATTAAAAATCTCCTAACCAAAAAAAGCCCAGAGCCAGATGGCTTTAGCACGGAATTCTACCGGACCTTCAAAGAGGAGCTAACACCAATACTTTTCAAACTCTTCCACCACATAGAAACAGAAAGAACACTGCCAAACTCATTCTATGAGGCCACAATCACCCTGATTCCTAAACCACACAAAGACCCAACAAAGAAAGAGAACTTCAGACCAAACTCCCTCATGAACATATATGCAAAAATACTTAATAAAATACTAGCAAACAGAATTCAAGAAAACATCGAAAGTATCATACACCATGATCAAGTTGGCTTCATCCCAGGGATGCAGGGATGGTTCAACATACAAAAGTCTATCAACGTCATTCACCATATAAAAAAGATGAAAGAAAAAAACCACATGATAATCTCGCTAGATGCATAAAAAGCATTTGACAAAATCCAACACCCCTTCATGCTAAAAGTTCTGGAGAGAACGGGCATACAAGGGCCCTACCTAGAAATAATAAAGGCAATATACAGCAGGCTAGTGGCCAACATCAAAATAAACGGAGAGAAACTTGAAGCATTTCCTCTAAACTCAGGGACAAGACAAGGGTGTCCACTTTCACCATATCTCTTCAATTTAGTACTTGAAGTTCTTGCTAGAGCAATAAGACAACTAAAGGGCATCAAGGGGATAAACATCGGAAATGAAGAATTCAAATTATCCCTATTTAGGGGCCAAGATGGTGGCGACCTACACTGATGCATTTTGAACGCGAGAAAAAAGAGCCATAAAAAACACAGAGTTATTGGGCACTGTGCAAACACCGGAGGGGCTAAATGCCCCTGGGAAAATTCACAGCTCCCAAGGGACTATTAAAAGTCCCAGGGTAAGGCTCTCCCCCCATCTCTCGCAGACACGGAAGCTACTAAACCCGGGATTCGGGAACTCCCATTTGGAGAGGTGCCTGGTAAGATCGACCCCAACTCACAGCAGGCAGAGTCAGAGGCCACTTGGCGATCGCCCATTAGCCTACTGGGCTCCCCACACCTCAGGAAGAACTTATAGCCACTTAAGAAACTTTGCAGGATAGTGGAAGTCTTAGCAAGGAAGAAACAGGGCGTTCGGCTGGTGGTCTACAGCCACTCGAGACCCGGAGGTTCTGAGAGAGCAGGAAGCCGCAGGCGGGCAAAGTAATCTGGGTGGGAAGTAGGCTCAGGCGGGCGGGAGGGGCCGAATTCCCGTGCACTCACAGCAGCGCAACTGGGGAGGGAGCCTGGTGCACGTGGGGCCAAATCCCAGTGCACCCACGGCAGGACAACTGGGGAGTGAGCCCAGCGCAGGCGGGGCCAGGGATCCACGCACCAAGGCTGAGCTGCTGGGGCGAGAGGCCCACTCAGGCAGCCGGAATCTGGGGCTCGGTGCACCCACGGCCGAGCAGCTAGGGAGGGAGACCCACGGCTGGGCAGACAAGGAGGGAATCAGGCACAGGTGTCAGGCGTGTGGCGAGAAGCCTAGTGAGAAACTAGAAGTCAGGGAACCATAGCTGTATTCTGGAAAATCCAGACATATTAGGTGTGGAGCCAGACCCTGTCAGCCTCCATGACGACAAACAAAGCCCGCAGAATCTATGCCTGGGCAAACAGGTCCATACCATCAGAACCATTACAGGCTGATAATTCAGAGTGCAACATAGAGAAGTCTGAATTGGGAGCAGTGAAACAATCCCAGTCCATTACTCACAACCTGGGAATAGGCTGCACCAGCTCACAGTGCTTCAGGTGATTAAAACCACAGTGACCCTGAAATCCCCCTTTAAGCAATGACAGATAGCCAAGTAAATCATCCCCTGCACCAAAGCATCCCCTATGGAAACAAGCACAGAAAACGACAAGAAAAGACAGCTAAATGAATCCAATGGCCAAAGTTCCAAGAAAAAATAGAAATCAAGGAAGTGTGTCTCCAAAAAAGCAGAATTATCCTAGCTCATCCAATTCAGATGACCTCACACCAACAGAAACACATGAAAACGTTGACAATTCTGCATTATGGAAAGTGATAGAGTCCATTCAAGTAGAACTTAATTCTATGAAGGAATTCAAAGAAGCCACAATTTCACAAGTCAAAACAATGAACAACACCATTAAAGAATTCTAAGCCAAGGTGACAGAGCTTGAACAGGAAAGGGACAAAACAATGAAAGATTTTCATACAAAAACAAGCAAGCTGGAGAAGGAAATGTACAAAACGAACAAAACCATACAAGACATGTAAATAGAAATAGAAACAATAAACAAAACACAGTCAGAGTTAAAAGAGGAAGTGGAGAATCAAGGGATGAGAACAGGAACTACGGATGTGAGTATCAAAAATAGGATGCAAGAGATGGAAGACAGGATCTCAGGCATGGAAGATTCGATGGAAGAAATCAGTACAACATCCAAAGAAAATGAGAAGGCTAAAAAATCTCTCACCCACAACATCCAAGAAATCAAAGACTCAATGAAAAGACGGAACCTAAGAGTTATAGGTATAGAGGAAAGAGAGGACTCCCGACTCCAAGGTCCAGGAAATATCTTCAACAAAATCATAGAGGAAAACTTCCCAAACCTGATAAAAGAGATGCCAATAAAAATCCAAGAGGCTTAGAGAACACCAAACAGATTAGATCAGAAAAGAAACTCCTCTTGCCACCTAATAATTGAAACACAAATTGTGCAGAACAAAGAAAGAATATTAAAAGCTGTAAGAGAAAAAGGTCAAGTCACATACAATGGCAGACCCATCAGAATTACACCTGACTTCTCCTCAGAAACTTTAAAAGCTAGAAGGGCCTGGACAGATAGACTACAAGTCCTCAGAGATCATAGATGCCCAGCCAGATTACTATACCCAGCAAAACTCTCTATCAACATAGATGGAGAAAACAAGATATTCCATGACAAAATCAAATTTAAACAATATCTACCCACAAACCCAGCCCTACAGAAAATCCTAGAAGGAAAATCCCAACCCAGAGAAGAAAACTCCACCCAAGAAAACAAAGGGAATAGAAAACCTCTCAGCAACTAAATCAAAAGAGGCACAGGACCACCACCTATACCAAACTAATGGGAAATAACAACCCCAGGTCACTAATATCCATCAACATCAATGGACTCAACTCCCCAATAAAAAGACACAGGTTTACAGAGTGGATCCGCAAGCAACACCCTTCCTTTTGCTCTATACAAGAGACACATCTCACTACCAGAGATAGTCACTACCTCAGAGAAAAGGGCTGGGAAATGTTTTCCAAGCAAATGGACCCAGGAAGCAAGCTGGAGTAGCCATCCTAATATCAAACAAAACAGACTTCCAACTGAAGTTACTGAAGAAAGACAAAGAACGGCAGTATATACTCCTCATTAAAGGGAATATTCATCAAGAGGAAATCTCAATACTGAACATCTATGCCCCAAATACAAAGGCACCTACTTTCATAAAAGAAACACTTCTAAAACTTAAAGCGCACGTCGATCACAACACATTAGTAGTGGGAGACTTCAACACCCCACTCACAACAATGGACAGATCATCAACACAGAAGACAAACAGAGAAATATTGAGTCTAACAGAGATCATGAAACAAATGGACCTAACATATCTACAGAATGTTTCACCCAAACACAAAGGAATACACCTTTTTCTCAGCACCCCACGGAACCTTCTCCAAAATCGACCACATAGTTGGTCACAAAAATAGTCTCAATAGATACAAGAAAATTGAAATAACACCTTGTATCTTATCAGACCACCACAGAATAAAGCTGGTCTTCAACAGCAAAAGAATCAACAGAAAGCCTACACACACATGGAAATTGAACAGCTCCTTACTGATTGACCACTGGGTCAGGGAAGAAATAAAGAAGGAAATCAAAGACTTCTTAAAATCCAACGACAATGAAGACACAACATACCCAAACCTATGGGATACAATGAAAGTTGTGCTACGAGGAAAGTTCATAGCACTAAGTGCATTCAAAAAGAAAATTGTGACAGCTCATATAAGTGAATTAACAGCTAAGCTGGGTGAATTGGAAAAAAGAAAAAAAGAAGCAAACACGCCCAAGAGGAGCAGAAGGCAAGAAATCATCAAACTTAGGGCTGAAATCAAAAACTTAGAATCAAAAAGAACTATACAAAGAATCAATGAAAGCAAGAGTTGGTTCTTTGAGAAAATCAACAAAATAGACAGACCCCTAGCCAAATTAACTAAAAGGCAAAAGGAAAGAACCCAAATCAACAAAATCAGAAATGAAAAGGTAGAAATAACAACAGACATTGAGGAGATCCAGAAAATATTCGGGCATTACTTTAAAAATCTATATTCCACTAAATTTGAAAACGTAAGCGAAATGGACAATTTCCTCGATAAATTCCACCTACCAAAACTAAATCAAAATTAGATTAACAGCTTAAAAAGCCCAATAACCCCTAAGGAAATAGAAACAGTTATTAATAATCTCCCAACCAAAAAAAGCCCAGTGCCAGATGGCTTTAACACAGAAATCTACTGGACCGTCAAACAGGAACTAACACCATTTCTTTTCAAACATTTCCACCACATAGAAACAGAAAGAACACTGCCAAACTCATTCTATGAGGCCACTGTCATTCTGATTCCTAAACCACACAAAGACCCAACAAAGAAAGAGAACTTCAGACCAATCTCCCTCATGAACATAGATCCAAAAATACTTAATCAAATACTAGCAAACCGAATTCAAGAACACATCAAAAGTATCATACACCATGATCAAGTAGGCTTCATCCCAGGAATGCAGGGATGGATCAATATATGAAAGTCTATCAATGTAATTCACCACATAAACAAGATGAAAGAAAAAAAACACATGATAATCTCGCTAGATGCAGAAAAAGCATTTTACAAAATCCAACACCCCTTCATGCTAAAAGTTCTGGAGAGAATGGGCATACAAGGACCATACCTAGAAATAATAAAGGCAATATACAGCAAGCCAGTAGCCAACATCAAATTAAATGGAGAGAAGCTTGAAGCATTACCTCCAAACTCAGGGACAAGACAAGGATATCCACTTTCACCATATCTCTTCAATATAGTACTTGAAGTCCTTGCTAGAGCAATAAGACAACTAAAGGAGATCAAAGGGATAAAAATTGGAAATGAAGAAGTCAAATTATCCCTATTTGCAGATGATATGTTAGTGTACATAAGCGACCCCAAAAACTCCACCAAAGAACTCTTACAGCTGATAAACAACTTCATCAAGGACGCTGGATACAAAATTAACTCAAAAAAATCAGAAGCCCTTCTTTATAAAACAACAAATATACCGAGAAAGAAATAAGGGAAACAACCCCCTTCACAATGGCCACAAACAACATAAAATACCTGGGGGTAACTCTAACCAAGCATGTAAAGGACCTATACAACAAGAAATTCAAGCCCCTGAAGAAAGAAATGGAAGAGGCCTTTAGAAGATGGAAAGATCTCCCATGCTCATGAATAGGTAAGATCAACATAATAAAAATGTCTATCCTACCAAAAGCAATATATAGATTTAATGCAATTCCTATCAAAATACCAACACAATTCTTTATAGACCTGGAAAAAGCTATTCTCAACTTCATATGGAACAACAAAAAGCCCAGAATAGCTAAATCAATCCTGTACAATGAAAAAACATCTGGAGGTATCACCATCCCAGCTTTCAAGCTGTACTACAGAGCAACAGTAATAAAAACAGCATGGTACTGGTATAGAAACAGACCAGTGGATCAATGGAATCGAATTGAAGACCCAAACATGGATCCACACACCTATGGCCAATTAATCTTTGACAAAGAAGCCAAAACCGCACAATGGAAGAAGGACAGCATCTTCAACAAATGGTGCTGGTCCAACTGGATGTCCACTTGCAAAAGAATGAAATTAGACCCATACCTATCACCTTGTACCAAACTTAAATCCAAGTGGATCAAAGACCTTAACATAAAGCCGGCCACACTAAATATACTAGTACAAAAAGTAGGAGAAACCCTCGAACTCATTGGCACAGGTGACAACTTCCTAAACAGAACACCAACAGCTCAGGACCTGAGATCAACAATCAATAAATGGGACCTCATGAAACTGAAAAGCTTCTGTAAGGCAAAGGATACTGTCATTCGAACAAAACGGCAACCAACAGACTGGGAGAAAATCTTCACCAACCCCACATCTGATAGAGGGCTATTATCTAAAATCTACAAAGAACTCAAGAAACTAAATGCCAAGAAACCAAATAATCCAATCACAAAAGAGGAGATGGAGCTAAATAGAGAATTCACAAAGGAGGAATCCCTAAGGGCTGAGAGACACCTGAAGAAATGTTCAACCTCCTTAATCATCAAAGAAGTGCAACTCAAGACGACCCTGAGATTCCACCTAACACCTGTTAGAATGGCTAAGATAAAGAGCTCAAATGATAGCGCATGCTGGTGAGGGTGTGGAGAAAGGGGAACCCTACTCCATTGCTGGTGGGAGTGCAGGCTTGTGCAACCACTATGGAGGTCTGTCTGGCGATATCTTAGAAATCTAGGAATAAACTTGCCTCAGGACCCAGCCATACCACTTCTGGGTATACACCCAATGGACCTCTCACGGAGACATAGGGAAGTCTCCTCATCTATGTTCATAGCAGCCTTATTTGTAACAGCTAGAAACTGGAAACAATCCAGATGTCCCTCAACTGAAGAATGGATTAAAAAATTGTGGTACATCTATACAATGGAATATTACTCAGCTATCAGAAACAATGAAATCATGCAATTTGCAACCAAATGGATGGATCTAGAGAAGCTCATCCTGAGTGAGCTAACCCAGTCTCAGAAGGATGCACATGGCATCTATTCACTTATAGTAGGATTTTAGCTATATTGTACAGGATATCTGTACTACAACCAACACACCAAAAGGAACATGGACATAAACTTTTTTTTTATCTTTTTCTTTTACCTTCTCCTTTTTTTCTTTTTTCTTTTTCCTTTTCCCTTCTCTTTGTCCTCTCTTTTTTTGTTGATATTATTTGTTTTTGTGGGTTTGTGTGTTTGTTGGTCTTTTTTTAGTATATCCCAGTAGCAAGGAGACACCTTTCACTGGCTGTACTGCCTCGTATGCCCCCGGTGAATGAAGAGGATCTTGGCCCTCATATGACTCCTGATCTGTGGTGAGAGACTGTTAGGCAGGGACACTCCACCCCAGAGGAACAAGACGGAAGGGTCAGGGGGTAGAGCATGGGAGGGTGGGGCTGGGAAGCGGGAAAAGAGTACAATATGATAAGGATGTAAACTGAAGCAACAAACAAATAAACTTATTAACTGAAAAAAAAAGGGCAGGTGGCAGGGCTGAAACACGGTGAATGGAACAGAGGATACAGCCATTCGGCCTGGTTTTGCAGACCTCCAGGTGTCAAGAAGACGTGGAGCTAAGGTAAAATACAAGAGAATTGTGGTGTTGGCCCATGCCTTGGACTTCAGCGGAGACGGGGGGAGCACTGTAGAGTTGGTGGTCTTATGTATTCTGGAGTCATACGAAGCGGGGTGGTGAGAGTGCATACTCTTGGTCCTACCATTCAAGAAGAGTACACCCTTGGTCCCAGCACACTGGAGACAGAAATGGGCAGATCTCGAGCTCAGGGTCAGCCTGATGCAGGGCAAACTCTAAATAGAGAAAGACTTCGATCCAGGAGTGGTTGAACACATCTTTGATCCCTTCAGATGGGAAACACAGGTCTCTGATCCCAATAAATAGAGTTCAGAGACACACACATGGGATTTGGAGGTACCTAGGTTTGGAGGCTACTTACAAAAGGCCTTCTCGATGCAGGCAGATTGTCCTTTGGGATCTCAAAATATATACACTGGAGCTGGTTTAGCTCCAAGGTGACAGAATGATTTCTTCTTTAACCCGGATTGAAAGGTAAGGCTTTGTATGTAGTCGGAAGGCCAAATTTGCCTCAGTAGAATTATTACCTAGCCCCCACCCAAAAAAAAAAAAGAGGGTAATTGTCCCAGGGTTGGGATTGGGGCAGGGCTTTGTTGTTATCTTTCCAGGAGAATCGAAGCGTCCATTCTGGGAGCCCTGGGACGGTTGGACAGCGGAAACCTCAGCAGAGAGCAGAATCAGGCACAAAGGAGGACGGGTGACCCAGTTGATTCAGCCTGGCAGACTTCCTCAATAGCTGTCTCCATCGGGGTCCTGCAACCACAGCAATCCAATGTCGCTGGGACCATTCAGCTCTACACAATTTCCCGGCCAGAACCTCAGTGAAGCCTGCAAGATCAGCTTCTGCCTACAAACTCCTTAGGTCATCTAAACAGCTGAGAACAGAAGGACTGAACATAAAAGGATTGTACTAACATTTTAACCATTTTTTCCATTTTGTTTCGGGCCCCAAACAGGTTTACTACGACCCAAATCAGCAGGAAGTCACTTTAAGAGAGCAAGGTCCCATGCCCAGAGGGTGGGGAGGGTGTTTCTCCGCCCTCTTTTTGGTTATTTGAAGGATAACTAAAAACTCTGATATTTAGGGGAAGAGATTACAAGCTGATAAATGGTCCTGTTTAATGGGTTTTGGAGGTTGGACTCAGGGACTTCCCACCTTTCCTTTTCTGTATCCTTCTTCCTCTCCTATGTAGGAGTGCATAGGCTTGAGAAAAATGAGACATAGACATAGCACAGGAAGGTCCAAGAAGAAGGGGCAGATTATTGAATATGCCCTTATACCTTTGTATATTGATAAAAAATTAGTAGTATATTTGGCTAAAGTGTTATTGACCATTGTTTATTGTGCAAACATAAGATTGTATTGGATTACATCGGTATTGATCTTTGTATATTGATACAAAATTAAGATTATAGTTGGCCACAATGGTATTGACTCTTGTATATGGACGTAATATTAAGATTGTATTGGGCTACATAGGCATTGATCTTTGTATATTGATACATAATTAAGAGTATATTTAACCACAATTGAATAGATCTTTGTATATTGATACAAAATTAAAGGTAACGCTTCCTAATGGTATCATACCTAGAGATAATTAAAAATAAAATGTGAAGCTATGGCCTCTTGATACCAACCATCTAAAACTGTCTAGGATAGTTAAGTAAAACAAACTCCTAGTCATGCAAATATGTCACTTTGTTAGCTACTATGACAGTCTATCACAGATATTCTCTAAACTACCCAGTAATCAAGTTCTTAAGAGACAAGCAACATTTGCTTATCTAAATACAAGAGATAGATAGGGCATCTTCAAAAACCCCAAGAGATCTGCAGAATATGGCATTCAAAGATGTTATCTTAAATTAAGATTTTCTTTTTTTTTTTTATATCGAGACATATCAGCTCCTGACAGCACCCCCTATTCTACTCCAAGTAGAAGGTAAGCATCGAAGAATCTCCAGTGTGAGATGGTTGAATTAGTGGCAAGCCTATCTCTTGGCATGAAAAAACCCCTTGCTCCAACTGCAGACAGACTGCTGTCCAAAAAGGACAAAACTTGGTAGCAGGGAAGTCGACAGCCTAGCTCTGCCAAGACAGGGTAGATAAGTCCTTCATAATCCCTGCTCTACAACAAATGTCTGTCAGAGAAACAGGACCCAAAGGCTGAACACTGATGCAGGAATGTATGGAGAGAAAATGGGAACTGTCCAGGCAGTCACTGGTATGTCATTTCTTAGTTTGGAAGCTGCAGGCCCTGCACTTCCTATATAAGCAGATATATTTATCCCTCTCAGGTCTCTGAGGTGGTTGAAGAATAGACAGCTAGAGTGTCATAGTTAAATTTTGAGTTGTTTAGGAATCAAGAGGGTGTTATATATCTAAGAAGATACTCTTAAAAGTGTGTTGCAAGTTAGTATGAATGTTGAGTCAGATATAGACCTTTAAACTCATGGAGATGGTTAGATAGTAGAATGTTAAAGTCAGGGGCCAAATATGTATAAACTGGACATTGGGAAGGTATACTGGGCCATTTAACTCTCATAAATGTGGCATATTTATATCTGTTGTTTTGTATAGTATTTACGGTTATAAGAGAAGGAACCATCTGTTGGACTGAAAGGAGAAACTTCTGGGGGGAAGAGGGTGGAAGGGCGGGATAGGAAGGGGGAATAGGGAAGGGTTTGTGACTGAGATGTAACTTGAAGAAAAAAAAATAAAGTATTTAAAAAAAATTATCCCTATTTGCAGACATGATAGTATACATAAGCGACCCCAAAAATTCCACCAGAGAACTCTTACAGCTGATAAACACCTTCAGGAAAGTGGCTGGATACAAAATTAATTCAAAAAAATCAGAAGCCCTTCTTTATACAACAAACAAATGGGCTGAGGAAGAAATAAGGGAAACAACCCCCTTCACAATAGCCACAAACAACATAAAATACCTGGGGGTAACTCTAACCAAGCAAGTAAAGGACCTGTACAACAAGAACTTCCAGCCCTTGAAGAAAGAAATGGAAGAGGCCTTTAGAAGATGAAAAGATCTTCCATTCTCGTGGATAGGTAGGATCAACATAATAAAAATGGCCATCCTACCAAAAGCAATATATAGATTCAATGCAATTCCTATCAAAATACCAACACAATATTTTATAGACTTGGAAAGAGCTAGCCTCAATTTCATATGGAACAACAAAAAAACCCAGAATAGCTAAATCAATCCTGTGCAATAAAAAAAACATCTGGAGGTATTACCATCCCAGATTTCAAGCTGTACTACAGAACAATAGTTGTAAAAACAGCATAGTATTGGTATAGAAACAGACCAGTAGATCAATGGAATCGAATTGAAGATCCAGAAATAGACCCACACACTTACGGCCACCTAATTTTTTTTTAATAATTTATTTTTTATTTCTTCAAGTTACATCTCAATCACAATCCCCTCCCTACTCCCCCCTCCAGTCCCACCCTTCCACCCTCCTCCCCCTCAGCCCCCCCATCCTCTTCCCTTCTATTTTTGTCTTATTTGTTTTAGTTTAAGGTATTTATTTTTCCCACCAACAGCTCTCCATTTCAGTCCAAATAATGGTTCTTTTTCTTATAACTATAAATACAATACAAAACAACAGAAATAAATAGGCCACGATTATAAGTGTTATATTGCTTAGCATACATTCCCAATGTCCAGTCCATATGTATTTGGCACCTGACTTTAACATTCTACTATCTAACCATCTCCATGAGTTTAAAGTTCTATATCTAACTCAGCTTTCATACTAACTTGCCTCACAATTTTAAAAATATCTTCTTAGATCCAGAACACCCTCTTGATTCCTAAACAACTCAAAATTTAACTATGAGACTCTAGGTATCTATTCTTCAACCACCTCAGAGACCTGAGAGGGATAAATATATCTGATTATATAGGAAGTGCAGGGCCTGCAGCTTCCAAAACTAAAAAATGACATACCAGTGGCTGCCTGGACAGTTCCCATTTTCTCTCCATACATTACAGCATCAATCTTCAGCCATTTGGCCCCATTTCTCTGACAGACATTGGTTGTAGAGCAGGAATTATGAAGGACTTACCTACCCTGTCTTGGCAGAGCTAACGGCCACCTAATTTTTGACAAAGAAGCCAAAACGGCACAATGGAAGAAGGACAGCATCTTCAACAAATGGTGCTGGTCCAACTGGATGTCCATTTGTAAAAGAATGAAGTTAGACCCATACTTATCAAACTTAAGTCCAAGTGGATCAAAGACCTTAATATAAGGCTGGTCACACTAAATCTACTAGAAGAAAAAGTGGGAGAAACCCTCGAACTGATTGGCACAGGCGACAACTTCCTGAACAGAACACCAACAGCTCAGGACTTGAGATCAACAATCAATAAATGGGACCTCATGAAACTGAAAAGCTTCTGTAAGGCAAAGGACACTGTCATTGGAATAAAACGGCAGCCTACAGACTGGGAGAAAATCTTCACCAACCCCACATCTGACAGAGGGCTAATATCCAAAATCTACAAAGAACTCAAGAAATCAAATGCCAAGAAACCAAATAATCCAATCAAAAAATGGGGGACAGAGCTAAATAGAGAATTCACAAAGGAGGAATACCTAATGGCCGAGAAACACTTGAAGAAATGCTCAACATCCTTAATCGTCATAGAAATGCAACTCAAGACGACTCTGAGATTCCATCTCACACCTGTCAAAATGGCTAAGATCAAAAACTCAAATGACAGTACATGCTGGCGAGGGTGTGGAGAAAGGGGTACCCTACTCCATTGCTGGTGGGAATGCAGGCTTGTGCAACCACTATGGAGGCCAGTTTGGCGATATCTTAAAAAACTTGGTATAGCTCTGCCTCAGGACCCAGCCATACCACTTTTGGGTATACACCCAAATGCCTCTTCACAGAATCATAAGGAAGTTTCCTCATCTATGTTTATAGCAGCCTTATTTGTAATAGCTAGAAACTGGAAACAACCCAGATGTCCCTCAACTGAAGAATGGGTCAAAAAACTGTGGTACATCTATACAATGGAATATTATTCAGCTATCAGGACCAATGAAATTATGCAATTTGCAGCCAAATGGATGGAACAAGAAAAGCTCATCCTGAGTGAACTAACCCAGACTCAGAAGGACACATATGGCATCTATTCACTTATAGTAGGATTTTAGCTATATAGTAGAAGGTATCGATACTACAATTAATACACCAAAGGGAACTTGGACATAGACTTCTTATTTTTAATTTTTATTCTTTATTTATTTTTTATATATTAGTTATATTTTTTTCTATTTTTTAGTCTTTTTTATCTATTGTATGCTTATTGGTTTTTTTGTTTAGTAGTTCTCTCTCCCAGGCAATGAGACACTTTTCACTGATGGTACTGCTTCGTAGAGCCCCAATGAATGAAGAGGCTCTTGGCCCTCATACGACCTCTCAACTGAGATGAGGGATTGTTATATAAGGACACCCCATCCCAGAGAAATGGGATGGAATGGTTAGGAGGTAAAGAAAAAATAATTTAATGTGATATTTTGGACTTTTACTACTAGTTGTCATAAACTGTTTAGGATAATTAAGAAATGCAAACTAATGTTTATGCATGCCGGTCATTCAGTTAGGTACTATGACAGCCTGTTATAGTTACTTTCTAAGCTAATCAGAAATAAACCGGCAAGAGACAAGCAACATCTGCTTACCCTAATATAAGAGATAGATAGGGCCTCTCCAAAAACCTCAAGAGATCTTCAGATTATGGCATTCAAAGATGTTTTCGTAACTTTAGATTTTTTTATATCAAGACATATCAACTCCTGACAGCACCCCCTATTCTCCTCCAAGTAGAAGATGAGCATCGAAAAATCTCCAGTGGGAGATGATTGAATTAGTCGCAAGCCTATCTCTTGGTAGGAAAAGCACCTTGCCCCAACTGTAGACAGAATGCTGTCCAAAAAGGACAAATCCTGGAAGCAGGTAAGTCGACAGCCTAGCTCTGCCAAGACAGGGTAGGCAAGTCCTTCATAACCCCTGCTCTACAATCAATGTCTGTCAGAGAAACAGGGCCAAATGACTGAAGAGCGATGCTGTAATGTATGGAAAGAAAATGGGAACTGTCCAGGCAGCCACAGGTATATCATTTCTTAGTTTTGGAAGCTGCAGGCCCTGTACTTCCTATAAAATCAGATATATTTATCCCTCTCAGGTCTCTGAGGTGGTTGAAGAACAGATAGCTAGAGTCTCATAATTAAATTTTGAGTTGTTTAGGAGTCAAGAGAGTGTCATAGATCTAAGAAGATACTTTTAAAATTGTGTTGCAAGTTAGTATGACTGTTGAGTCAGATATAGACCTTTAAACTCATGGAGATGTTTAGATAGTAGAATGTTAAAGTCAGATACCAAATACATATGGACTGGTCATTGGGAATGTATGTTAAGCCATATAATCCTCATAACTGTGGCCTAATTACCTCTGTTGTACTGTATTGTATTTGTTATTATAAGAGAAAGAGCCATTTGTTGGACTGAAAGGGGAAACTGTAGGGGGAAATAAGATATACCTTAAACTTAAAAAAAAGGGAAGAGGATGGGGGGTTGAGGGTGTGAGTGTGGGACTGGAGGAGGAATAGGGAGGGGACTGAGATGTAACTTGAAGAAATAAAAATAAAGGAAAAAAATAAAAAATAAAAAAATAAAGAATATCTAAGAAGGTGTTTTTTAAAATTGTGATATAAGTTAGAATGGAAGCTGAGTTGGATGTAGATCTTTAAACTCATGGAGATGGTTGAATAGTAGAATGTTAAAGTCAGTTGCCAAATACATATGGGCTGGACATTGGGAATGTTTGCTAAGCCCTATAATTCTTATAATTGTGGCCTAATTATTTTTGTTATTTTGTATTGTATTTGTTGTTATAAAAGAAAGAGCCATTTGTTGGACTGAAAGGGGGAGTTTTGGGGGGGATATACCTTAAAATTTTAAAAAAGGAAGCGGATGAAGGGGTGAGGGGGAATAGGGCGGGAGGGTAAGACCAGAGGGGTGAGTAGGGAGGGGATTGTGATTGAGATGTAACTTGAAGAAATAAAAACAATAATTAAAAAAGTAATTTATATTCAATGATTTGTTAACATCATAACCCAGGTTTCTGGTGTTTAAGGGGTCAAAATATTGTCTAAACCCCTGTTTGGATGGGGCACTTATCATTCTTTACCAAAAAAATGTATGTGTTCATATTCACTGATATCATAGAAGCCAAGCACAGTTCCTGCTCTGTAGGGCAGGTCTGTTGAACTGATTATCTCTAAGTGCCACTCATGAAATGAAAATATTGCTTTAGTTTTGGTGGAGTTACAAACTTGCCAGTACATGAACTGCCTCTGGGACTTTAACTTTTAGTGGGTGATGAAGACAGTACCATCTGATTCCTATAGTGAGTATCCAAGAGAGCTTCTGTCCACCTACACATACATACTGGCTTCATTAGACATTTCTGATTCTGACCAAATGCCAAGGGATATTTCAAGTGTCATTGCCTCAGCTAAAAAAAAAAAAAAAAATGCTGAGAATTTGTGCCTGTCTACAGGTGGTGGGTGATAAAATATCCAGAAATATAATAATTCCACCACCAAAATCATCCATCAGCTGTCTCATCACTGATATAGTTTTATTTCCATAATCACTAGATTGCATAATCGTTTCTCTGTGCATAATTATTAAATAGAGCTGAACACGGCTGAACAGATCTTGGTTCATCAGTTCCAACCACTTCAAGGCCTCAAGACGAGGCCAGTGTCTCTGTCACACAGATGCCACCGTGTTTCCAGGCAGAATTATGAAACTGAGTGGAAAGCTTGACATCTGTGTGTTATAGATTACATGGTTTTATGTAAGCCCCAAATTGGTACATTTTGATTATTTCACACATCATTTCCTCCCTTCAGGACCATTAAATCCACTGAACTGCAAATTCCTGGAAATCTGCAACTTTAACCTGGCTTTAAAAATGTGTAAACTTATCTTTCATATGTTACAGGAAAGTTATTACTTTCATGGAACCTGTATATGTTTAAATTTTTAAGAACTTTTCAAATATGAGTAATAAAATATATATACATCAAAATGCTCAAAATATGCATGCGCTCATAAAGTAAATGATTTATGTGAAATATTTCATTGAATTTATCTTGGGATCACAGAAGTTCATGAAACTGAAAATATGATGCTTTGACATGACAACTTACAGGCATCACCTGACAGGATGCCACCAGGTTTTGACATTTTTAATCGAATCTGTCATTCTTCCATAACATTTGGTTCTTTCTAAGGAGAACACTTTCCTTTTGGATTTATTCTCTTTGTATAATATATAGCTTTAACTTTGAATTTTTATATCTTCTTTCAAATATCCATAGACACAATGAATGATGAGTTAGTTTTTAAATGGATGTTTGCATTCTAAGTCTCACATACAAATTGTGTTCTAGAGTTTTCCAGTTGGTATTTTGAGCTAAAACACTAGTTTTTTTATAGTAATGATGAACTAAATAGTGTGCATTACAAATATGGGGTACAATATTTTATGAGTACAGATTAACACATGAGTCAAACAATGTTGTTAGATACAAGATTATCCTTATTCTTGAAACTCTATTTAGACAGTAAATAACAGGGAGATGTACCAACTCTAAGAAAACACAAAAAGGTTTTTTTACTGTTGACCCACAGGATACCTGCAAATTCCCAGTAAACTTTACCTCCCATTGAGGTGAAGTTACTCCCTTAACAAATCTTATCTGACTAAACCTTCAGTCCTAAACCTGAGTATAAATGTAGAAGTCAACTGTACTGCTTCTCTTCTAAGAGGTTAACATTAACTTCAATCCTCAATTTAAATATGTAAATACACATTTTCATGCTAGCTTCATCATGTGGCTTAAAGTACTTTCTTAATTTTTAATGTACTGAAAATTTTATGCATGAATACTATATTTTCTCCATTTCTAATTTTCTCTACCCCCTTCGACTCTTCTTGAAACCCCTACTCTCTCTCAAATTTATGACCTTTTTGTATTTTTACAAACACACACACACACACGTGCACATAAATAAAAGTAAACTGGTTATTCCTTTAGCATTTAAAACATACATTTGTGTTTAGGGATGACTACATGGGAACTGAGAAGATATCAAGAGGTGTATTCCTAGAGAAGACTGAGTCTCTTTCTCTCAGTAGACATTATTTACCTGTAGTTCTTCATCTAGGAGTGAGATTGTGAGACCTACTCCCACCCACTTTGTCATGACAAGTGATTTGTAACCATGTAGGTCATACTTGTGCAGCTATACATCATATGTAACCCTGATATTTCATGGCTACAGCTTCCCAATATAGAAGAAGCTCTCTCAAAGCAGATGTACTGTTGCTCTGGCTCTCACAATATTTCAACCCCTCTTCTGAGATGTCATGAGCCTTATGTATAGGCACTGGATTGTAGATTCATCAACTGAAGCTAGACACCTCACAATCAGTTGTTCTCTGCGTTTTCACCAGTTGTATGCTGTAGTGGTCTCTCCATCTGCTGCAAAGGAGGAGTGAATTTATCTGAGTATAAAGAGAAATATTTGGAATGCAGTCAGAAATTACAATTTTTGTTATTTTTGAAATTATATTTGAATGCAGCATTTCTCCTTTCTCTTTCCTCCCCCTAAGCCCTCCCATGTGCCCCTCCATGCTCTCTATCAAATGTATGACCTCTTTCTTCATCAATTGATATTGTATGCAAACATGTATGTGTATATACATACATATTCCTAAATATAATACATGAGTCCATGTTCTATTACTTGTATATATGCTTTCATGGCTGACCATTTGGCACTGGACAAACAATTGATGTGCTCTTCACAGACAGACCCACCTCTCCCATCCCCAGCTTCACTTGGTTACGTGTAGTTCTTTTTGTAGGACTGAGGCCTCATGCACATTTCTTCATTCAGTTTGGCATGTTTGTTTAGTGACCTCCTTGTTCAGCTCATGTTTGGAGAGTCATATTTTTGAGACTTTATAGAGTGCAGATTCAGATATTTACTGGGAGACAGAATCTCATAGCAAACACCCTCATTTTCTTGCTCTTACAATCTTCCTGTGCTCTCTCTAATAATGGGGCCTGAGCCTTTGGTGCGGGGTTTTTTGTAAATGTAGGCATTAGGACTTCAGAAAACTGCAAGCAGACAATAGGCAGAATTGTGAAGCCCAGTCCCAGAAATTAGAAATTATATGTTTTAAGGAAATTGGTAGTAGTAGGTTTTCATCTAGAGTCCATGACCTTTAAATTACTTTTAATTAAACCAGTTATTTTTTCTTGTTGTAGGGCTAGAAATTGATGTCAAGGGTCTTCCTCTACTACATCACCATCTTATTTTATGAGACAGTGTCTCTACTGAAGCCTGGAGCTCACTATTTCAGCTAGACTGGCTTGCCACCAAGTTCCCAAGATCCATCTGTTTATCCTTTCCACAATACTGAGGAGACAGTCAAGTACATCAGAGTTTGGGTTTTACTTGAGTGTCCAGGATGAGTGTTGAAGATCTGAGCTCATTTAGTCATATTTTACAGAAAACACTTACATACTCTGACAGCTCTCTGGTCCCATTCAATTCATTTTGACAATTAGTTCAATCACATTAAGTGCTCTCCTATTGATATAAGATTCTATGTTCTATATGAGAAGTTCTCCAGACAATCTTCAGGTCTGGAGATTTGCTCGAAGGATGGGTACTATGGCTTAGTACATAGTCTTGTGTCAATGGCTTATTAGTTTGAAATAACACAGAGCAATATCAGCAAAAAGCAAAGGTGCAGATAGTGATGTGTGGAAGACACAGAAGCTTCTATCAGTCTTGTCCCACTTGAGTCAAACAAGTTGAGCCTAATTCCTCCAACAGCAACTATGACATACCCATGAGATGCAGACTCCCTGATTCATGGTAGGGTTTGTCACAGAGACATATTCTTCCTTGCATGTATAAAAATTTCAGACTCCAGTAAAGGAAACAAAAATTTAGAATTCAGTTTAAACAATCATTTGCAAAAGTTTAAGCTGATGAATAATGCAGGCAAGGCTTTACAAGGATTACATCTCAGACTTAATACCTGAACAGTTCTTTATCTGGCCAATGTAAATTAATCATAAAAGGAAGCACAAATGTACTTTCTATTAAAGTATATTTTCTTCATGTGGTAATTTGTGTATATGGAATCACAATGAATTATACACTGCTATATAATGGCTTAATTTTCAGAAATATATGATCCTTTTTAAAAATCATGGGTATTGGTTTATTCTCCCTCTTACACAATAGGCCACATGACATTTGTCAGACACTGTGGCTTCCCCTGGGAAACTTCAGATTGACTTAAACTGAGATCTGGCACATTCTGAACATGACATGAATTAAGGAAGGCAGATTTTGATTTATTTGAAGCCAGAGGAGAGCCTGATGGAAAGAGTGATTTCATTTCTGTAAATATTTTTATGGTTCCTGACTCATCTGACCAGTACACTTTCCCTCTTCTCTGTTATTAAATATCTTGCTCATCTTCCAGAGTCTGAGTACACATCTCCTTCAGTCACTTCCTCCAGTCACCCTTGTCGATGTTAAAATATAATGCTCTTGTCGGTTGGTTGTTTTGGGTTTTTCATTGTTTTGCTTTTTTTTGTTTTTTAAGAGAACTTATGTTTATTTTATTTTATTTTATTTTATTTTCAATACATCCTGAGCACAGTTCCCCTCCCTCCACTTCTTAGCTTCCCCATCCCAGACCCACTCCTCCTTGGTTTCCCTTCAGGAAAGATCATTCCTCCAGGTATATTAGCCAAAAACAACATAACAAGATCAAACAAGAGGAGGCACAAACACCCCTATCAAGGTTGGATGAGGCAGCCCCGTAGGAGGAAAGAAGCTCCAAGAGCAGGAAAAGGGGACAGAGAGCCTTTACCCGCCTACCCATACCGCTCACCATAACCTCTCTGTTATGGGTCCCATAAGAGCATCAAGCTAAGCAACCATAGCATGGAAGCAATACACTTATCTCAGACCCATGCAGGCTCCATGACTGTCACTTCAGGCTCTGTGAGCCCCTATGACCCCTGCTTATTTGATACTGTGGGCTGTTTTCCTGGTGTCCTCCACCACTCTGACTCTTAATATCCTTCCCCTCTCTCTTCCACAGGGTTCTACAAGCTTCAGGGGGAAGGAGCCAGTGGTGAACCCTAGTTTGGGCTCTTTCTCTGATTAGCATTTGACTTTGGTCTTTGCATCTGCTTCCATAGGCTGCCAGCATAGGCCTCTCTGAAGATGACTAAGTTAGACACCAATCTATGAGTATAGCAGAACATCAGCAGGAATCATTTTGCGAATTTTTTTCTATTCTAGGTCTCCTTTTTATCCATTTTAATGGGAGATTTTCTTTTCATGAAATATATTTTTGCCTTTAAATGTGGTAGTGTCTCCCTCCCTCTTCTGTACACATGAGGGATTCTAAGATTCTTGAAAGTAAGTAAATGCTTTTTACAAACTGCATTTCCTACATCTTGAGGCATTGAAGTTGGTAGCTAAAAGTAAAGCAACTTTTATCAATATTTTATGCATATTCAATACCACTTTATAGTCATTAAGATCTCATATTAACACAGTAAATTAGTTCATTCCCATCACCTGAAGACTGCTATTGATTAAGTTGAATTTTTAAATCTTAAATTTTAGTAAAAACTTTTTTCCAGTTCTGATAATCATAACACGTGCAGATGTCAATGTCTTATTAATAGACAACCCTTTGAACGATTTTAACTGAATATTTACTATATATAAGTTTATATTATGATTCCCATACATATATAGAACTAGCCCCCAAAATGCTTCTATTTTAATAAAATAAGATTCAGTGGTCATCTTAAACTTAAAAATAAGTCCACCCAATTACACAAATTTTAATTTTCTAATTTACTTTCGAATTTCCAGCTATGTTGACAAATTGTATATATTGCAGATCCCAATTAATCTTTGTCATGACTTTAACAGCTTATCTTTTTACCAGTTGCTTTGCTTAACGCATTAATAATTAGGTCTGGAAGAACACAAATATCCTGCATACTGCATGATACAGCTTAAGCAACTTTTTGAGGAAAAAGCTGTCATGTAATAAATCTCTTTTCTTCCATCATAGTAAGTCAACATTTTTTCCACTTTCATCTACTTCTGTTATTTTGAATCCCATTTGTTGAAAGGGAGGATAAAACAGAATATATTAGTAAAAGCTATGCATTTGCAATATATGCTAACAATCGTAATTCTGCCCAGTGTGTACCTCTGTTTTGATTTTCCAGACAGCCATGTTGGTTGGAGTCATGATTATTTTCATTGGACAAGTTCAAGCACAAGCAGTAATATATAATTTAATGCATGTCTTTAAATTTTATTTTAAGTCATAAGACCTTGGAATATATCTAAATTTAAATGTCTATCAACAAACCAGCTATTATTTAGCTTAGTTTATTCAAATAAGATAACTACTTCCCTAGTTTGCTTCTCTGTTATTGTGATGAAACACTGAAAAAAATTAACCTGAGGTAGGAAAGGGTTTCTATTACAGGCGAATATCCTATCGTTAAAGAAAGTCAATGTAAGAATTCCAGGCAAAAACCTTGAGGCAGAAAGTGAAGCAGAAACCATGGAGGAAAGATGCTCACTGTCTTTCTCCCATGCACAAGTCACCTGCCTAAAGATGGAGATGCCTACAGTGGACTGGTCCATCCTACATCAATCAAAAACAAATGAAATTCCCCTCAGACATATTCACAGGCGAATCTGGTGAAGGTGCTTTCTGATTTGAGGTATATCTTCTTTCACCGGTATGCAAGATGATACCAAAAATGAACATCACACTCTTTGCTACAATATAGAGGTTTTTTTTTAATAAAATTGTGAATAACACAAACAATTTGAGAAGGATTAAAATTTAAAATTCTCTTGAATTATTTCTGGTCATAACTCTATTCATGATCTTCAAAAGTTTGCATTTATATTTCTGGAGATGTCTTTCTAATTTAAAAAATAACCAGTTTTTGTATTTTTCACTTGATATTTCTAATATGCAGAAAAGTACAATTGGTCACAATACACTTCTCCAAAGTCAATGATAAAGAATAATAGTATAATTTTGGACTAGATAATCTCAATCTAGAGCCTTGTCCTTTTTACAAAATTATTTCATTAGTTTTGAGATTTCATACATAAGCACTGTAGTGACATCATTTCCACCCCTTCCCCTTCCAACTCATTCCGTGTCTTCCCACATACTTTCTCAACTTCATGACCTTTTATTAATTACTTGAACACACACTCTCTCTGTCTCTCTCTCTCTCTGTCACACACACACACTTACACAACTTGCTAAGTCATTTAGTGTTGTTCATATATGCATGAGTTGCAGAATGACCACTTGAAACTAAATAACCTATCATGATACTTGTCCCTGGGGAAAAGTCAATTCTCCCTTTCTCCGAAGAAATTAACTGTGTGAGCTCATCCAGGACCCAGTAATATTCCCCCATTTAATACTGGCATGTAAAATGAGGCCATCATTTTACAAGTCTAGTATAGGCAACCATATTTTAAGAGGTCAAGAGTACATTTGTGACAGCTCATATTAGCGAATTAACAGCTAAACTGGAGGAATTGGGGAAAAAAAGAAGCAAACATTCCCAAGAGGAGCAGGAGGCAGGAAATCATCAAACTTAGGGTTGAAATCAACAACTTAGAAAAAAAAAAGGAATGATACAAAGACAATGAAACCAAGAGTTGATTCTTTGAGAAAATCAACAAAATAGACAAACCCATAGCCAAATTAACTAAAAGGCGGAGGGAATAACCCAAATCAACAAAATAAGAAATGAAAAAGGAGAAATAACAACAGATATTAAGGAAATCCAGAGAATCTTTACATCCTACTTTAAAAATATATACTACAACAAATTTGAAAACTTAAGCAAAATGAACAGTTTTCTTGATAGATTCCACCTATGGAAGCTATATCAAGATCAGGTTAACAGATTAAACAGCCCTATAACCCCTAAGGAAATAGAAACAGTCATTAAAAATCTCCCAACCAAAAAAAGCCCAGGGCCAGATGATTTCAGCACAGAATTCTACCAGACCTTCAAGAAGAGCTAATACCAATACTCTTCAAACTCTTTCACAAAATAGAATCAGAAAGAACATTGCCAAACTCAATCTATGAGGCCACAGTCACTCTGATTCCTAAACCACACAATGACCCAACAAAGAAAGAGAACTTCAGACCAATCTCCCTCATGAACATAGATCCAAAAATACTTAATAAAATATTGGCAAACTGAATCCAAGAACACATCAAAAAGTATCATACACCATGATCAAGTAGGCTTCATCCCAGGAATGCAGGGAGGGTTCAACATATGAAAATCCATCAACGTAATTTACCATATAAACAAGTTGAAAAAAAAAACACATGATAATCTTTCTAGATGCAGAAAAAACATTTGACAAAATCCAACACCCCTTCATGCTAAAAGTTCTAGTGAGAAAGGGCATATAAGGACCATACCTAGAAATAATAAAGGCAATATACAGCAAGCCAGTAGCCAACATCAAATTACATGGAGAGAAACTTGAAGCATTTCCTCTAAACTCAGGGACAAGGCAAGGATGTCCACTTTCGCCATATCTCTTCAATATAGTACTTGAAGTTCTTGCTAGAGCAATAAGACAGCTAAGGGAGATCAAGGGGATAAAAATTGGAAACAAATAAGTCAAATTATCCCTATTTGCAGACGATATGACAGTATACATAAGCGACCCCAAAAATTCCACCAGAGAAATCTTACAACTGATGAGCATCTTCAGCAAGGTGGTTGGATACAAAATTAATTCAAAAAAATCAGAAGCCCTTCTTTATATAACAAACAAATGGGCTGAGAAAGAAATAAGGGAAACAACCCCTTTCACAATAGCCACAAACAATATAAAATACCTGGGGGTAACTCTAAACAAGCAAGTGAAAGACCTATACAACAAGAACTTCAAGTCCTTGAACAAAGAAATTGGAGAGACCATCAGAAGATGGAAAGATCTCTCATGTTCATGGATAGATAGGCTCAACATAATAAAAATGGCCATCCTACCAAAAGCAATATACAGATCCAATGCAATTCCTATCAAAATACCAATACAATTCTTCATAGACCTAGAAAAAGCAATTCTCAATTTCATATGGAACAACAAAAAACACCGAATAGATAAATCAATCCTGTACAATTAAAAAAAAACATCTGGAAGTATCACTATCACAGATTTCAAGCTGTACTACAGAGCAATAGTAATAAAAACAGCATGGTACTGGTATAGAAACTGACCAGTAGATTAATGGAATTGAATTGAAGACCAAGAAATGAACCCACACATCACTCAATTTTTGACAAAAAAGTCAAAACCATACAATGGAAAAGGGACAGAATCTTCAACAAATGGTGCTGGTCCAATTGGATGTCCACATGTAAAATAATGAAATTAGACCCATACTTATTACCTTGTACAAAACTCAAGTCCAAGTGGATCAAAGACCTTAACATAAGGCTGGACACAGTATATCTACTAGAAGAGAAAGTGGGAAAAACCCTCAAACTCATTGGCACAGTTGGCAAATTCCTGAACAGAACCCCAACAGCTCAGGACCTAAGACAATCAATAAATGGGACCTCATGAAACTGAAAAGCTTCTGTAAGGCAAAAGACAATGTCTTCTAACAAAACGGTAGCCTACAGATTGGGAAAAAATCTTCACCAACCCCACATCTGACAGAGGGCTAATATCCAAAATTTACAAGAACTTAAGAAATTAAATGCCAAGAAACCAAATAATCCAATCAAAAAATGGGGACAGAGCTAAACAGAGAATTCACAAAGGACGAATCCCTAATGGCTGAGAGACACTTGAAGAAATGCTCAGCATCCTTAATCTTCAGAGAAATGCAACTCAAGGTGACTCTGAGATTCCATCTCACACCTGTCAGAATGGCTAAGATCAAAAACTCAAATGACAGCACATGCTGACGAGGGTGTGGAGAAAGGGGAACCCTCCTCCATTGCTGGTGGAAGTGTAGGCTTGTGCAACCACTATGGAGGTCAGTCTGGTGATATCTCAGAAAACTTGGAGTAGCTCTGCTTTGGGACCCAGCCATACCACTTCTGGGTATATATCCAAACGATTCCTCACCGAATCACAAGGAAGTTTCCTCATCTATATTCATAGCAGCCTTATTTGTAATAGCTAGAAACTAGAAACAACCCAGATGTCCCTCAACCGAAGAATGGATTTAAAAACTGTGGTACATCTACACAATGGAATACTACTCAGCTATCAGAAACAATGAAATTATGCAATTTGCAGCCAAATGGATAGAACTGGAGAAGCTCATCCTGAGTGAGCTAACCCAGAGTCAGAAGGATGCACATGGCATCTATTCACTTATAGTCGTGGTTAGCCACATAGTACAGGATAACTATACTACAACCAATGCACCAAAGGCAACATGAGCATAGACTTTTTTTTCCCTGTCAATGAGACACTTTGCCCTAGTGGTGCTGTCTTGTAGGCCCCCAGTGTATGAGGAAGCTCTTGGCACTCATATGACTGCTGAACTGGGGCGGGGGACTGTTAGGTAGGGACACTCCACTCCAGAGGAGTGTGATGGAAGAGATGTGTAAAGGGTGGGAGGGCGGAACTGGGAGATGTGGAAAGAGGACACTGTGATAGAGATGTAACCTGAAGTAATAAATAAATAAATTTCTAAAATAAAAAAGATTTATATTGAGTTAGTAACATTGCAGTATCAGATTCTCCTTTAGGGTCCATGTCCTCACTAGCCACAGGTGGTTGACTAGATTTACAGTACCAGACTCCTTCAGTTCAATTAGGTAATTGTTGTCCTCAGCATATTAGCACCACTACTCCATCTTTGCCTATATTTTGCTATGCTGGTAATTAATGTGATTTATAGGCTTTGTAGCTGGGAGGAATTTTTCATTATCTTCTTCCTTGGCAACTTGTATAGCACATTTGGTACTATGAACACTAGTTCTCAGGAGACAGGCCTCCAAATAAGTTCAAATTCAAATTATTCAAGTCATATGTCCAAGGTGTATGAGGCAAAAGAGTCTTATCTTCAAGTTATCAGAAGCAGCTAAAGGCTATATCAATAAGCAATATAATTTCAGGATATCTTGTACACCCCTGATCAAAGACACAAAGGGTTATTTGTCTTTCCTAGCATTGGAGTTATTATTAGATAGCCCATGGCCCTTGGGGATGGGACATTTTTAACTCTAGCCTATATCAGTTAACTTGTTTAGATATTAATGCATATACAATTATATATTATATTCATATTTTAAGTTAACACATAATAATAACTTTGCAATCATCCTTAGTGTTCTTTATCCTTCTTCCATCTCTCTCCTTCAATATATTACTCCCTCCCCTTCAATATATCCATCCCTCCCTCCACCCCAGAAAAACTTCCCCTTTTTCCCACTTTACCTTCATATCACCTGTGTCCTACCGTCCCCTCTTTCTAGATCTCCTTCCACATACACTACCCTCTGCTATATCCCTTTCTACTTTCTTGGTTTCTATGGCTATTACAGGTTAGGTATTCATAACTAAAGATCCAGAACTAGATCCACAAATAAGAGAGAACATGTGGCTTTTGTTTTTCTGAGTCTGGATTACCACATTCAGTGTAGGTTCCAGTTCCATCAATTCACCTGAAAATTTCATTACTCTTTACAGCTGAATAATCTTTCACAGTAGAGCAGTTGACAGACATTAGGGTTATTTTCATTCCTTAACTATTGTGAATAGAGCAGTAGCAAATATGCCTAAGTATCTGTAGAGTCTGACATGAAAGCTATTGGACATATGAAAAAAATATAATGATACATTAGTTCTTCTTTTAGCCTGTTTGATATTTCTCCACAATTATTTTCATAATGACAGAACCAGTTTACAGTCCTACCAATACTGATCGATGATTAGCCTTCTCCTACATCCTTATCAATATTTTTTTGTCAGTTGTTTTCCTGATGTTAGCCATTCTGACTGTGGTAAGAAGAAATCTCAAAGTTGTTTTAAATTGTGTTTCCCTGATTTCTGAAGATATTGAATGCTTTTAAACATATTTCTTGGCCATTTTTCTTCTTTGGAGAACTCTTTGTTCAGATTCATATCCCATTTTCAATTGAGTCATTTGTTTCTTCATTCTTTTATTTTTTAGTTCTTTAACATATTCTGGGTTTTATTTCTTGATCAGATGTGTAACTGGCAAAGATTCCACCCATCGCTGTGGACTTTCATTTTATCCAATGGTATCATTTGGTGTACAGAAGCATTTTAAGAGGCCCCATTTGTCAGTGTTGACCCTCATTCTTGAAAGAAAAGTATCCTATTTAGAAAGTCCTTTCTTACACCTACCTACAGTTCTCATTACATAATACAGCCTATGCATTTTCTAGCACTTTTATGATTTTAAGTTTTATATGGAATTCTTTGAACCATCTGAAATTCACTTTTGTACAAAGGGATAGATTTGGTTGATAGAAGAATTTCATTCTTCTTCATATGGACATCCAGTTTTCCCACTACATGTGTTGAGGAAGCTACTTTATCTCCTACGTGGTTTTGGTGTTTGGAGTTTTTTTTTGGGGGGGGGAGTTGGTGTCTTTGTCAAAGAGAAAATGACTGTAATTGTGTGTATTCATGTTTGAGTCTTCTGTTCTGTTACATTGATCTACGTATCTGCCTCCTAAGTTAGTACCAAACTGTTTTATTACTATAAATCTGTAATATAGCTGTAAATCTAGAAATCTGCCAGCATTGTTCTTTATGATAAAGGTTTGCTTTGGCTATCTGAGGATTTTGGTAATTCTCTATGAATTCAATATTTTCTATTTCTGAGGATTCCATGGGGAATATGTTTGGGATTGTGCTCAATCTATAGATTGGTTTTGGTAGGATGCTCATATCAACCCCTGAGCAAAAGACATCTCTCCTCCTTCTAGTTTCTAGCTATACCTTAATATTATCATGTATCTCACTATTCACTGAGATTATTGTGTTCAAGACATATTGTCTTATAATGTTTTCCATTATTATAGTGAAGACTAACTTTTGAAGAAAAGTTAAGGCATTTCACAGTGATAGTTATGATCAAAAAGCTACATCTGCTTAAGACAGTCTTACTGTTGTATTACATATGAGATTATACACGATGAACCAGTATATGTTTTGTGGGGAGGGAGGGTAACAGTATGTGTTAGAGAGACACAGATACAGAGAAAGAGAGGACAACACCTTCCCCCATTTGACAAATGAATCCTTCCTTTGATAATAGCCCTAAACCATTTAAGAAGGCAGAGTGCCCTGGACATATTCACTTTTTAAGGCACTGTTCCTTTGGGAATTTCTAAAAAATAAATTCAAGCAACAAAATCATTAACTGCATTAAGAAACAAATTTTTGTCAAATTGAAACAATTACCATGACATAATAATAATCTCTGAATTTTGTAATTGTATGCTTTCAGAATAAATAAGAATTTGGAAAATACACAAATTAGAGAACAAGCACACGTGTACAATTTTAAGTGAAATTAAATGTTTGATCTATAATCTTTCAATCAATATTTTTCTTATGATGTAGTCCTATTCTAACTTTTCTCCAATTTATACTTTGAAAACTTTAAATGTATTTCCAATTTCATAGGAAAATATAATATTTAAGGTGTCAAAATTGTTAATGTTATAAGATGCATGGTCTTCCAGAAGACTAAGGTATGGTTGCTCATGCAATTTGTCACATCTTTGCTGAAAATTAAAAGCCTTATCTTTGGCATGGTGTACCTTTTGCATGCTGACATTTCAAAGCAGCAATTGCAAAGTTTAAATATCCAAGCACTTGCTTGCTATTGCTGTGTGCTTTCTTATTATTTCCTAATCTATGTTCTTATTTTGAGATGAGAAGACTTGTTCAATTTTAAAGGTTAATATTAAGAAAAGTATTTTATTATTAGATAAATCAACAAATTTGATCATGTTTTAGTATATGAATGTTCTCACTTACAAAGATATTTTTAAATAAACTGACATAGGGTGTTACCTGTGTTTCAAACATATTAAAAATGATGTTTACTGTTAATATGAAAATAAAATTAACATGAATGACTTAAAAGACCATATAGAATGTACTAGAACACTTTTATACCTATTAAGTACTTGCAATAAAGTTACAGTATGCAAAATCAATATAAGGAAAAGAGATTTCATATAAACTAACAAAGAAATTACGAAAAGTATTCCATACAAAGCAACTCTAATAAATACACATCTAGAAATGCTTCTAACCAAAAAAAAGAGAAAGACCATTTCAATGAAAACATCACAACATTGGAGAAGGAACTCAATGGCCACACTAGCTGCTGGAAAGAATTCCCATATTCTCGGACTGGCAGAATAATAATGTGCAAAAGGTTATACTAGCAAAATTAATCTAAAGATGTAATGCAGTACTTTTCAAAATTCTAATGTCACATTTCACACTTTTAGAAAAAAAAATGGCCATCCAAGAATTCATCTGGAACCACAAGTGACTGTGAATGACCAAAGGAGTCCTATGGAGTAAGAACATAGCTGGAGGTGTTACAATGTCCAAGCTCAAGTTATACTACAGACTTATAGTGATAAAATCAACCTGCTGCTGACAAAAATCAGACAGGTAAACCAACAGAATAAAATAGAAGACTGATAAAAGACAAAGCTAAGTCCACTTAAGTTTTAACAGAGAAGGAAGGCACATATACTGGTGAATTAAACATACCCTGCTCTGCAAATGACATTGGTAAAATTGGATGTTCACTTGTGTAGAAAATGCCTAATTAATGTATTTATTTATTTTAAATTTTATTTATATTATTGTTAATTGAATAGCAGTGTTAATCTTTAACCTGCCATTATAAATGAGCACAGCACACAGAGATCTGATGGATTTTTAACAAACCTTGGGCTGGATTGTGCAATGTTAGCCCATCTTAGTTAGCCCTTAATTCTGTTCCCCAAATATGACCCCATATATGCATACATCCCCTGGGCTGTTATTCCTTATGCTATGCCAATGTTTCAGGCCACATGGAATGACATGATTTTCTCTAATTCATGATTGTATCCTCCTTTCTGCTCTTGGCTTCTTCCTCTTCTTCTCTGGAGGCTTCTTCTTCCCACGAACCTCTCTTCGTCCAAAGCCCAAGCACCTTACTCCTGCCTACAGAGCTCTATCTTTGCCCAATCTCAGGCCTCAGCAATTATTTAACCAGTCAGACACAATGGTGAACAAGAAAGTTAGCATAGCTTCACTTGGTGCACAGCAAGCAGGCTTGTGGGAACAGGTTAATTAACATTTAAGAATGCATAACATCACCCTATTAGAGAAGAATGAAATTAGATTCATATCATTCATCTTATAGAAAATTCAATTCAAAACAGTTCAAAGAACTTAATTTAAAACCTGAAATGTTGAAAACTTGGAGAACACCTTGTAACATGGTCGGGTGGATAAGAGCTTTCTGAATCGACGACATGGGAAGTAGCCCCCAAGTATCAACAGGTAAGAACACATGAGATTAAAGTTTCTACATAGCAAAGGATGCTGTCACCAGAGCCCACAGACAGAAGAGAATAATTACCTGATGCACTTCGGACAGTGGCCAAATATCTGGAACTCATAAATAATTGCAGAATTTAAATATAAGGAGAATAAAATGGCCAATAAACAGATAGGTTAATGAGTTGAACAGATAGTTTTCAAAAAAGAAGCACTAAGCCAATAATTTTAGAGTATTCAACATCCTTTGCTTTCAGGAAAATGTAAATTAAAACTATCTTGAGATACCACCTCACCCCATTCAACATAGGTATCACCAAGAAATCTGACAACAAATGTCAGATATGTGGATAGAAAGGAACATTTATTCAGTGTTGGTGTGAGTTCAAATTAATATAGTCATTATAGAAATCAGTTTGGAGCTTTCTCAAAATTTTTAAAAATGAACTGTCATTTGGCCTGCTCATTTTACTCTTTGGCATAAACATCAAGACCTTCATACCCATCCACAGAGATATTTGAACCACAATGGTCATTGCTATTCTATTCACTATAGTAAGGAAATTGAACCAATCTAGTTGTTCATCAAAGATGATTAGGTAATGAAAATTGGGTACATATGGAAAATAAAATACTATTAAGCTCTAAAGAAAAGCAAAATCACAAAATTTTCAGGACAAAGGATGGATTTAGAATGTATAGAATTAAGCAAGTCCACTTGACCTCAGAAAGAAAAGTGCATATTCTTTCTCATTGATGAATTGTACCCTATTATGTGTACATGCATACATGTAAATTAATGCTTGTGTAAGTATAACATGACATATAGAAGGCAGAGGAAGGAAGGGTAATATCAGGTAACAAGGAAGGATGGAGTGCAGACAAAGGACACATGAGTTATAGAAGAGGATGTAAAGCAAATTGTTTTTTCTATGTTAACAATGTCATAGATTTTTAATTTTGTGTATTTGTTGGATGAGTTTAGGAAATGTAATTGATAATGAAAGTATAAAATCCAAACAAAGCTTCACAGTTACATCATGGCTACTACGACTACATAGAAGTTTATATAGTTGCATATACTTGTGGTCTAGACAACACCTTGCATGAGTGACTATGTTAATCTAGGTGTGCGATGTTTTCTGTTTGCATTTTTAAAATTGAGTGGCTTTTATTTCACAAAAATAAATAAATAAAATACAGGATAATTATTATGAAAATTAATCAATAATAAAAATTCATTTTAAGGTTTCAATTATCATAGCATTTCTAGCTGCAGCTAAATAAAAACATGAAGCATCTTACTATGATAAGTAAAAGTGATTAAATAATAATATTTTTAAAATTATTTTCCAGTTTGTATTTTGTATTATTATATTTTCAAGTAATATCTACTTGATTGGATCCTTCTAAATGATGTATTTTATGAACATGTAGGTTTTATTTCCCAAATGATTAAAATGGCAAGTATGAATAAGGGAAAGAGTAAGACACACAAATATAAAATAGCTTTCCAATCATAATTTAGAAGGTGAAAGTATAAAACTTTATAATTAAGGACTCCTAAAAGAAGATTTGTTGCAAACATTCAGTTCTTACTAGTTACTGGCTTTGCAACAAATTGCTTCTGAGCAAAAGGCAAATTGAACTAAATGTTACAAGTTCTCCCGTTCTGTGCAGTAGAGGCAGTAGAGCAAAGCTTGAAGAAAAGAAAGTTGAGAAATCATTGTTCAATTTCTCGGAGAATTTGACTCCAGTTGGTATATTTGATTCATTAATATTGACTTTCTAACAACTACACAAAGCACATGTTTGTTTGTTACCTTAAAATAAAGCATCTCTCTTTCTTAATGGGGCAAAAATTTACTTTAGGCTTCAAAGATAGATTGGAATTAGGAAAATAATGAGGCACTACTTGACAAAATTTACAATGTTAGTCCCTGGAAAAGAAGAAAAGAGTAATTTCTCATCTTGAAGCCCACATTATAGTGTGCAGTGGACTCATAATAATTTACGAAGAGGCTCTAAGTTCAAAAGAGCACCAGTATGCTTGGTTAAACAACATACACAGTAGATTTGACTCTGACTTTATAATCAGAAAGAACTTCATGGTAAAGATATATTTTGAAATCAAGCCTCAGGACAAATGTTCACTGAGATGTAAAGAATAATGAAAAATAAATTCAAGGTGGCAATGTGTGCTGTCCGTTGATCGGCAATGAGTAGAGGGACAGTGTAGAGGAAAAAAGCACTAAGACTTCTTTTCCTGTTGCTGTGGCAAAGGCAACTTAAGGTAGAAAGGGGTTATTTTGACTCACATTTTTGCAGGACATAATCTTACAGAGGAAAACTATGGCAACAGGAGCTGAGAGAGCTTGTTCCACTGTCAGAAAACAGCAATAACAGACACTGGTGCATTGCTCAGTTTTATGTAGTCAAGGATCCCTGCCCAAAGAAGAGCACCACTCACAGTGGGAGGATCTTCTCATCCTAATTAACCTAATCAAGATAATCCCTCATAGGCTTTCCTTCCTTCAGGCTCATATCTCATGAGAATTTTTGTCTCCTGTTGATGATTGAGACCATTCCAGACACTACAGAAAATTAAACAAGAAATGATACAAAGGATGTTGGGGGAAATGAGTCACTTATACACGTGATAAAACCTGTGAATTGCTATACACAAAATCTTATTTTGCTTCTTTATCCCTTCCAGATATATACCTGAAGGCATCTACACTAATATTACCAGACATCCTTGCACAATCATGATTTTTAGGCACAATAGCAAAGTTATGGCCTCAGAAGATAACCATCACAGATGGATGGATAAAGAAAATGTGGTATTTATGCACAGTAGAGTTTTAGTGAGCCAAAAATAGTGAAATTGTGTAATTTGAAGCCGAATGGATGCAAATGGAGAAAATTATATAAAGCAAAATAAGCAGACTTAGAAAGACAAATGTTGCATTTTTCTCATGGGAGGAACACACAGTCACACTCACACACACACACACACACACTCACACACACACACTCACACACACACACAGTCACACTCATACACACACATACACACTCACACTCACACTCACACACTCACACACACACACTCACACACACACTCACACTCATACACACACATACACACACACACACACTCACACACACTCACAC
>CAJQZJ010034157.1:3140742-3155953 GCA_907164525.1 Lophiomys imhausi | reverse complement strand
CACACACACACACACACACACACACACACTCACACTCACACACACACACACACACTCACACACACACACTCACACTCACACTCACACACACACTCACACTCACACACACACTCACACTCACACACACACACTCACACTCACATACACACACTCACACTCACACTCACACTCACACACACACACTCACACTCACACACACACACTCACACACACACTCACACTCATACTTTATATATGTGTGGGAGAATATTCTGGAATTCTGCAGTAGTAAAAGGAAAAGCAGTAAGAAAAGAACAGAGCTATGTGGTAAGCAATATCAAACTATATTATAATTTAACAAATAATAACGATGAACAACTGGAAGCAAGACTAAGTAAACATTATCACACCTAGACCCTGCCCATTGTCCCCATGTGGATATAGTACTGCTATGAGATCTGAGAGAGTAAATAGTCTACCACTTGTCTTCATATTGCTCACAAGTCCCTTTGCTCAAACCATCTTGCCCCACTTTCTTATAGCAATCCAAAATGTGGAAGCTAAAATCCATGTCCAAGTGTAATATTTATTTTTCAGTAATGTGAAGGTTAAGAAGGAAGAAAAGAAATAACAATGCTCTTTCCTATGTAACTGTTCTGCTTCAATGAGTGCAAAGATGTTTTCAGAAGACAGTCTCTGTGGCCTGAGCTTACCAGCAGGACACAATGCATCAGATCGAGTGACAATCTTCTGTGAATGAACAGCGTCACTCAGTTCCTGAATCCATACATTTCCTGGGCTCTGCTGCCTAACGGGTATCACCTGATGGAATTTTACATGATCAACCAACAAGAAGCCTGGAAGGGAACTAGAAAGATAACTGCTTTGTTCACTTAAAATAAAAACATAAAAATAATAAAGGAAAGAAATTAAAAAGAAGTGAGTGTACAGAATAAAAATAGGGGAGAGGGAAGAACAGAAAGAAAGTTGACTGTGGATTAAAAAAAAAACAGGAAATGGGGGAGCACAGAACTTAAGAGACAGCAGACACTTCTTAAAATCTCTTTTATGATCTCCAAATCCAGAGAGTAGTTTTTAGATGTATACTCCATTGCATGGCACACAATGCTTCCTTACCCTGTTGCTTAAACAGTTCATAGCTCATACAGAAAGCTAATTTTTGCAGCCTAGCTAGGTCTTACATCTCAAGGGTTTTCACATTGTTCAGTCAAGATTTCCAAGAAGTCTTGATGTCTTCTCTGAAAATTTACCTGAGGAGGATTGATCTCCAATCTCAACAGATATTGACATGACTTAGTTCAGAGGTTGCTCAACTGAGGATACTGTTTACTTGCTAGTTGTCAATTAAAAGCTACGCTTAGGTTTTGTTCACTGTTACCAAACCATGCTCAACCCATGGCCACATGGAAGCCATGACAGCAAATGAAATTGTCTGCTAGTAAGAAAAACAACTTACAGTTTTATGGAATGTAATCTTAAAAGTAACTTCCCATTCTTTTTGTCAGGTTCTACTAATTTAAAGCAAGTCAGAGGTCTTATACTCAAGAGCAGACTGCATTGAAGAGTTTGATACTAATGTTTCAGTTATAAATAGCAATTTGTATGGAAATGCCAATGCTTAAGGATTTAATCCATTGTCCCTGTGCTATTGTTACTGTTATTGAAAATAATGCCTTCATCCCTGTGTTAAATATTGTTGGCCTAATTAAAGATTGGCCCTTTACTCCATAAAACACCCAGGTCTGGATAACTTGACTCAAAAGATTGCTTGCATATCAAAACTGCCTAGGTATCACTTCAAAACCCTTGCCTTCTGCAAGGTATCCTGGTGCATGTCTATAATCTCTGTCCTTAGCATGCAGAAGCAAAAGGAGAAGGCATTCAACCATTAGTGTATACAAAAGCAGGATGATCAAGACATGGAGTGTAAGCCAGTAAATGTATTCCTTCATGGTCTCTGCTTCAGTTCCTGCTTCCAGGTTCTTGTCCTGAATTCATCCTGCCTTGGAGTCTCTCAAAGGACTCTGGCTTGGAATATGTAATACAAATAAACTCTTCTTTTCCCCAGCTTGGTTTGGTTATGGTCTTACCATATCAGGAGAAACCTAACTAGAACAGTACAGTATTTAGCAAAAAGTTGTCCAAATGATTTTCTTTACCTTGTTGTGGGTATAAAGTAATAAACTTTGCACAGTCACAATTCATGTATCTTAAAAAAATAACTGAAATACACATCACTTAGGATCTAGAAGTATGCAAATGTCCTGCTATGAAGCCATCCTTCTGAAATATTACTAGGATTCTATTAAAGTAGTATGCTATCTGAAAGCAGCAGGTTTGATTCAGTCAATATGTTTTATAAAGACAATTATATTCACTACATCCAATAACTAGGTAGAGTTGTGAGGCCAACTTTGTTGAATATTATGTCAACATAAATGAACTAATTATTTTAGGTTCCAGGTACAGAACAAGAACATTGTATTAGACTGGGTTCTCCAAAGGAACAGAACAAAGAAAATGCCATTAAGAGGAATTAATTGGATTGGCTCAGGCAGTAGGAAATGATTGCTAATCTGTCTTTCTGGAGAAAAAGAGAACTATGTTTTCAATCCAGGAAAAGGGATACTTCAATAGTCCAGTTGATTGCTGAGTGCCTAGAAGAAGGCTGGAAAGTCTCAGGTTTTGAGTCATCATTGAAAGGCTAAAGAATTTAGAGTCTGATTTCAATAATGGCACAATGAAAAGGAACAAGGAACATACTCAAAAAATAAGCATATAACTTTACCAATAAATGTATTTTCATAAATTTCAGTATTGTTATTAATGGGAATTGTTTTCTCATCTGAAAAAGAAACATTTTCTCTGACACTGATATTTTGTACTTCCTCTAGATATAACATTCTAGATTGATAGTGGTTTATTACTATATTTGTAGAATTTTATGGATGCAACTTCACTATTTTGGGGGTTACAACATTACTGACAAATATTTGGAATTTTAAAAATACTCTTCCTGTAAAGATTCATTTTTTTCCCTCTGCCTTCAAGATTTCCTCTTAACAGTTTCTCATTACTTCCACGGTGAAGAGCTTAGATGTACTTTTCAGGGTCAACTTTCATCTGAAATCATTTATTCCCTCTCATTTTTTAATATTTATTTATTATCTCCACCACAGTGCCCTCTCTCCACCCCTCCCAGACCCGCCCTCCCACTCTCTCTCATTTTTGTTCTTCTTTGAGTCCAGAACTACTACTGCTTTTTTGACAATGCATGTGATAATGGTCCACATCTGTGAGACTGTTCTGCTGTTTTCCCTTCAACTGAGATTTTTACCTTACGTTCCATTCGAGTATTCTATGGGATGCAACTTCAGCACAGTTGCTGAGGAATTTTTATAATGTTCTCTATTTGTAATTTTCACTTCTTTTCTTAGATTCCCCACCAATTCTTGTATACCATCTGGGTTGTTGACAGATCCCTTGACATACAAGTGAAAGGTGTTTTAGGTGCTTGTGTGCTAATTCCAGTGTCGTGACCATCTAAAAGTCTGAGGAAACTGGTTGGTTTGGCTCGAGAAAATGGAAATTAGTCTTCCTGCTTATTTGTAGATTGTCCAACATTTTTTCCTTTGCTTTACTTATTTGTTTGCTTGGTTGGGTTTTTGAAGACTAGAGTCTTTCTGGGTAATGCAGGCTATCATTGAACTTACTATGTGGCCCACGACTGACCTCAGGTTTGCATCCACTTACAACTCTGAGTTCTGCGTTTTGTCTCATTATGTTTGTGTTGAATGGTGATTATTACATATTCCGGCAGGTTGTATTTGTGCCCAGATATATTCTTTCCTGTGATTCTTTTAAACTGTTCATAAAGTATTACTTGGAAAATAGGGTCAGATTGGGGTCTTTTACTGTTGTACTTTCCCGGAGTTCGCTGAAGGCTGAAAATCTCCTCCACTTCTGCTGATGCTCCCAGTGATTACTGTGACATCTTCCTATCATAATTTGACTAAATATTTGTGTAGAATCCTGCAGCAGGCATAGCGGACCTTTTTAACAGGGGTCTTTCCCTGTATCTTTGTTCCTTGCCTAGAAGTTAGCTTGCTAGTAACACCTGATTGATGGGAATTTCCAAACTAGTAATTCGGCTCTGACCAAGTCAGATCATGTGATGACCCCAGGATAAAGCACTCATTCACATCGGGGCATCAAAAATTCCCTGTATAACAGAGAGAAGACAGATCAGAGGGACTTCTCTTTTTCCTCTGGCATCAGGTCTTCATTTTGCTTGACTGAAGAATCTTCTGCCAAGCTGTAACTCCAGCCTTCCTCCACCACAGGTAGCTTTTACCTCTAGACATGCTTTGTCAGGTTTTCTGAGACAGAGGATCAAGGGATTTTCTGCCAACTTTCTGTGCATATGGCTTCTGCTTAGAAGACACCCCACTCCAGAGGAGTAGGATAAGAGAGAGAGGGGATAGAGGGTGGGGTGGGGGAGCGGAAGGGATGGAAAGAGGGCACTGTGATGGAGATGTAATTTGAATTAATAAACACAAAAAATAAAATAAACTACAAAAAAAGAAAACATGAAAAAATATTAAAAAAGAGAGAGAGAGAGGACAATGTTCTGGGAAGTGGCGAGTCTCATGTCCCTACTTAGGAAGAGGCAAGTACCGTCTTTCAGGCCGATTTCTCTGTGTTTTCCTGATCAAGTTTAGTCAGGTAGAGGTAAGGGCTGTGTCTCAGGCTAATTTTTGCGCATTTCCTTGATAAGCACTCAGCTGAAGCCTGTGTAATAAGCTGGGTAGTATCTAAAAACCTCAGGCTTCCACCAGTATTACCATGACAACAAAATCAGATAAATTCACAAAAAGCTGCCAAAAAAAATCTACCACATATTCATTTCTCCAATGCTCATAGATGCCAATATTATGAACAAAATATCTACCAAGCAATTTAAGAACATATTAAGAAGATCATGTATCACAACTACATTTGTTTTATACCTGTGATGCAAAAGCATATTAGTATATATGAATCCATAATTAAAATGCACTATATAAATAAACTTAGGGACAGAAATAACATGACCATTTTGACAGATACAGAGAAGAGATTTACCAATATTGAACATATCTTCATTATAGAAGTATTGCAAAAATTAGGAATAGACGAAACATATCTCAACATAATGAAGACTATATATGACAGCCTATAGCTTCATACTAAATGGGAAAAATCCCTAAGATCATGACAACTAAAGTCTAGAATGAGACAAGGGTAGCAGCTCTCTATACTCATTAAATTACAATTTTGGATAACAAAGTAAAATTTCAGATGCCTTATTCATAACTTATTTTTAGAGTAACAAACTGTCATCGAAGTTTCAGACTTATCTGTCACAATAAAGATCTGCCATTAAAGTCATTGCATTTAATTGTTACTCCCTATATTGGCAAGTCAGGTGACCAGTAGTGTTGATATCATTCTTATCAGCAGATACCACATGTCCTCTGGTAGGCTGTATGCTAATCATTTATGATCCACATCCCCTCAATGACATAGTCAATATTATTGTTTCTTTGTGTCAGATAAGAAACTAAAGTTTGAGAAGCTCTGTCTTCTTTATGATGTCATATAATCTGTATATTACCCAAGACTGGATGTTGGACTCCTGCTCCTGAGTCCAAGCTACACCCAAATACTCCATTTAGGAAGACTCTGACCCATTATAGGTTTGTGCGTATTTCCTTTGCAGTTCCAAATAATTGCATGAACTTGGCTAGTTTTTACCCACAGAACAAATACACACTAAAATCTTGGAAGATATTATTTCAAAAGTGTCTTTCAAACATAATGACATCTTTCTTCTGAGAGGAATTGATATGGTTAATTTTCGTGTTTCAGACGAAAATTATCAGAAATACAGCTGCTAAGAGACAAGCAAAATCTGTTTACCCTAATATAAGAGATAGATAGGGCCTCTTCAAAAACCTCTCAAGAGATCTGCAGAAGATGGCACTCAAAGATGTTTTCATAACTTTAGATTTTTTATATCAAGACATATCAACTCCTGACAGCACTCCCTATTCTACCCCAAGTAGAAGATGAGTATCAAAGAATCTCCAGTGGGAGATGATTGAATTAGTCACAAGCCTATCTCTTGGTAGGAAAAGCCCCTTGCTCCAACTCTAGACAGAATGCTGTCCAAAAAGGACAAAACCTGGAAGCAGGTAAATTGACAGCCTAGCTCTGCCAAGACAGGGTAGGTAAGTCCTTCATAACCCCTGCTCTACAATCAATGTCTGTCAGAGAAACAGGGCCAAATGACTGAAGAGCGATGCTGTAATGTATGGAGATAAAATGGGAACTGTCCAGGCAGCCACTGGTATGTCATTTCTTAGTTTTGGAAGCTGCAGGCCCTGTACTTCCTATAAAATCAGATATATTTATCCCTCTCAGGTCTCTGAGGAGGTTGAAGAACAGATAGCTAGAGTCTCATAATTAAATTTTGAGTTGTTTAGGAGTCAAGAAAGTGTTATAGATCTAAGAAGATACTTTTAAAATTTTGTTGCAAGTTAGTATGAATGTTGAGTTAGATATAGAACTTTAAACTCATGGAGATGTTTAGATAGTAGAATGTTAAAGTCAGGTACCAAATACATATGGACTGGACATTGGGAATGTACGTTAAGCCATATAACCCTCATAACTGTGGCCTAATTACCTCTGTTGTTTTGTAATGTATTTATTATTATAAGAGAAAGAGCCATTTGTTGGACTGAAAGGGGAAACTGTAGGGGGAAATAAGATATACCTTAAACTTAAAAAAAGGGGGGGAAGAGAATGGGGGGTTGAGAGTGGGAGGGTGGGACTGGAGGGGGGAATAGGGAGGGGACGCCGATTGAGATATAACTTGAAGAAATAAAAAATAAAGGAAAAAAAAGAAAATTATTTGCATAAATATAATGTAAATTTAGATAGCTAAATCTCATAGATTACACAGTTTTCATGAGATTTCTCATTATTTTTGAATCAGTATTCCTTTTCTTATTACATTATAATGGCAATTACACAGATTCATTTATCCCAGTAATTTGAATATTACTGAATATTTCAAATTAGCTAGTATAGGATCTACAAATATCAACTGGCTATTAAAATTGACCACTTAGGTTCAAGAGTGGAAAATGAAGAACTTCGTGGGAATTTAGGGAAAGATATTAATGCACAAATAAATCACTGGCCATGAAAACTGCACATGTATATTTAAGCTTAAATTGAACTTCATGATTCAATGTCAACAGAAAACTATTCAAAGGTGATTTAAAATTTAATAGGGGGCTGGGAACTGCTCCCTACTATATTGACCTTTTCTTACAGTATCCCCATCTTATACTTCTAAGTCATTTTCACTAAAATAATTTGTATGTCTTCTAGATTAAGCACAGAAAAGACAGTATTTCATCATTTGTTTCCTTGTGGTATATGATAAAGACAGCTACAACAGATCCTTTTGGAAAAAAAATCCTGATGAGATCACGTGTGTTTAGAGTGGTTCAGCCATAGACCATAAATTAATAAAAAAAGAAAAAAGAAGGGAAAGAAGAGAAAAGAAAAAATGCTGAGGCTATACTGATCTGAACTACAAAATGCAGCCATGGTTTGACTGCATTAACATAAACACCACAACTCTCCATAAAAATTTGATAGTCATGAGTTTATTGTATATGGAGTTAGACAAAAAAGTTAAACAATCAACCCAATGGATAAAAAAAAAATATATAGCATGTTGTTGTGACCATCGGGAAGGAAATGTGTCTGGGTCATAATTGTTCACAAATGATCTGCATCGTTATTCTGAAATGTCCATAGCAACTTCCCTAGAAATGGATATTAGATGGGAGAGTGGCAGGGTAAGCAAAACAGTTTTGTTCTGTTACCCACAATGACACTGAGAATACTTTGTGCAATTGCCTGATTCATGAAACCATGTTGCTGTTCTAGTGTTGAAGTCTAAAGCAATGCATAATTTCAATTTTACTAGACTTGAACAAATAATATTCCACAGGATGTATTCTAATTTGCACTTCCTCCATCATTGAACAGGCAAAACCATATTCAAAATCATCACATGATACTTTTAATTACAAGCTTCTAATTGTTTGGCAATACAATATGTATAGAATAAAATTTCCTTATTTGCTTTGCATCTCAATAAATACCTATGCATCCTTACAAGTTATCTGTCCATTATACACTACACTTACCTACAAATTATCTACTCATTCATATTTCATGCTCTATTTAATTAAGTATATGTCATTACTGATATTTAGGTCTTTCTATTTTATAACTATTATTTATTTATTTAGTATTTTGCAAACATCTTTGACACAAGTGTTCTCTGTCTTTTCAATTATGATGCTACTTGGTAGATTATCCTTAATGAGTAGTGAAGGATTGGATCAGTTGGATTCAGTTGCAGTCCTTTAATACAGTTCCTCATGTTGTGGTGACCCTCAACCAGAAAATTATTTTTACTTTTATTTCATAACTGCAATTTTGCTACTGTTATGAATCATCATGTAAATATCTGATATGCAAAATGTCTGATATTCGACCTCCCAAGAGGTAATGACCCAAAGGTTGAGAACCAGTGACCTAGTTACTCCCAGAGGCTTTATATTCAGAGACCCTTACATCAGGGTGAGGCCTCAGTACATGAGTAGTGTGTGGATATAAATATTCAGACCATGGTCTTCATTTCTTCACACATTTGCATTTTAAAGTTCTTCACCTGATAAATATTAAATGTCCTTTCCTTTGTTGCTAGTTCTTGTGACTAACTCTTAGAATTATTGCATTAACTCACTCATTCATGATTCTTCAGCTATGTAAAATGGAGTAAACCTGACTTTTAAAACTTCAGTTTTCAATTTCTTTAAGGGTATTTTTATATATTAGGAAATTTCATAATTTTCCATGTGAATAACCAATTGTCCCATCACTTTTTGTTCTCTGCTCTATTTTTTCCTGAAGGCCACATCTGTCACATTTTAGACTCCAGTGTCACTTCTGGCCTCTCAGTTATTTCCTGTCTATCATCTCTATCAATTCTGTGCCAATACAAATTGCCCAGTTCTCGAAACTTTTGGACACACCTTTATCTCTGTGGATGTTCCCACAATTTTTCTTTTCCTCTTGAGAAAACTGTGAGGAATTACAGTTTTAAGATATTGTTGACTAAGGGTACCACGTGTGAATTATAAAATGCATGTGGAAGCCAGCCAAACATGCCAAAAAGTACTTGGAACTAGGAGACAATGGTGGAGCCTTTGAGAAATTAACAAAATTGAAAACTAGGAGATAGGGTAGACATGGTGGTAGGTTGGATGTGTTTGGTGACAAGAAGAGCAAGCTTCATGACTTGAGTGTGCTTGCTTGAAAAATGCACAAATGATAGTGCCATGATAAAAGAAAGAACTGATGACAGGAGGGCAAAATAGATATTGCTTATTAAAAACCTAAAACCACAAACAAGCAAACATACATACACATCAGGCCACATTAGAATAAGGTTTAACTCACAAGAGGAAGTGATGTGCTATCTTAGAACTCATTCATATTTCATACTTACCCATACACTCAATACACTTGCTATTTATAACGAGAGAATTGAGAAATTGGTGTTTCTTCACAATGGAGATAGGAGCTAGATGATTTGACATCACAGACTCTCTTCCTCTGTCTTAATTAAATGGATTGCATTTTGAGAATGTGCTATCACTACAAGATATTCATTTCAGGTGTGTTCTGGCCAGGCTCCCTGCTATTTTAAGTGCTTGAGTCTCTAAGGATCCACTTTCCACATTATTCTACTCACTGACACTTATGGAAAGTAAGACTCACACTGTGTCAAAATAGGAAGAAAAGACTGGGAAGTTATCTGCCAACACCTTGCGTTGCACAAGAGCAATGACAAAAAGCTTTAGAGTCCAGAATCCCAGCTTGACTGGCTGCCTCAATCCTCCCTAAGTGACATGTGACTGGAATATCATCTGCCTCTTTGCCTCAGGGATTTCAAACCAAGGGGGTTGTATTAGTCAGGGCTCTCTAGAGTAACAAAACTGACAAACTCCTCTCTCTCTCTCTCTCTCTCTCTCTCTCTCTCTCTGTTTCTCTCCCTCCCTCCCACTCTCCCTCTCCATTTTTACCTCCCTCTCTCTTTCTATGTATGTATGTATGTATGTACATAAAAAGGGAAATTATTAGAATGACTTACAGGATGCAGTATAGCTAAGTCAATAATGGCTAGTTATGAACAGAAAGTTCAAGAATCCAGTAGTTGCACAGCCCACAAGGCTGGATGTCTCAGCTGGTCTTCATTATATTCTGGAATCCTGAAGAAGTGGGCTCTAATGCCAGTGAAGGAATGGATTTGCTATCAAGGCTAGAGAAAGCTTGGTAAAGAATAAAAGCTTCCTTCCTATATACACTTCCAGCAAAAGAGGTGGACAAGATGAGAGGTGGGTTTTCCAGCTCAAAAGATCTGGATTAAAGGTGTGTCTTCTTACCTCAAAGATCCAGACTAGAAGTGTATCTTCCTACTACAAATTAAGCAAAAATCCTTCCCTGGTGTGCCCTCCATTTTGGGGTGTTAGTTGATTCCAGATGTCATCAAGTGGACAACCGTTACTGCCTAAAACAGGTAAGGATTATGACTGTGTTCAGTTAGGTACACGGCAATCAGAAATGTACCAAACACACCCGATAATGCTGTTTTGTATTATTGTAAATGTGGATATTTTAGTCATCTTTCTTCCATGCCTCATATGGTGGTTTGGGTGAAAATGGCCCTTATAGGCTCATAGGGAGTGCACTATTTAAAAGAACTAGTAAATAGGGCCTTGTTGGAGGAAGTGTGTCACCTGGAGCGGGTTTCAGGTGTTCAGAAGACTAGTCCAGGCCCAGTGTCTCTCACTCTTCCTAATGCCTTCTGATTCACATGTAGACCTCTCAGCTACCATGTCTGCCTGCATGCCACCATGTTTGACTCCATGAAGATAGTGCACAAGCCTTCTAAAAGTGTAAACAAGCCCCCAATTAAATGCTATCTTTTATAATATTTGTCAAGGTCATAACCTCTTTTCACAGCAACAAAACAATGACTAAGGCACTTCTTTTTCAGTCTTTAATTTATTTACAGTTTGCATTCAATGCAAATCAGTTCCATAACATGACACCACTATGAATCAAAACATGAGTATGCAAACATAATATGCACACAAATATATATTTTATATATATATATATATATATATATATATATATATAATTTATATTTGAAGCAAGAGGGAGCATTCATTCACAAACATGCTAGTTTTGGAGCAATGTGAATTGATTGTTCCTGTGTGGGTTTCTAACCATGGGGGAAAATGACAATGGTGATATTAAATGTCAAATCACATGAGAATCATTGTGTGATCACGAGGACACAAGATGTTCTCAGGGAATAGTTATGCTTTAAAAGGATTTAAACCGCAACAAAGTTGGGGAAAAGTTACTGCAGAATAAAGCACATGTTTAGACTCAGGACCAACTTCAAACTGTATAAAATATGAGATAAAAACAGAAACCAGGGGGAGATCCAAGATGGCGGCGGCCGGCGTGGATGTATTTTGATTTCGGGGTCAACAGTCACAAGGTGGCAAGTGTTGTAGGATGCTGTACAAAGGGCACGGCCCCTTCTAAATCTCACCAAGCTACACAGGGACCACGGAAGATGCCTGGGCAGGACGCCCCTTCCAACTCTCGGACACGCTAGGAAGCCTCTGGACCTGGGAAACGGGATAACCCATTCCCCAAAAGGAGAAATCCCTGGTAAGTTCCAACCTAATACCCAGCCAGCAGATTCAGAAACCACGCAGAGAGAATCCCCACCCTGCTGAGCACTCCCAGGTCTCACACAGACAATCCAATTATCTGGCAAAAGGTTGTGACCCTTGGAAGTGAAGTAGCTCCACTGCAAAGCACCTTCAGATCGCAGTCTGTGACATCACTGGTCAGTTTCCAAGCCATGGGAGCGGCAAGGCTATTGGAGCTGAACTGCAGATTTACTCCTTACAGGAACCAACTCCGGGCAAACGGTGAGATATTTGAAACTGTCCTATATCAAAATTTTTGTACTAGTAAGGGCCCATCCGGTGGGGAATCAGAGCTTACTTGCACACAGCTCCGCCACCTGAATTAATTAGGTCTCCACCTGGGAGGCGGGACTGAATGACTCTCCTTATAGGGGTGGTGTACCGCCTTTGGACCCAAGTCCAGAAGACAGCAAAAAAGAAAAAAAAAATTCCACATGGCCAGAGGCCAGAGACAAAAAAAAAAAAAACAGAGCGAAATGTCTCCAACAAAAGAAAGCAACACTATTCCTTCCAGCCCGAACCACCTCACCTCAACTGAAACACATGAAAACGATGACAATTCTACATTATGGAAAGTGATAAAGTCCCTTCAAGAAGAGCTTAAAACTATGAAGGAATTCAAAGAAGCCATAATTCTACAAATCAAAACAACGAATAACCTAATTAAAGAGCTCCAAGCCAAGGTGACCCAGCTTCAACAAAAAAAAGGATAAAGCAATGAAAGATCTCGAGACAAAAACAAGCAAACTGGAAAAGGAAATGTACAAACACTACCATTCAAGACATGAAAATAGAAATGGAAACAATAAAGAAAACACAGTCAGAGTTAAAGAGGAAATGGAGAATCAAGAGAAGAGAACAGGAACTACAGATGTGAATATGAAAAATAGGATGCAAGAGATGGAAGACAGGATCTCAGGCATGGAAGATTCGATGGAAGAAATCAGTACAACATACAAAGAAAATGAGAAGGCTAAAAAATCTCTCACCCACAACATCCAAGAAATCAAGGACTCAATGAAAAGATGGAACCTAAGAATTATAGGCATAGAGGAAAGGGAAGACTCCCGAATCCATGGTCCAGGAAATATCTTCAACAAAATCATAGAAGAAAACTTCCCAAACCTAAAGAAAGTGATGCCAGTAAAACTCCAAGAGAATTACTGAGCACCAAACAGATTAGATCAGAAAAGAAACTCCTTTCACCACATAATAATAGAAATTCCAAATGTAGAGAACAAAGAAAGGATATTAAAAGCTGTAAGAGAAAAAGGCCAAGTCACATACAATGGCAGACCCATGAGAATCACACCTGACTTCTCCTCAGAAACTTTAAAAGCTAGAAGGGCCTGGACGGATGTCCTACAAGCCCTGAGAGAACAGAGGTGCCTAGCCAGACTACTATACCCAGCAAAACTCTCTATCAACATAGAAGGAGAAAACAAGATATTCCATGACAAAATCAAATTCAAACAATATCTCCTCATAAACCCAGCCCTACAGAAGATCCTAGAAAGAAAATTCCAACACAGAGTAGATAATTACACCCAAGAAAACAGAGGAAATAGAAACCTCCACAGCAACTAAACAAAAGAGAAACACAAGACAGCCAGCTATACCAAAATAATGGGAAATAACAAACCCTGGTCAGTAATATCCATCAACATCAATGGACTCAACTTGCCAATAAAAAGACACAGACTTACAGACTGGATCCGTAAACAAGACCCATCTTTTTGCTGTATACAAGAAACACATCTCACTACTGAAGATAAACACTACCTCAGAGTAAAGGGCTGGGAAAAGGTTTTCCAAGCAAATGGAACCAGGAAAAAAGCTGGAGTAGCCACCCTAATATCAAACAAAATAGACTTCCAATTGAAGTTAATAAAAAAAGACAGAGAAGGCCATTACATACGCATTAAAGAAAATATCCACTAAGAGGTCATCTCAATATTGAACATCTATGCCCCAAATACAAAGGCACCTACATTTATAAAACAAACGCTTCTAAAACTTAAATCACACATTGATCCAATCACTTTAATAGTGGGAGACTTCAACACCCCACACACAACTATGGACAGATCATCAAGACAGAAGCCAAACAGAGAAATAATGAGTCTAACAGAGATCATGAACCAAATGGACCTAACAGAAAGATACAGAACGTTTCACCCAAACACAAAAGAATACACCTTCTCCACAGTACCTCACGGAACCTTCTCCAAAATCAACCATGTAGTTGGAAACAAAGATAGCCTCAACAGATACAACAAAATTGAAATAACCCCTTGTATCTTATCAGACCACCATGGAATAAAGCTGGACTTCAATAGCAAAAGAATCAACAGAAACTCTACACTCACATGGAAATTGAACAACTCTTTACTAGAGGACCACTGGGTCAGGGAAGAAATAAAGAAGGAAATCAAAGACTTCTTAAAATCCAATGAAAATGAAGACACAACATACCCAACCCTATGGGACACAATGAAAGCTGTGCTACAAGGAAAGTTCATAGCACTAAGTGCCTTCAAAAAGAAAATTGTGACAGCTCATATTAGCGAATTAACAGCTAAACTGGGTGAACTGGAAAAAAAAAGAAGCAATCACTCCCAAGAGGAGCAGAAGGCAGGAGATCATCAAACTTAGGGCTGAAATCAACAATGTAGAAACAAAAAGAACTATACAAAGAATCATTGAAACCAAGAGTTGGTTCTTCGAGAAAATCAACAAAATAGACAGACCCTTAGCCAAATTAACTAAAAGACAGAGGGAGAAAACACAAATCAACAAAATCAGAAATGAAAAGGGAGAAATAACAACAGACATTGAGGAAATCCAGAGAATATTTGGATCCTACTTTAAAAATCTATACTCCACCAAATTTGAAAACTTAAGTGAAATGGACAATTTTCTTGATAGATTCCACCTACCGAAGCTAAATCAAGATCAGATAAACAGATTAAACAACCCTATAACCCCTAAAGAAATAGAAACTGTCATTAAAAATCTCCCAACCAAAAAAAAGCCGAGGGCCAGATGGCTTTAGCACGGAATTCTACTGGACCTTCAAAGAGGAGCTAACACCAATACTTTTCAAACTCTTTCACAAAATAGAATCTGAAAGAACATTGCCAAACTCATTCTACAAGGCCACAATCACCCTGATTCCTAAACCACACAATGACCCAACAAAGAAAGAGAACTTCAGACAAATCTCCCTCATGAACATATGAAACCGAACTTTTAAATTATTATTTAACACTTATTTATTA
>CAJQZJ010034157.1:3119576-3140342 GCA_907164525.1 Lophiomys imhausi | reverse complement strand
TATAACCCAATGTCTCTCAGCTGCAGTGGTACCCTTTTCACCAACAAACATAGATGCAAAAATACTTAATAAAATACTAGCAAACCGGATTCAAGAACACATCAAAAGTATCATACACCATGATCAAGTAGGCTTCATCCCAGGGATGCAGGGATGGTTCAACATATGAAAATCTATCAACGTCATTCACCATATAAACAAGATGAAAGAAAAAAACCACATGATAATCTCGCTAGATGCAGAAAAAGCATTTGACAAAATCCAACACCCCTTCATGCTAAAAGTTCTGGAGAGAAAGGGCATACAAGGACCGTACCTAGAAATAATAAAGGCAATATACAGCAAGCCAGTGGCCAACATCAAAATAAATGGAGAGAAACTTGAAGCATTTCCTCTAAACTCAGGGACAAGACAAGGATGCCAATTTCACCATATCTCTTCAATATAGTACTTGAAGATCTTGATAGAGCAATAAGACAACAAAAAGAGATCAAGGGGATAAACATCGGAAATGAAGAAGTCAAATTATCCCTATTTGCAGATGATATGATAGTATTCATAAGCCACCCAAAAATTCCACCAGAGAACTCTTACAGCTGATAAACACCTTCAGCAAGGTGACTCGATACAAAATTAATTCAAAAAATCAGAAGCCCTTCTTTATACAACAAACAAATGGGCTGAGAAAGAAATAAGGGAAACAACCCCCTTCACAATAGCCACAAACAACCTAAAATACCTGGGGGTAACTCTAACCAAGCAAATAAAGGATCTGTACAAGAATTCAAGCCCTTGAAGAAAGAAATGGAAGAGGCCTTTAGAAGATGGAAAGATCTCCCATGCTCATGGATATGTAGGATCAATATAATAAAAATGGCCATCCTACCAAAAGCAATATATAGATTCAATGCAATTCCTATCAAAATACCAACACATTTTTATAGACTTGGAAAGAGCTAGTCTCAATTTCATATGGAACAACAAAAAGCTCAGAAGAACTAAATCAATCCTGTACAATAAAAAAACATCTGGACGTATTACCATCCCAGATTTCAAGCTGTACTACAGAGCAATAGTTGTAAAAATAGCATGGTATTGGTATAGAAACAGACCAGTAGATCAACGGAATTGAATTGAAGATCCAGAAATAGACCCACACACTTACGGCCACCTAATTTTTGACAAAGAAGCCAAAGCGGCACAATGGAAGAAGGACAGCATCTTCAACAAATGGTGCTGGTACAACTGGATGTCCATTTGTTAAAGAATGAAGTTAGACCCATACTTATCACCTTGTACAAAACTTAAGTCCAAGTGGATCAAAGACCTTAACATAAGGCCGGTCACACTAAATCTACTAGAAGAAAAAGTAGGAGAAACCCTCGAACTAATTGGCACAGGCAACAACTTCCTGAACAAAACACCAACAGCTCAGAACTTGAGATCAACAATCAATAAATGGGACCTCATGAAACTGAAAAGCTTCTGTAAGGCAAAGGACACTGTCATTCGAACAAAACACAGCCTACAGACTGGGAGAAAATCTTCACCAACCCCACATCTGACAGAGGGCTAATATCCAAAATCTACAAAGAACTCAAGAAATTAAATGCCAAGAAACCAAATAATCCAATCAAAAAATGGAGACAGAGCTAAATAGAGAATTCACAAAGGAGGAATCCCTAATGGCTTAGAGACACTTGAAGAAATGCTCAACATCATTAACCATCAGAGAAATGCAACTCAAGACGACTCTGAGATTCCATCTCACACCTGTCAGAATGTCTAAGATCATAAGATCTTATGACAGAACATGCTGGCGAGGGTGTGGAGAAAGGGGTACCCTACTCCATTGCCGGTGGGAATGCAGGCTTGTGCAACCACTATGGAGGTCAGTCTGGCGATATCTTAGAAAACTTGGAATAGCTCTGCCTCAGGACCCAGCCATACCACTTCTAGGTATACACCCAAACGCCTCTTCAGGGAATCACAAGGAAGTTTCCTCATCTATGTTTATAGCAGCCTTATTTGTAATAGCTAGAAACTGGAAACAACCCAGATGTCCCTCAACCGAAGAATGGGTCAAAAAACTGTGGTACATCTACACAATGGAATATTATTCAGCTATCAGAAACAATGAAATTATGCAATTTGCAGCCAAATGGATGGAACTAGAAAAGCTCATCCTGAATGAACTTATCCAGACTCAGAAGGACACATATGGCATGTTTTCACTTATAGTAGGATTTTAGCTATATAGTAGAAGGTATCGATACTACCACTAACACACCAAAGGGAACTTGGACATAGACTTCTTATTTTTAATTTTTATTTATTTTTTATATATTAGTTATATTTTTCTATTTTTTAGTCTTTTTTATCTATTGTATGCTTATTGGTTGGTTTGTTTGTTTAGTAGTTCTCGCTCCCGGGCAACGAGACACTTTTCACTGATGGTACTGCTTCGTAGATCCCCAATGAATGAAGAAGCTCTTGGCCCTCATAAGACCTCTCAACTGAGATGAGGGACTGTTATATAAGGACACCCCACCCCAGAGAAATGGTATGGAATGGTTAGGAGATAAAGAAAAAAAAATGAAATGTGATGTTTCAGCCTTTTACTACTAACTGTCATAAACTGTTTAGGATAATTAAGAAATGCTAACTAATGGTTATGCAAGCCAGTCATTCTGTTAGGTACTATGACAGCCTATTATAGTTACTTGCTAAGCTAATCAGAAATAAACCTGCTAAGAGACACGCAACATCTGCTTACCCTAATATAAGAGATAGATAGGGCCTCTTCAAAAACCTCAAGAGATCTGCAGAATATGGCATTCAAATATGTTTTCGTACCTTTAGATTTTTTTTAAAGGTATAGCTCCCCATCCTTTTTTTAAATAATTTATTTTTTATTTCTTTAAGTTACATCTCAATCACAATCCCCTCACTACTCCCACCTCCAGTCCCACCCTTCCACCCTCCTCCCCCTCAACCCCCCGTCCTCTTCCCTTCTTTTTTTTTTAGTTTAAGGTATTTCTTTTTTCCCCCCAACAGCTCTCCCTTTCAGTCCAAATAATGGTTCTTTTTCTTATAACTATAAATACAATACAAAACAACAGAAATAAATAGGACACAATTATAAGAGTTATATGGCTTAGCATACATTCCCAATGTCCAGTCCATATGTATTTGGCACCTGACTTTAACATTCTACTATCTAACCATCTGCATGCGTTTAAAGTTGTATATCTAACTCAGTTTTCATACTAACTTGCCTCATAATTTTAAAAATATCTTCCAAGATCCAGAACACCCTCTTGATTCCTAAACAACTCAAAATTTAACTATGAGACTCTAGCTATCTATTCTTCAACCACCTCAGAGACCTGAGAGGGATAAATATATCTGATTATATAGGAAGTGCAGGGCCTGCAGCTTCCAAAACTAAGAAATGACATACCAGTGGCTGCCTGGACAGTTCCCATTTTTTCTCCATACATTACAGCATCAATCTTCAGCCATTTGGCCCCGTTTCTCTGACAGACATTGATTGTAGAGCACGAATAATGAAGGACTTACCTACCCTGTCTTGGCAGAGCTAGGCTGTCGACTTATCTGCTTCCAAGTTTTGTCCTTTTTGGACAGAAGTCTGTCTACAGTTGAAGCAAGAGGTTTTTCTTGCCAAGAGAACGGCTTATCACCAATTGAATCATCTCCCACTGGAGATTCTTCGATGCTCATCTTCTACTTGGAGTAGAATAGGGGGTGCTGTCAGGAGCTGACATGTCTTGATATCAAAAAATCTTAAGTTAAGAAAACATCTTTGAATGCCATATTCTGGAGATCTCTTGAGGTTTTTGAAGATGCCCTATCTATCTCTTATATTTAGATAAGCAAATATTGCTTGTCTCTTAGCAACTTGATTTCTGAGTAGCTTAGAAAATAACTGTGATAGACTGTCATAGTAACTAACAAAATGACACGTTTTCATGACTGTTAGTTTCCGTTTCTTAATTATCCTAAACAGTTTATGTCGGTTTGTAGCGATTGGTCAAAACTTGACATTTCATTTTTAAGTATTACTACGAACAATACCTTTAAGAAGCGTTACCCTTAATTTTGTATCAATATACAAAGATCAATACCAATGTGGCCAAATACAAAACTTTAGATTTTTTTATATCAAGACATATCAACTCCTGACAGCACCCCCTTTTCTCCTCCAAGTAGATGACCATCAAAGAATCTCCAGTGGGAGATGATTGAATTAGTCACAAGCCTATCTCTTGGTAGGAAAAGCCCCTTGCCCCAACTGTAGACAGAATGCTGTCCAAAAAGGACAAAACCTGGAAGAGGTAAGTCGACAGCCTAGCTCTGCCAAGACAGGGTAGATAAGTCCTTTATAACCCCTGCTCTACAATCAATGTCTGTCAGAGAAACGGGGCCAAATGACTGAAGAGCGATGCTGTAATGTATGGAGAGAAAATGGGAACTGTCCAGGCAGCCACTGGTATGTCATTTCTTAGTTTGGAAAGCTGCAGACCCTGTACTTCCTATAAAATCAGATATATTTATCCCTCTCAGGTCTCTGAGGTGGTTGAAGAACAGATAGCTAGAGTCTCATAATTAAATTTTGAGTTGTTTAAGAGTCAAGAGAGTGTTATAGATCTAAGAAGATACTTTTAAAATTGTGTTGCAATTAGTATGAATGTTGAGTCAGATATAGAACTTTAAACTCATGGAGATGTTTAGATAGTAGAATGTTAAAGTCAGGTACCAAATACATATGGACTGGTCATTGGGAATGTACGTTAAGCCATATAACCTTCATAACTGTGGCTTAATTACCTCTGTTGTACTGTATTGTATTTATTATTATAAGAGAGAGAGCCATTTGTTGTACTGAAAGGGGAAACTGTAGGGGGAAATAAGATATACCTTAAACTTAAAAGAAAAAAAAAAGGGAAGAGGATGGGGGGTTGAGGTTGGGAGGGTGGGACTGGAGGGGGAATAGGGAGGGGACTGCGATTGAGATGTAACTTGAAGAAATAAAAAATAAAGGAAAAAAAAAAGAAAACCATCACCTTGTATGATTTTGTATTTTAGCTGCTCTTTGATACAATAAAGCACTGACCAAAAGCAAAAGCAAAAAATAAACTGGCTTTACAGAAAGAGTATAAAAGGTTTTGTGAGTTTAATGCAGCTTTTGCATCCAGGCTTCATGCCCAAGATGCTGGATTGAAAATTTAGCTCCTTTATATATTTGCCTATCTGGTATCAATATTTGTAATTTTACCTTTATTAATGGTCATGTTTTAAATTATGGAAAGTTCTCACCATGTGAAGAGATTTTAAAAACTTCTTCCACAGGCATGTGCTCTTTCAAATTCTTAATTTAAGGATAGTTCTTCAGATTTTACTTCATCCTGCAAAATAACTTAGCCATACATATACGCAGAGGACCTGATGCAAACCCCTGCGGGCACCCTGCTAGAGCCTTCTGTTTCAATCTCTGCGAGCACATATGAGCTCTGCTTAGTTGATTAGGTGAACCGTGTTCTCCCTGTGTCCTCCATCCCCTCTGACTCCTATAATCTCCCCCCCATAGGGTTCTCCAAATTCCAAAGAATGGGGCCGTATAGAGAGCTCTATCTGTGTAATGTCTATAGGTCTCTGCACCCACTCTTTGCTGCTGTTGGAGGAAGCCTCTCTCAAGTTAAACCAATTGGTTGTCCACTTCCACGAATTCTGCTCCACCATTGCCCAGCACATCTTGCAGGCAGGACAGAGTGAAAACTGAGTTTTGTAGCTGAGTTGGTGTCAATGTCTCTCTTTTTGTAGTCTTCTGAGTTCCTTCCGATCCCAAAGAGACTAGAAAGTTGGGGTGAAGGCCCCATTCAGGCATCAGCTCAACCTTTCTGTGTTCAATGAGTTGTGTGGAATTAGCATGTTATTTCAAATTCTTTGCATAAGATAGTAAGTACTTCATCTGAACTTCATCCTGAAACTTGGAGTAAATTCATTTTTATTAATGCGCTTATATTTACTTATTAACTCTGCTTAGGAGGGATCGTGTGCATCTGTGAAAGCTGTATGTTTTGTCAGCTGTTAACTTTGACACACAACAACTCTCACATAGAGCTTTGCACTCTTCCAAGTTGGTGATTCCTTGCATTTCTTTGAAGGATTTATCTGGCAGCAAACATCCGTTTTTTTCTGTCAGAAATAACAAGGCATTTGGTCTTTCTATGGATGACAGACCAACAGTGGGGTGAGGTGACCATACAAAAGGACTTTGTGGCCCTAAAAATGCAGGATCTAGGATGTCCTCTTGTGTCTTCCTTGAACAATAGCTTTTAGCACTGGAAACTCATTGTGGCTCATACACAAGCAACAGCCAAAGTATCATGACCCTACATGCTGGTCTACTCTCTTCATTTCTGACAATTTAGGGCTTCAATAATCTATTTCAGAAGCTTCTTTACTTATGATGCTCAGATGTGCTACTTCACTACGGTAGAAACAGGCAAACCTCAGCCAGAGATAAGAATTATCTAATTTGAGGACATCCAATCCCACACCTCTCTCTCTGGACCTTAGGCCATGCATGTAATCTCCTCTCACCTGAGAATAGTAGCTCCCAGCTTCCATTCAAACAAGCATTGCCTAATTCCACTGTGCACATAATCATTTCAGAATTGCTTCTGCCACGCTGCTAATAAATTATTTACCAAATACCATTCAGTTTTTTTCTGGTTTCTTTTTATTGCTTTCTGTTTTGTTTTTAAAAATAGTAATTAGATATGTGTTTACCTTTATAATAAAATACATATGATATTTAGACCAACTAGAGTTTTTGTATATATCAGATGTGAAAATAAACTGCCAAGTTAAATAACCAAATATTTATTTATAGCTTGTGAAATTATTACCTAAATACAATATCTGGTAATATCTCCTTTTCTCAGTAAGGTCAACCATCTTAATTGAAACTTGAATGTGGTAAGAATTTTGCTTCTTTAAAAAAAAGTTATGAGAATGTTTTTGTTTAATCCCAGGTATGGGGATGCTTCAGTTAGTCCACAGGTGTAATCAGTATGTGCCTTGTGAACTATCAGGGGCTTGGCTTAGCCAGCTGCAACACATGAATTCTGGGGACTAGGAAGAGGGATAAAAATCCAGAAACTGAGGAGAAGGGGAGGCACTCATAAGAAGGAAAAGATTGCTGTCTTTCCTGCTGCTGCTGTTTCCCCCAAACTGTTACTGGTTCGTCCTAAGGCTGTGTTCCCTGCTTTACTGTTGCTGGCTTACTGTATTACTAGATATCCTGACTACTGAGTTTTGTATTGCCCCTAAGAAGAACCCCATGGCCCTAAACATTAGGAATTAGCTCAAAGAGACCTATATCCATCTGTCCATTTCCCCTCTAACTTTCTTTCTCTCCCACCTAGGGTTGGAGAGGTTAGAAGAAACAAGGGTTGGAAGAGAGTTATTAAGTATGAAAAAATTAATTAGAGTATATAATAAAATCCACTTGCTACACTTGAAAATCAGAATGTTACGTATGAAATCTGAGGTAGCTCAGGACTCCACTACAAGATTACTTGAATTCTAGTTAATTGGCTTTTTATTTAATTAAAATATAATTAAATCTCCCCTCCTTCTCCTACCTATTCCATGTCCAACTTTTCCCAGATTCATATTCTTTTAGTATTTACCCACTGTTGTTATATATACATATGACCTAATAAGTATATAAATACAAGCTACTGGTTCCCTTTAGTGTTGTCTTCATGTGTATATTTCATTTTTCTTTGCAATTGAATAATACTCTGTTGTGTATATGCACCGGGTTTTTTTTCCCCACTTCTTTTCTGAAGAGCTTTTAAGTTACTCTCCATCTCTTAGTCTTTGTGACTAGAGTGACAATCAACAATAATGGACAAGTGTCTGTGGAGTAGGCTGTTAAGTCCTTTGGCCATATGTCAAGGAATGGTATAGTTAGGTCATTGATCAGGTCTTGTTTATCCAGCCATTTTTTATCATATTTCCCCTCCCCCAATACCTCCAGATTTCCCATACCTCCGAACAAATCCAACTTCATGTTCTTGCCCTTTCTTTCTCTCTGTCTCCACCTTTGTGTGTGTGTCTCTCTCTCTAAATAAAGACAACAAAACCCCACAACTATCAATACAAACAAAAAGAATCGATAAGACAAAATATGTCAAAACAAACAAAAAATAAGAAACAAAAAAGTACACAAAAAAGACATGGAGTTCACTCCGTCTTACCCAATTATTCCTGGATATGGGGCCTGCCCTGGGGTGTGGGTGATACACCCACTAACACTCCATTAAAGAATAGTGATTTTCCCTGTCACAGTAGGTGTCAATTGCAAATAGAATCTTGTGTGACACTTCCTGTTTTCAGTGCTGGACTTTTGACTGTTAGAGAATGCATAGATCTTGTTCATGATGTCATAGTCATGGTGAGTTTATATGGGCATCGGTCATCTAATGTGTGGAAGACACTATTTCCTTGGAGTCATCAACCACTTTTTGTCTTGCAATCTTTCCAACACCTCTCTAAAAGATCCCTGAGCCTTAAGGGGAGGGGTTTGATGAAGGCATCTCATTTAGGATTAAGTCATCCTAAGTCTATAACTCTCAGCACATTCTCTAGTTGTGATCCCTATGTTAATTCCCAACTGCACCAAGAAAAAGTCACCTGTTGAGGGTTGAGTAATGCTCTGGTCTCAGGGTTTAGGAATATTGATTCAGAGTTATTCTATTGTTATGTTCCTTTAGCAGAATATTAGTAGTTGCTTTTTTCTTATGCTTGTCTAGTCTCCAGTTCTTGGCCATTTTAGCAGTGTCAGGTATGGGTTCCATCTCATACAGTGAGCCTTAAATCCAATCAGAAAGTACTTGACTGCCCACCTACCTTAGTCCTATCTAGACTTGTGTGGCCACTGGAGTCCCTGAGAGTAAGGAGTTCTGCAGGTGGGTGTCACAAAAGGACAAGTGGACTAGAGGGAAAGGCTGAAAGGGGCAGCAGGAAAACTCTGTAGCCATTTCTAAGAGAGAGACAAACTCGCAGCAGACATGCAGTTCCTCCAATGCTTCCAACATTCCCATGCCCTCATGGGACATATCAGAAAGAACTGAGTTGATGATGTAGCCACTGGGGCTGGGCTGTCCATGATCCACTGATCATGTGGCCAATTGTGGTTTACTATAAAGCTTCCATTTACTGTAAAATTAAGCTTCTTTTATGAAAAGTCATAACTTTTAAAGTATATCACACTGAAGTTGTATATGACCAAATGTATGAATTATTCAAAAACTACAGGATCACTTCTAGATTTCACAATGAAATTTTATTCTCAATGTGATACATAATTAAGTTTTGGATGTTTTTCACATCCTTGCTGACTTAATTCTCTATATACTTGTGTATGCATTGGTTTGTTTTTTTTAATTCTCATGAACTGATCTTTGTTTCAAATATCTATATGCATCACCAAATTCCTCCTTTGTATTCATAAGTCAATAGTTTTTCATGAAATAATTGCATTATATAACCTTCATCATATTACAGCTAAGTCACATTCCCTTTCTGAAAACAACACACATACTCATATAAAAAGGAACTTCACATATCCATCCCCACATGCAACTCCAGGCACACTAGTCTACAGTTGTCCTACAAAAGACTTATTCTGCATATTTTGCTTATAGGGAATCATTGTAATACTTTGTCTCTTTAATTTGTCTTCTTCACTTAGCCTGCATTTTTTTCACTTTTATAGCACATTGTTACCTATGTTTGTACTTCTTCCTTTTCATTTCTGCATATTTCTTTTCCATGGGTATGCTACTTTTCACTTAACCGTTCATCTGCTGAAGGTCACTTGGGTCGTGGGTTTTTTTTTAATTTCACATATTGTTATGATTATGAAAACTAAATGTATGTATAAGCAAACATCTATGTATCTGTGAAGATCTCATGATTCTAACTCATTTTACATGACTGAAGTCATTTTACTCTTCCTGATCCGTTTACAAATTTAGATGTTTGGAGTCATTCATGTAATACAAAGACAATGTACATTTGTCTTAACCCAATTTCCTATTTTTTTTAATTTTGCTTTCTTTCTTTTTTGTCTACTTTGAAGCATTCTCCACAAAATATAAAAAATATAACTTTACCTATGTTATATCCTCCAAATATTTTCCATTAGTTTTCATTTTGACCTTACTATGATGTTGCCATGCAGTTTTTCTAGATATAACAACTCCCTTTTATCTAGAATTGAATCATAAGACCTCAGTACTTTTCTTTTTTTTTCTCATTCAGACTCCTCCCTTATCATTCACAGGGGAGAAACCTTCTTATCTTTGTTTTCTTGTGGTCCATGAGAATTATTTTATGTTTCCATAGCTATAAAGGTTCACTAGCACCTTTGTCCTCTATTCTGCTACTCTCCTTCCTCCTGTGCCTGTAACAGATTTTTAATTACAGATTCTTGTGATATTTCAAGCTCTGATAAACTTAGTTGACAGTATTTTATTTTTTCAATGCTTGAGTGTTTATTTTTACATATAAATATTAGTGTCAAATATTTCATTCTAGAAAAGCTTATTCTTAATTGTGGTTATGATTGTATTAAATTTAAACACTAAATAAGAGAACTGACATCTTTATGATAATGTGCAATTCCATCCATGTAAATATGCTATGGAAAAAAGAATTAATAAGTGAATGGAATAGCCTTGCTGCCTGATTAATGTGGGTGAGATATAAAAGCTCTGTGATGACATTCTCTGGGTTTCCTTTATTTCTTGATTTTGAATAAAAAATCTGTACCTATGAAAAGCTGATATTTAAAACCTGCCAGACTAGAAGCTGTACTCCCTGATACTTAAAAATAAACCAGCTAAAGCTGTATTTTTTTTCTCCAAAGACAGTATTCCACAAGATCTGCATAATTTTTGCTTTATTCCTATTATGTTCAATATTTTTTATTCTGACACTTTTTAAAGTTCATTTTTGTCTGCCTCATTTCTTAAAATTATAGTGTGTTTTGTATTTTTTCTTCAAGAAATATGATTTTAACACCATTTTATTGAGTCTTGTAACTTCATTTCATGTTCTTAAGCCTCATTTTATTTTATTTTTGTATTCTTTAAAAATCTTCACTTTTGTAAGTTTACCCTGAAAAACACTGTCTTTTAACATGGATTTCCTAAGAAAAAGATTTACGTGTGACAAAGACCACAAAATTATTTGGATGACAACATTTAGAAAAGTAGAAATTTTAAATATGCAAAGATGTTTAGTGCATAATTTATCCCAGTAGTGTCAGGCTTTTGAGGGGTTTCAATTTCTTTTTCTGTCACTATTGGTAAAGTTGTCACTGTCGAGGGATTCAAGGTATTTCAGTCTTAAGGCTGGGGACATAACTTAGTGGTAGACCCTGCCTGGCATGCACAAGGCCCTGTGTTCGTTTCTACCACACAAACTGGACATGGCAGTACACACGCTATTCTCAAAACTGGAGAGGTAGAGGTGGGGTCAACAGGCCAAAGTCACCCTTAACTACATACAAGTTGGAGGACAGAAATGTAACCTTGTCCCCAAAAAATATTTTTTCAAGTTGTTCATAATATAATCAGTTTTCATTACTCAAATGATCATTGTACATTTATTATTATTATTATTATTATTATTATTATTATTATTTATTACTATTATCATTATTATTCACACTTGATTTAAACATACACATAATACAGGTCAAATTTGTTGATTATGTTTTCTAAACTTATCATTTCCATATCTGTTTCACTATGCTTGTCCTCTGAACTCCGAAACTTCCCACTGTTCACATGAATCTATTAATCTCCTTTCTAACACTTTCATTTACAATTTCTTCCCTGATAATGCTTAGGTACTACATATCTAACTGGGATATCTTCTTACATGAGGAGAAGATCTTTTTCTCTCCAATTGCTTGCTTTTAGATTGATCATATATTTTTGGTATACTTTTCTATAATCACATTTTTAATTATAGATTTTAAAGGTCTCCATGGTTACACTTATTCAATCTTGTTTTAAAGGATTGTTAAGTTCACAAACACACTATATCGTACCTGTTAAAATTCTCTTTTGAGGGGATAGGAAGATGCTCAGCAGTTGAGAGCACTTGCTGCTCTCTCAGAGGACCTGAGCACAGTCCCAGCACCTGTGTTGGGGGGACTTTACCACCAGCTTCAGAGCATCTGAGCCCTCTTCTGGCTCCCTTGGACATTGGACACAAGGACACACATGGAATTTACTCACAGAGACATACACACACATAAATAAAAATAAATCTATTATTAAGCTCAACTTCCATCTCAGTTTTTAGCAATTTGTTATTTACATTTTGTTACATCCACTGATTTTTTGTCATTGATTTTCAAGGGTAATCTTTTAAACAATCCTTCTAGCTCTTTTGAATTGAAATCTTGAGTGACCGTGCATTACACAATATTCTTAAATATAAGACTCTAAATATTCACTTATAGAAGGATTTTAGCTCTATAGTACAGGATATCTGTACTACAACCAACACACCAAAGGGAACATGGACATAGACCTTTTCTTTTCCTTTTTCTTTTTCCTTTTTTCTTTCTTTTTTTGTTGCTGTTGTTTGTTTTTGTTGGTTTGTGTGTTTGTTGGTCTGGTTTTTTTTTTTAGTTTTCCCTTCCTAGCAAGGAGACACCTTTCACTGGTGGTACTGCCTTGTAGGCCCCCAGTGTATGAACAGGCTCTTGGCCTTCGTATGACTTCTGAACTGGGACGAGGGACTGTTATGTAGGGACACTCCACTCCAGAGGACCAAGAGGGAAGGATTAGGGGGTAGAGGATGGGAGGGCGGGGCTGGGAAGGGGGGAAAGAGGACAATATGATGGAAATGTAACCTGAAGCAACAAATAAATAAATGTATTAATTTAAAAAAGCAGGTAACAGGTTTAAGACACTATAAATAAATTAAAGGTTACAGCCATTCAACCTGGTTTTATAAACCTACAAGAGTCGAAAAAAACTTAGAGCTAAGGTAAAATACAGGAAATGCGTGGTGTTAGCCCATGCCTTTAACTTCAGCAGAGACGGGAGGAGCACTATAGAGTTAGTTGTCTTATAAATTCTAGAGTTACAAGGAACAGGGTGGTGATGGGGCACACCCTTAATCCCATCATTCAAGAAGAATACACCCTTAATCCCAACACACTAGAGACAGTAACAGGCAGATCTCAGAGCTCAAGGTCAGCCTGATACAAAACAAGTTCTAAATAGAGAAAAACTTCAATCCAGGGGTGGTGGAGCACATCTTTAATCCCTTCAGATGGGAACCACAGGTCTTTGATCCCAAAACTTAGAATGCAGAGACAGACACATAGGATTTGGAAGGATTTAAGTTTAAAAGCTACTTACAAAAGCTCAATACAAACAAATTATCCTTTGAGATCTCAAAATATATACACTAAAGGTTTGTTTAGCTCCAAAATAACAAAATAATTTCTTCTTTAATCCAGATTGAAAGATAATACTTTATATATTGTCAAAAAAACCAAATTTGTTTCAGGAGAAATATTACCTGACCCCTCCCCCCCAAAAAAGGTAATTGTCCCAGAGTTAGGATTAGGGCAGGGCTCTGTTTTTATCTTTCCAGGAGATTTAAAGCATCCATTCAAGGAATCCAGGGACAACTGGACAACGGAAACCTCAACAGAAAACAGAATCAGACACCAAAGAAGACGAGTGGCCCAGATGATCCAGCCTTGCAGACTTCCTCAATAGCTGTTTCCATCAAAAGTCTGAAACCACAACAACTCAAAATCGCTAAGATCGTTCAGCTCCACACACTGCCCCGGCCAGAACTTCAGTAAAGCCTGGAAGATCAGCTTCTGTCTACAAACTTCTTAGGACATCTAAACAGCTGAACACAAAAGGACTGAACATAAAAGGATTGTATTAACATTTTTAACCATTTTCCCATTCTGGTTCGGGCCCCAAACAGGTTTACTACTTCCCAAATCAGCAGGAAGTCATTTTAAGAGAGCGATGTCCCATGCCCAGAGGGTGGGGAGGGTGTTTCTCCCCCCCCCCTTTTTGGTTATTTGATGGATAACAGAAAACTTTGTTATTTAGGGGAAGAGACAACAAGCTGTTAAATGGTCTTGTTAAATGGATTTTGGAGGTTTGACCCAGGGACTTCCTTCTTTTTCTTTTCTGTATCCTTCTTTCTCGTCTATGTAGGAGTGCACAGACTTGAGAAAAATGGGACATAGACATAGTATGGGAAGAACCAAGAAGAAGGGACAGATTATTGAATATGCCCTTATATCTTTGTATATTGATACAAAATCAGTATTATATTTGGCTAAAGTGGTATTGACCATTGTGTATTGTGCAAAATTAAGATTGTATTGGACTACATCGGTATTGATCTTTGTATATTGATACAAAATTAAGATTATAGTTGGCCACAATGGTATTGACTCTTGTATATTGATGTAATATTAAGATTGTATTGGGCTACATAGGCATTGATCTTTGTATATTGATACAAAATTAAGAGTATATTTGGCCACATTGGTATTGATCTTTGTATATTGATACAAAATTAAAGGTAATGCTTCTTAAAGGTATTGTACCTAGTGATACTTAAAAATGAAATGTGAAGCTCTGGCCTCTTGATACCAACCGTCTTAAACCGTTTAGGATAATTAAGAAATACAAATTCCTAGTCATGCAAGCGTGTCATTTTGTTAGTTACTATGACAGTCTATCACAGATATTTTCTAAGCTATTCAGAAATCAAGTTGTTAAGAGACAAGCAACATTTGCTTATCTTAATACAAGAGATAGATAGGTATCTTCAAAAACCCCAAGAGATCTGCAGAATATGGCATTAAATTAAGTTTTTTTTTATATCGAGATATATCAGCTCCTGCCAGCACCCCCTACTCTACTCCAAGTAGAAGATGAGCATCGAAGAATCTCCAGTGGGAGATGGTTGAGTTAGTGGCAAGCCTATCTCTTGGCATGAAAAACCCCTTGCTTCAACTGTAGACAGACTGCTGTCCAAAAAGGGCAAAACTTGGTAGCAGGGAAGTTGACAGTCTAGCTCTGCCAAGACAGGGTAGATAAGTCCTTCATAATTTCTGCTCTACAATCAATATCTGTCAGAGAAACGGGACCAAAAGGCTGAAGATTGATGCTTTAATGTATGGAGAGAAAATGGGAACTGTCCAGGCAGTCACTGATATGTCATTTCTTAGTTTTGGATGATGCAGGCCATGCACTTCCTACATAATCAGATATATTTATCCCTCTCAGGTCTCTGAGGTGGTTGAAGAATAGATAGCTAGAGTCTCATAGTTAAATTTTGAGTTGTTTAGGAATCAAGAGGGTGTTCTGGATCTAAGAAGATGTTTTTAAAATTGTGATGCAAGTTAGTATGAAAGCTGAGTCAGATATAGAACTTTAAACTCATGGAGATGGTTATATGGTAGAATGTTAAAGTCAGGGGCCAAATATGTATGGACTGGACATTGGGAATGTATGCTGGGCCATTTAACTCTCATAAATATGGCGTATTTATTTCTGTTGTTTTGTATAGTATTTACTGTTATAAGAGAAGGAACCATTTGTTGGACTGAAAGGGGGAGCTGTTGGGGGGAGGGTGGAAGGATGGGACAGGAAGGGGGAGTAGGGAAGGGTTTGTGACTGAGATGTAACTTGAAGAAATAAAAAAATAAAATATAAAAAAAAGACTCTAAATATGATGATGAAGAAAATCAGTTATAAACACAAGTATGCAGTCACTGCAAATAGCATATGAAGGAGTATGTACTATATTATGAATTTCATTACCTGATACCAGGAAATACAACCTAGTTCTGTTTCTACTAACTCACTGCTATTTAAATTAATTATGAATTAGTGACAATTTGAGTGTCTTCAACATGTAAATTATAACATAACTTAAAAATGTGTTTTATATGTTATGAAGTCTGTGTTGTTTGTGATATTGTATTTGTAAATAAAGAAGTGATGGTTTTAGTCAGGGATTATGAACTAGACACTATTTCAGAGCCATACTTCTTACAGATCACTTAAATTATATCCATATTCTCATGCTCTGTAATCAGGAACCCCTGCTTCAGTGAAGCAGATGCCTAACAGTGTGACTGTGCATGTGTTACATATCTACTATCATTGTGTGCAGGTCACCTGGAGAGACAGCATGGGCAGGATCTACAGGATCTCTTGTCAATGATGTGTTTTCAGATTTAAACGGAAGGCAATGGAAAACCACCTTAGGCACCGGGAAACTGGTTGTGGCACATTCTTTACTTCCCAGGTGTTCACTGGGATTTGTGTCTAATAGCACTCAAAATAGGTTCAGGAAACTGAGTAGACAGAGAAAATATAAGGAACTTCTAACTTATCACAAGCAGACGTTACTTTTAAAGAAGTTTGTGTAATTTAAGCATCTCTAAAACTCTTATAATATAGCTGTAGTTAGCATACAACTTTTTCAGATTCCCATTATTCCTAAGAATCCTTGGCCAATGTTACAAAGAAGATGTCCTTGCTGAACTGAACAATGAACTTTCACTCTTAGGTGTCTTTTTTTTTTTTTCAAAATTAAGGAGAAAGTAAATAGAAATTATTTCCAATGAGTAATCCACCAGATACCAGTAGTACCCCGTATACCCTTTGTTCCTTCTTGATAAATAAATACATTTCTTTCTGTTATTCCAAAATATCACAAAATAGTGTGAATCCTACCTTAGTTTATGTATTTCTTAAAAAGCAATTTGCTACTTAACAATTTCTATCATGTATTTTCATAGGTGTCATATGGGAGTATGTTATAGGAGCTGTTGGTTTTTCCTCTAAGTTTTGTTGAGACAAACTAATATTGAAAGAATATGGAATACTAAAAAAGATGTGGATTTCATCAGAATGTTGATCATGAAAACAATGAAAAATGTGTTATTCACCAGTGAGTCTTCTGCCACCTGTGAATGTTCTGACATCTAATGTGGACCATGTTGTCCAGTGTATTAAAATATTTTAAATGTACTTGTTTAGATGATCATAATTTTCTATTGTTACTCAATATGACTTACTTTGAAGTTTGAGAGCACACTGGCCTTTGTCTTTTATATTAATAAGTAATTAGTCTTACTTTAGTATTTATTTCTAAACTCTCTGCCCTACATTTTAACAGCCAGGAGTAAAAGATAAAATATGTCTGTCACCCATCTTCTACAGCAAGATTCATACCAAATAACACACTACTATCGCTCAAATATGAGTTGGTCCTAAGTATAGTAACTAGTTAATAGTATGTTACACTAATCACCTATCCATGTTAAATCTTAAATGATGTCATTTAAGGACTTCCCATATTCAAAATAAATCAGTTTATTCAAAATAGCCTACAAAATAAAGTAGAGTGATAGATGAACAAATTGAATATTTCAATATTCTATAATAATTTTTCAGCCTCTTAAGCTTAAAAAATATCATATAGTTCAATGTGAGTCATCTGTTCATGAATTAGCCATCAATGTAACCCTAAGTAATCAGCAAGCCATTAACAACGTAAGAATTCTCCTTTCCCAGTAGAGGGCACTGCTGCACATGGAACCAGAATATCCCAGTCCTAGGTCCTTCAAGAGCTGAGTGAATGACCATATTCTCTCACGCATATAGAAGAATGAATTTTGTTTCTTGAATAGATAACTTAAGGGAACTATGGGTGAGTAGAAACATGCACAGAGCTAGGCCAAAGGCTCACAGATGAACACCAGTAGCTTCATCATCACTGGATAGAAGTCCTGAAGGATTTTCTTATGAGTCAAATAAGACAATATTAGAAAAGAAATCAAACCTTTATTTTATTTCAGATTATTCCAACTAATTGATGTCCACTGCCTTGAGTAAATTCATGTATTTGGATTATGTAACTTCTACTATTGAAGCTTCTAAGCCACTGGTATCTCCACAATGATGAGTCATTCTCTGAATCAACGATCTCAAATCACAATTGAGTTTTACCTCACTATATACTTTATGATAGGATCAATATCGTAACATTAAAAATTCATTTTAGTGATAGTTCCTAATAAATCTTCCATCAGAAGTATTAAAATAACACAACGGAAACTTGTCGACATATGCAGCTATGGCATGTATTGATTTGTATAGAAAACACATCTAATCTGTTCTCCTCCATGAGATTTAAGTTTATTCCTCTCTACTGTTTCATCAAACCAGCACTTACAGTTTCCCATTAGCTTGTCAGTTAGCAACCTTGACGCCTCATCCCAGGGATAATATTTTCTTTCATTTATTTCCCTAATACTTCTAAATCTTAAGCATTTAAGAAAGAATGATTCAATTTTTAATTTAATCATGAATTATTTTTTTTAGAATTTCATGTATGGATGCAATGAAATATGATCATATCTATCCACATGTCCCCCTACAATTCTCATATCTCCATAACATACATCCTTCCCAATAATTTTGGGTAGTGCACTAGTTCCAGCTACTGCCACCCACATGTACAAATGCAGCGTCCCCTACAGCATAGGAATCTATCAGTAGATACATTCTCAATAATGATTCCCCTGGGCCAGCAACTGTCCACTGCCAGTAGCTCCTTTGTAAGGAAGGGTGGAGCTTTGATGTCATCTATCTCATGTATGCTAGAATTTTGGCTGGCTTGATCTTGTGCACCTCTGTGCAGGTAACCATAGCTACCGTGAGTCCCTGATTGTGACATGACAGCCACATCATGTCCAGAGGCCAGTGTTTTTTTATAGTGGCCCTCACCATCGTCTGGCTTTTATACTCTTTCTGCCTCCTCTTCCACAGCATCCCCTGTGCGGTGGTGATGGTGAGATTAAACTGTAGTTCTTCAGTTTAGGATAATTTGAGAGAAAAAATAGAATTGATTGTTTGAAATAGAAAAAGTTCCTCTAGGATGTTTATGTTTAGACTTTTTGAGATTTAAGAAATATTTTTAAAACAGACATTATGATTTTTTAGTGTTTTAAAGTTTTTGAAACCAATAGTTGAGCAAGATGACTCTTCCACAGGCTTTCTTCTGTTTACTACTATTTAAATTTTGTCTGAGAGAAATGTCTCATAAAAAAATCGAGTAACAGTGAGTGTGTGTTAAATATGTCCAGTTTGTTTATATTGTAGCATTTGAATCAACTCCATCAGAAACTGCCTCTGGTGTTATAATACACTGCAGGGAGGAGGAAAAATTGGCAATTTGGAAGAAAATTGTTATTCAAAAATAGTTATTTTAAAAAGACACAGTCGACAGAAACCTCCAGGAACCAACTATAAATTATTTTATATTTAATCATTTGACCTGAAAAATATGAACCCACATTCTTCTACCATCATAAAAAATTCATTGATATAGACTATTAAATGAGGAAAGGAAATGCTTAATCTGGACGCAGGAAAGTATTTTATACAGTACAGTGAAATGCTGTGGGTTTAATTTAGGTTCTCATGTTTACATGGATTAATTCCAGCCCATGTATTAGTTAATTGGGAGCCTGGTTATCTTCCTGAGAAGACTTACACAAGCAAGACAGGCAAGCACATGTGAAGATCCTGTCCAAACTTCCAAAATGTGTTTAGTGAGTAGGAAATATTGATGATCATCATTCGATCTGCAAATGAGACTGTATTTATTATTGGTTAAATTGCTAAGTTCTTTGACTCTCTTCAGCTTCCCTGAAATGGGTTACCAATGATTGCTATTAATTTGAAATGAAATAATAAAAGTGAAGGATAAAAACACTTTGCAAGTTATGAAATGCTGCATAAATATTAGGGTGTGTGATTAATCGGAAATTCATATAGGAATTAAGAGTGGTATAACAAATACTCATTGAATAGTTCCTCGTCTAGGGAGATTGCTTTAAAAAAACACTTTTGAACACAACGTTTTCAATGGTTTGAAAAAAAGTAAATCATATTATTAGCATCATTATAACTTTTTGTTTGTTTTGTGGAGATTGTATTTACATTTCAGAATTTTGTCTGAACAGCGACGATTGATTTCATGGATCAGAGCTAATAATCCTGATGTTGTACTTAGATAAAGTACAGAGATCCGAGCACCCCCCCCCCCCCCCCATCCCCCCACCCGTTTTTCTTTTTCTTTCTGTCTCTCTCTTCAGAAGTTCGCATCCATGGTGGCTGGACAGAACATCATGATAGGATGGTGTAGTAGAGCAGAGCTGTTCTCCCCAGACTGCCAAGGAACAGTGAGAGAAGCTGGCAGAGGCCAAGCAGGAGCTCTCCTTCAAAGAGGACTCTCCGCAGCGACCCGCTTCCCCAGCTAAGCCCCACCCTCTGAATTCACCACTACCTCCCAAAGTGGCATCACAAGCGGGGGACCAAGCCTTGATCGAGCACAAGGGGGCAAGGGAAGGACGTTTCCTATTTAAACCATTATAGACTATGTAGAAAGGTAAGGAAGGACAGGGCACAGAAAACCCGCAGGGAGTAAAGGCATTGTGGAGCTTCCCAAGCTAGCGCCTGCAGGAAGCTTCCACCTCCTCTGAACCTGAGGGTTTTTCTGTTTCTCAGTCTATTTTATTACTTTTTATTCGTCTCTCTCTCTCTCTCTCTCTCTCTCTCTCTCTCTCTCTCTCTCTCT
>CAJQZJ010034157.1:3092660-3119566 GCA_907164525.1 Lophiomys imhausi | reverse complement strand
TCTCTCTCTCTCTCTCTCTCTCTCTCTCTCTCTCTCTCTCTCTCTCTGTGTGTGTGTGTGTGTGTGTGTGTGTGTGTGTGTGTGTGTACACGTGTGTAGTTCACAGGAAAATCTGCAGGAACCTGTATTCTCTTTCTACCTTGTGGGTCCAGGGGATCAAACCTCAGAGTACTGGGCTTGGCATCAGGTGCCTTGACTTGGTGAGTCATATCTTCGGCTGGATGTGTTGGAACATTTTAAAAGATGTGTGTAGATGCTGTAAACCTCTTATATCTGAAGAAATCGACACAAATTTATAGACCACCTTAGGAAAAATGGGCTGAATAGCCTTGAACCTTTTAGCTCTTCAGCACCCCTGTTTCCAGACAACTGGGTCCTAAGTGTCCACTCAACACAGTCTTCCTCTGATACATGAGAATAATACTATTTGTTTGATTAGACAAGCACTATCAGTAATTGTGAGTTCATTGTTAATGCTTAATTTACTGGCCACAGGTTTATTTAGTTGCTTAATCTAGAAGTACCCAAGTCTATAAACAAGCTTATGAATCATGTTGTATAGCAATACCTACAGCCAAACATGTTGAGGGATAGGTAGGTCTGTAGTCTGTTGATCCTAAAAAGGAAGAATGTCAGGTCACTGGCTTTACCTTTGATGCTTCAGCACTCCAATAATTCATGTTCAAAGATTATATGTGGTAGGAGAGAGGCATTGTTCATTCTGACGTTCAGGACATCAGACTCATCTATGAATTATTCTCCCAAAGGCAAGCAGGTGGTGGACATCAGACCTCAGCTAATTAAAACTCACTGAAAGCATAGTTTAACATATACATAAGGTAAAGTTTTTACTCTTTAGTGCCTACAAATACATTTTTTTTTACTTCTCAACCCATATTACCTCTTTCCCGTTTACACCATGATTCCTTAAACTGAAAGGAAATATCCTGCATAGGGATTGGACTTGTTTTAATAAGTCGGGTCCTGTAGTATATCCTCTACAAAGATATGTCATATTGCACGTCTGTGAATAAACATAAAACAGAACTAGTGTCTGTTTTCTTTTCTGGTCATTGTGTCTAGAGACTATAGTACAGTGCAAAGGCCACGGCACAGTAACTATTTGGTAAATAGTTCTTAATAAGTTAGGTGTGAGTCACTTTAATAGTAAAAAATAATACATTTTTCCATAATATTCAGATTATTCTGTCTCACTTTTAAAAAGCAGAAAGCATCATGGGACCACTTTATAAATGAGGGGCATAAAAGAGGTAAAAGTATTTTTCCTTTTTATTATTTGAGAAATAATAACGTATTTGCATGCTTAGCTCAGACACTACGCTTAAAAGCACCAAATACCACAAAAAAAGCAGGACAAAGCAACTTAGGGAGGGAAAGAAAAGATTATGAGACAAAAAAAGCGACCTCTGAGAAGAATTTTCAAGAGGAATAAATGAAAGGAGGCAAGAACAGTAGACAACTGGAGGACCACGTGATTCACACACACTGATGCATGGGAGCAGAGGTTGATAGTGAGGGAAATGCAAAGAAATAAAATGATAATGGTAATAATAATGATAACCATAATACACCTAGTTGAATACCCTCTTCTACAAACCATTTTTTTCATTAAGTTAATATTTCTTCTTCTTTAATTAATTTTATGGCTCTTTAGCCAGTTGAAATAATGTGCTGATAACAGAATCAGAGTCTGATAGTCTTATCCAGAAAAAGTCACCTTCTAAGAAACTTGGGGATGGAAAGCTGTGTGTTTGGTTCCAAGGGAACAAACTGGAACAGGTGGGGAAGAATGGGGACAAAGTCCAACTTTTAGGTCAGTGGTGTGAACAGCAGCTACCACAACACTCAGTGTGTGTGGCACATTTCCCAGCAGTTCTTTAAAGAACAGTGAAATGACCTCACTCTACAAATACAGCTTCCACTAATTAAGCCATAATTTAATAAAACCATGTAATTCTATTTAATTATGATGATCTGCCTTTTCTCTTTAAAATAAGAAAGCCTATTTCTACAGTTATACTTAAATTTTGCATTTGGGAGGTATCCAAGTACAGATCTTCACAAGTTATGTACAATACAGGCTAAAAATATTGTCTGGATATTTGTTTCAGAACAGAAGGAATTCTAGACTAATGCGACAAATGGCATTCCCCCAACTGCACCCATAACTATTCCATTTTGGTTATAAAGATAGTTCCAAGAAATTTTAATTTCTATCTTCACTGCACTTTAAGTTCATGGCATTCAGAGTTTCAGCTACCTAAATATACTCACCACTCTTTAATATGTAGGTATAATATTGAATTTTAAATCATCTCATGTGATTTTACTTGAATACCTATGAATGGTTAGGCTGTGAGGCATTGAAATGGAAGCAATATATATTGCATATATAATGTACAAACTGGTACCCAAAAAGAATTATAATTCAATAAGGGATAATAGCATATGTGGTGGTGACCATCTCAATTTGACAGTATCACGAAGATCATACACCTCTAGGCATGCTGGGAAGGCTCATCTTGACTAGGTCAATTTATGTTTGGAAACTGGCCATGAAAGTGGGCAGCACTCACAGATGATATGGAGGAGGCCCTTCATCCAATGTAAACATTCTAGTTATTTGACTACCCTTAATTATAATCTCGGGACTGACTTCTAAATGTGACACTGCAATCCTAAAGAACAGTAAGATGGCAAGGGAGATGATTTTAATTTCTATTCAATAAATATTTTCAGGCATTTTCAAATCGTCTAGTTCCTACAAATTTGAATGAATCTCCCCAAGCCACCTAGGACTATTCAACCATGTGCAAAAGAAGCAGACATCATTCTGACATTAGCTTCTCCAGCCTGTGTGTGTCAAAGTCACAGTTGAGAAGATACTTATCTCCACCAACCCAGTGAGGCAGGAGAGACTCTTGAAATGCAGCGAGTAGGTGGGGGTAACCATGAGGAAATGTGAGGAGTTCAACAGTCATTCACTGATGGTGACCAAGACTTTTCCAGACCCCCCGCCCCACAAATGACTTTTGTTTTGAAACAGATTGGTATGACTCAACTTTGACCCAGCAGCCTTACAGCCATCCCTTTCTTATCATTGAATGAGTTCAATGTCCAGTCTCCATTTAGTTTTTCAAGTCCAATTAATGAAGTACTTAGGTGTTGGCAAAAGTGTCTGTAAGGCTTTTAGATCAGTCTAAGAATGTGAAAGATGGGCAAAATGCCTGGACTTCTAAGGAAGTCCCTGCAGGAACTTCAGTTGAAAAGAGAGAAACAGATGACTCTTTGTGCACTAGAAAATATGATTGTTTACATAACTACACATGAGAAAATAGAGCTAAAATGTCCCAGTTTCAAAATACTTGGTTAAGAGGAAGGCACTGGTGAAGAAATGCCAGTGCCTGAGGAAGACAAAGTCATGTCAGGTTTATGGTGTTCCTCTCTGTGAACAGAAGCCAGAATTAACATCTTGCCCAGAAATCTTTTGTCTTCTTAAATATTACCGAATCTGTTGATGTGCTGGCTAGTCTCATGTCAACTTTACACAAGCTAGAGTTCTCTGAAGATAGGGGAACTCAATTGAGGAAATGTTTCCATAAGAGTCAGCTGTATCATTAATAGTGTCAGGATCTTGGGTGGGTCCCCTTTTCTGAGGAGGAGGAGAGGAAGGAAAGAAAGGAGAGGATATGAGTGTGGAAACAGGTGGGGAAGAGGGACGGGACTGCAATCCAGATGTAAAATGAATAAATGAAATTTTAAAAAAAAATCCAGCTAAAAAGCATTTTCTTAATTAGTCATTCATAGGGGAGGACCCAGCACATGGTGGCTGATGCCATCCCTGGGCAGGTGGTCCTGGGTTCTATAAGAAATCAGGCTGAGCAAATCATGAGGAGCAAGCCAGTAAGCAGCACTCCTCCATGGCCTCTGCATCAGATTCTACCTCCTGATTCCTGTCCTACTGAAGTTCCTGTACTAACTTCCTTCAGTGATGAACAGTGATTTGGAAGTATGAACCGAATAATCCCTTTCCTCCCCAAGTTGCTTTTGATCATGGGATTTCATCACAGCAATGAAAACCTTAACTAAGAGAGTTGAAAATAGTCATATTTTCTGTTAAATAAGATTTTAATGTTTTTCTCACCTATGCAGGCCCATTATTTATGTTTAATCATTAGTCTCTAGACTGAATTGATGGAATGTTTGATTTTACATAGAACAGAATATATTTTAAAAATTTCACAATGCACAGCCGTCTTACCAGCTGTGCCGTTTAAGCACACATGAGTGTGCACACATAAATATTCACATTGATTCATGTCATAAGTTTGATCTTCACACCCTTGTGTTCAAGGTAGTTCTGGCTTTGCTAAGTCAATTAAAAGCCACAAAGAATCTCTGGGCTCTTGTACTGTCTCTAAGTTGAAGCTGGCAGAGTTGAGAGAGGAAACAATAAGGAGACTCTGAAGCTGGGTGCCAGAGGTCACAATAAGTTGCTTGATGTGGAGTTGTCACACCAAACAGAGAATAAGGCCTGAATAACAGAGAGCATATGTTAAAGATTGGAAGAAAGATGCCATATCTATGATCAAGATGAGTAGGTGTGGGAAAAGTAGTATGTGGGAGAACAGGACAAAATAGTGACAATGACTACTGGGCATAGTTGACCACATAGAATTTTCCAAAGTATGACAGAGCTGATGATTAGTGAGACTGATAATGGGGAGAGAAACATAGTCCAGTAAAAAGTGAAAGTGTCAACTCTTAACTTATTGGATTATGCAGTTAGTATATTACACACTAGACAATAATTGGGATGATGAAATATATATATATTTTAGAGACACAAGACAATCAGCCATTTGCAAAGTAACATGCTAGGTGCTGGTGATATAAGAAACAATACCTACACTTTTAAGCTACATGATTGAGACAGAATTTTATCACGAGCCAATTAAAAAGCAATACAAGGCTATGGAGCAGATCTCAGATATCCTAGCATACTAGCAGTGGGGCTAGCAAACTCAGAACACAGGAGTGCATGACAACAAGCAAACAGAAGGACCTCCAGGACTCTGAGGGAAGGAGGCAGCAACAGTAGCATAACAGCCCCAAGTACAGTCTAGAATCCTCTCTGGTTTCCACCTCTCAGCTCAGCTCCTTGTATTTAATCTCCTTCTTCATCAGAGTTGTTTCTTCTTCGCCTTCTCTGCCATATGGAAGATAGAAACAAATGTTCCTTCACTTGCCAAACTTACAGATGTAGATTGAGGGGAAAAAAAAGTTGAAGAAAATATTCTCGAGTTGAGCTTAGATTCTGTTAACCCTGATTAGGTATAAGTTACTGGAACAAAAGGCAATGGTTTCTGCTTTATGGGAGAGGTAAAGAACAAACCTCACTGAAAGTATAACGTTTTCTAAATATATTTACATATTACATCAATTTACATTTTACATTAATTTGTGATATGTACTGTTATTTTGCTCAAAGACCTGACATCCCATGGTTATGAAACCATATACTGCACAAGAATGATGCCATAAGATGATACTTATGCTCTCTGTTATCCAGATAAAAACTGTCAACCTGAATGGTCAACAGCTCAGATTGGCAAGAACCCACTCTAATGACTCGATTTAGAGTAATTTTTAAAGAAAACCTAGTTCTTATTCTTGTTGCAGTTGTTCTAAAATGGACATCTAATCTCTGGGGTTTGTGTAGGGCTGTGATGAATCATTGACCTTTTCCAATTAGACCCAAAGTGCTCCTACCTTCTCTCCTTCTTCTCTTTTCAGTGCTCCGCTGTCCTGATGCTTTTACAGAGGACAAGGGAATCATTACAGATGTCAGTTCTCACCTTCGGCCAATCCTAAGTTTTTCCACCATGTCATGAGTTAAGAACCACACCTCTGCTCCATTGCCCCAATCAAAAGCAGTGGCAGATTTCTCTGCCCAGCAGTGCCCGACCACATCCTCCACTTATACTTGAGAGATTGTACCCTTTAGTCCTTTCCTGGGATTTTTAACTCGTTTGGTGACTCCCACAGTGATAATGTCCTTTTCACATGGCTGTGAGGCTTTAATTTTTTGGGCTTGGTTTGCCTTGGCTTTTATATGCCACTTCGGTTGACTTTTATGTATGCAACATTTCCTTTTATGGCTTGATTATCAGGCCAATTTTTTTGTTACTTAGTTAAAAGTTTCCTAGGAGATTGTCAGATAGCCACCTCCTGCTCAAGTGTCTACTACAAATCACATCAATAGTAGAAAAATCCCAGGAACAGCAAAAACAACTTTATCAATTAAAAACCTGTCGTGACTGCCAAATTCCTAGACGGCAACCTAAAGCCAAGCTCATAAGAAAATTTTGTAAAGATCAGTCCTATTTTGTTTTATAGACCATAGTGTCTGAAAAAAATGCATATCCCCAGTATAGGGTAGCTCCATTTAAGCAATATGTGTGTATGTGAGTGTGCATACATATGTGTATGTGTTTTCATGCATGCATGTGTGTGTACATGTTTGTACATGTATGTGGCTATACATGTGTGCTAGTGTGTGCATTCATTTGAGTGTGTGTATGGATTTGTGTATGTGTGTGTACATGCATATGTGGGTGTGTGTGAGTGTGTACATTTTTTATTTTTAAAATGTTATATGATTATATTTTGATCATGTCCTTCCAACTCATGGCAGATCCTCCCCACCTCCCTACCTATCCAACATCATGTTCTTTTTTACAACCCATTTTTATTTGTTATTAATTTTCCTGGTGTTTAGTGTGTGTGTGTGTGTGTGTGTGTGTGTGTGTGTGTGTAAGTGTTTTCTATGGTCTAGTCACTAATCTTTCTTTAGCTGTAAAGCTGACAAAGATTTTTTTTTTCATTTTGTAGGGTGCCTTTACACGACCTGTGTCAGACGTAGATTTAAGTTGTTGGGGGATTCTTATTGACCCTCAAAATAATATGCATGATATGCATGGTTACACACAACTGGAATACTGGCTAGTTTTATGTCAACTTGACACAAGCTAGAGTCATTTGTAAGGAGGGAACCTCAATTGAGAAAATTCCTCCATAAGATCTGGCTGCACGGCATTTTCTTTTTTTTTTTTAATTAATTTTATTTAACTCTCAGTTCAGAATATATGTAGTAATTATATTTTGGTTTAGGTGCACAAAAGGAATTTAAAATAGTTATTAATTTTGAGAAATAGACATTGTGAATAGTAGTAGAGATAGAGATGAAAGGAGACCATTCTCTTTCCTAAGTAAAACTAAATTTAGCTCTTTAGGGTCTTTCACCATTTAAATATTGTAATTACAAAAGTATTTCTTTTTTTTATATAAATACCTTATTTTTTTTCTTCAAGTTACATCTCAGTCACAAACCCCTCCCTATTCCCCCTTCCTATCCCGCCCTTCCACCCTCTTCCCCCCAGAAGTTTCCCCTTTCAGTCCAACAGATGGTTCCTTCTCTTATAACAGTAAGTATTATACAAAACAACTGATATAAATATGCCACATTTATGAGAGTTAAATGGCCCAGTATACCTTCCCAATGTCCAGTTTATACATATTTGGCCCCTGACTTTAACATTCTACTATCTAACCATCTCCATGAGTTTAAAGGTCTATATCTGACTCAACATTCATACTAACTTGCGGCATTTTCTTAATTAATGATCAGTGAAGGATGGCCCAGCCCATTGTGGGTGGTGCTATCCCTGGACTGAATGGTGATCCTGAACTCAGAGGATAGGCAACTTGGTCCTCGTATAGATCCCTTAACAAGTAAGGGTGGGCAGTCTTAGTCATGGACTTTGTTACCTGTTAGTGGGACACTTTACCATAGTGGAGCTGCCAAGAGCAAGAACGAGAATAAACTCTTAGCCCTCATGTGACTGATGGACTGAAGGGGGCTGACATATGGGGGCCCCCACACCGGAGAAGTAGGATAGGTGGGAGAGGGGGTAGAGGGTGGGAGGAAGGAAAGGGAGGGGAGGAGGGCAGGGGCTGTGATTGAGATGTAACTTGAATTAATAAACATTTTAAATTTTTAAATTTTTTTTTAAAAATTAAAAAAAGAACACAGGCTAAGCAAGCCAGTAAGTACCAATCCTCATTGGCTTTTGCAACAGCTACTGCCTACAATTTCTCACCCTGTTTGAATTCCTGACCTCAGTTCCCTTAGTGATGGAAGATGGATGTGGAAGCAAACATAAGCCAAATAACCCTTTCCTCTCCAAGTTGCTGTTGGTCATGGTGTTTCATAGTAGCAATAGTAGCCTTAAGTAAGGCCATTGGTCCATCTTATTTCTTGGAGCAAGATCTATGCATCAAACATTTCAAGCCTAGATGACTACTTAATACTATTCTCAAGTTTAGCTTCACAAGTTTACAGAAGTTGAAGGTAAAAGACTATTGCTAAACATATAACATTCCTGAGTCATGGAGTATGGAAAAACAAAGCTGGCAGTGACTCTGAAGATTCATCCCTACTGGTTAGCTTCCATAGTGAGAGAGCTGCCATGCAGGCCAATGCGTTAGATGACCAAACATCAACTGTTCCTCCGGAGAGTCGCAATAATGACTGACTTGGCAAATATCCTCACTTGAGCGCAGTGATGTGATCAATATCCAACCAATTTCTCATTGCATTTGAGTCGTGGTTCACAAAAGGGAACTCACACTGATACTGCTAACCAGGTCATGAACTCATAGCTAGGGAGATCACAGGACCTAGGAAAGAACCTATTCCAACTATTTGGCTAAGTGGACATAATATCAAATTACCTTCTAAATAATTACCTTCATACCTGACAATTACTAGAGCTCTCAAACCTTATCAAAGATACTTCTTTTCACAATAGATCTAAATTAATATACATACTCACAATTTGTCACTGTGCAGAGAATAAGAGACTGTGGAGTGTTTATGTCTAACTGGGACACCTATATCACAAACCATCCTCCTAAGGAAGAGGGGAGAAAGATTGAAATAGCCAAAGGTTTTAGAAGAAGGCTGTAAGATGGTCCTATCTAGACATGGCATAGCACTTAAAAACACACAGCACCTGTGACTGTGTTCAGAAAACCTGCACAATGGTGAGCCTGAAGAAATTACAGCACAAAGTCCCACCCCCTCTTGAGGGACTACCAGTGACTGATGGCTACAGGGCTTTGAGGGCCTTGTTCAGAGATGTGACCCCTTGTAAGTACCCCAGGCTCTAGTAGAAGACTTCTTACAGACCCAGGTCTTGGAAACACTGAATAGACTCAGCAGATTTAAAAAGAGTACATGAAGTTGGGAAGGAAAACTTGTGATCGGACAGAAGGAATTAGAGGGAAGAAACAGGAATGGGTTTGATCAAAACACATTGTATAAAAGTATGGAATGGTTAAAAATAGGATTGTTCCTATTGTGCTGGCAAAGATGAAGAGATAGGTAATTTTTAAGTGGAAACCCTTTACCTGTGAAGCCACCCAAGTGGGATAGTTGTGTTATTAAAAAAAATTCATTTTTAGAAAGCATTTCAGGTTAATTAATATTTTCTGAAAGTCACAGAAATAGGTACTGATGTTGTTGATAGTGAGTAAGGCTAATTTGTAGATATTTTTCTTGGAGTTTGAAGCAATGATAGAGAATAAACAAATTTAAAGTTGCATCGGAAAGCATTAATATTCAATGCTCTGCATATGTGTTCATATCAGCTAAAATGGATAAAAATTACCTATTTTATCAATGGAGTTCCATGAGCAAACTAGCGGAAGATCTGGGAATGTAGACAAAATAAGAGATAATATTTAAAACAAATCTTGGCATTCTGTGGCGAACAAGAAGAGTTATGAGGAATTTGTTCCATAGAACACAGCTACCATGAGACTATAATGTATAGAAACATGCCTGTCTTAGGTCCGGCACTTGTGACAGCTGAACCTTATGTAAGAAAGAAAATGTAAGGTATCATTCTGACAGAAACACATGCTAAAAAAGTATGTATTAACATGTCAGGCTGTGACTATGATGTTGGAGATTGGAGAAAGAGAACTAAAAATATAAATAAAAGAGCTTAAGAAAAACATAAACAAATTGATATTTAGGGTCTTAATTTACTGAGTACCAAAGGACCAGGAGCTGTAATGATTGCCCGTGTAGTTCTCACTATCAAGGAAGACAAAGCATTATCCTAGGGATGCAGAATGTTCCCTAGACATTACCTCTAATGTAACCATTCAACAGTGTGTTCTGACTCAGACCTACTGAGGTGAAGGATGTACCTATGGGCAGGACATCCCATAAGGGCTTACGTAAAGCCATTTCCTGCACTACTGCTGCATGTGGTCAGTGGACACGTGCCATATGTAGGTGCAATGTGTCAACTCTTAGGACCGTGTGGGCCCAGAACATATTCTCAGGTGACCTGAGTTATTAATGAATTGTATCTAGAAGGATAGAGCCAGCTTGACCTTCTGCAGTTGCCCACTTTATAACATATCTTAAATCTTCCTTGCATGACTCTACATGTGCACTATTCGGTGAAGAGTGACCCTGCCAAGTGGTGGTAAACTCCTTTTTCCTTGACATAGTGTCTGAAGAGGTGATTATGTTATTTTGGGAAATAACCTAAGACTCCTAGCTATTCTCCTTAAAAAGTGAGATCTACGCTTCCTCCATCTTAGTTTCTAGTCATTTTTCCCTTGTCCCTGTCCCCCTCTGAGGACATGCAGTAGACCTTGTAAACCTATAGTAAAGTAATCTTCTAGTAAGTTCCTTGGAAGTCTCATAAAGCTACGAGCTGCAGCCTGCATCACTCACTTAAACTGAAAAATTACATATTTTCTTTTTATGAGTCAGAATATAAGAAGATGAATTACGATGAGAGCCTGAGTTGAGGGGTAGTGGTGAGAAAAAGGCATGCTTTGTGGAAGTGTGAATGCAGGGATGCTGGAGGAATGTAAAGGCTCAGTAACAACTGTTTATGAGAGAAAGACAAAAGCTAATGAACAAAGAAGAGGGAAAGTCAGTGTGCTGCATTAGTCTGTTCATACTGTAATAACAAAATGTGAAGACCAGTACACTGAGTATTTGCAAGTAACATAAGCAAATGTTATTCACTGTTTTAAATCTTAAGACTCTGATGTGAAGGTAGGACAGCCATGAGTTGGTACAAGTCCTTTTCTGAGTGTCAGATATTAACTTCTCACTGCATTCTTACCTAATGGAAGGTGGAAGGACATCTCTGAGGACCTTTTTTTTAAGAGTACTAAGTCCATTGATTATGGTCCTTATGAATTCAACACCTCCCAAAGGTCCCATCTCCTAACATCATTACCCTCGGGGTAAAAATTACAGTAAGTCATTTTTTTCCCAGTGGGGAACACTAACAGACCATAACATCTAATCTATGAGCAAGCATAAAGTCCAGATTCACCCTTCCACTCTCCCATTCAAATTTCCAGAGACAAAGGCTCTACGTTGTTGAGCCTCAGAAAACATCAGGGTGGAAGAAGGAGGATAAAATGGATCAGATGTGAAAAAACAAGCTGGATAAGTAAACTAGAAAGAGATCGTTAGTACTTAAATGAAAGAGCACCTTGGGAATAAGTCTCCTAGTCTCAAGCCCTGAGACATGGTCCCTATTTTCTTTACATTGGTCTCTTAGGCTTCTCTGCAGTCCTTCCATGAGTCTCTCTCATGAGTTTTCTCAAGAGAGCCCAATCCCATAAAAAAATAAAATAATATCTTCATTTCTTCATTTTATTCGTGATACTGTATATTTACTTATGAAAATACATCATGTAAATAACTCAACCTGTTACATTCTGGTGTCTTCTTTTTTTATTTATACTTTATTTTTTTATTTCTTCAAGTTACATCTCAGTCACAATCCCTTCCCTACTCCCCCTTCCTGTCCCACCCTTCCACCCTCTTCCCCCCAACAGCTCCTCCTTTCAGTCCAACAAATGGTTCCTTCTCTTATAACAGTAAATACTATACAAAACAGCAGAAATAAATACACCATATTTATGAGAGTTAAATGGCCCAGCATACATTCCCAATATCCAGTCCATACATATTTGGCCCCTGACTTTAACATTCTACCATATAACCATCTCCATGAGTTTAAAGTTCTATATCTGACTCAGCTTTCATACTAACTTGCATCACAATTTTAAAAACATCTTCTTAGATCCAGAACACCCTCTTGATTCCTAAACAACTCAAAATTTAACTATGAGACTCTAGCTATCTATTCTTCAACCACCTCAGAGACCTGAGAGGGATAAATATATCTGTTTATATAGGAAGTGCAGGGCCTGCAACTTCCAAAACTAAGAAAGGACATACCAATGACTGCCTGGACAGTTCCCATTTTCTCTCCATACATTCCTACATCAGTCTTCAGCCTTTGGGTCCTGTTTCTCTGACAGACATTTGTTGTAGAGCAGGGATTATGAAGGACTTACCTACCCTGTCTTGGCAGAGTTAGGCTGTCGACTTCCCTGCTACCAAGTTTTGCCCTTTTTGGACAGCAGTCTGTCTACAGTTGAAGCAAGGGGTTTTTCATGCCAAGAGATAGGCTTGCCACTAACTCAACCATCTCACACTGGAGATTCTTCGATGCTCATCTTCTACTTGGAGTAGAGTAGGGGGTGCTGTCAGGAGCTGATATGTCTCAATATCAAAAAAATCTTAATTTAAGAAAACATCTTTGAATGCCATATTCTGCAGATCTCTTGGGGTTTTTGAAGATACCCTATCTATCTCTTGTATTAAGATAAGCAAATGTTGCTTGTCTCTTAACAACTTGATTTCTGAGTAGCTTAGAGAATATCTGTGATAGATTTTCATAGTAACTAACAAAATGACATGCTTGCATGACTAGGAGTTTGTATTTCTTAACTATCCTAAACGGTTTAAGACGGTTGGTATCAAGAGGCCAGAGCTTCACATTTTATGATACCTCAGTTAAAACTCCCAAGTCACCTTTTATAACAAGAGTGTGAGGTTACATTTGTTCTTGTAATTGTAGTTAAAACTTCACCAAAAAACTCTCCTGAAGACATTACAAGAGTATTGTACACTTTGCAGCAAAATATTTGAATAGTAAAAGATATCTGTGTTTTAATGGTAGAATGAATTTATCTTAAATTTATATTTTTAAATATGACAAATGAGTGCAGTTATTCAGTTTTCTGCTCCAAAATTTTTCATATGTGAAATCAATATTTCATGTATGATTTTGTTCCATATGATAATACACAATTTAAAATTTTAATGTAATCATTTTGTCTAGTTGAACATTTGGTTTTGACACGTATGTACTTACAAATACATGAACTAAACTCCAATGAGATATATATGCAGTTTGCACAGTTATATAAAGTAGAGGAAAATATTCAATGATTACCAATACATCAGGCTTTTTTGCAGTGAATATAGGTTTTCATTGCCCATTGCATTTGGTGATATAGTTGTAACAATGCAGCAATCCTCCACCTTCCAAAAAGAGAAAGGAGAATGTGTAAATATGTAACGATTGGCACACTTGTAAACCAATTTGCAAAGCTTATATAGAACACATTTGAAAACCAAAACAAGTTTTCTCCTCACTGGAATATTATCACGGAGTTAGCAAAAATGAAACACTTAAGCCCCTTGTGAATTTCTCACCAACTGCATCTTTAATCCTCAAGTTCACTCTTATAGTTATATCTAGGCTTTGTCAATATTCTTGCTCTATGCTCAGCTTTTTAGAATCTATGAGACCCGAATGTGTTTGATGGAATTTTCTATAGATGACCCTGCAGATGTCTCTAAAAATGATCTTTAAGTATCTGATATTTGATTCCTACATTTATTTCCTAAATTTTAAAGTGTGTGTGCACGCATGCATGTGTGCATGTGTGTGTGTGTTTCAACTTCTGTAATTTGGGGATTGTGAGTAACTCTATTGAACTACTTCATTGTCTTGCTCCATTTGATATGGTGGCAAGCAAACTGAAGAGAGTACAGTGTAAAAGAAGTCAGGAAAGAGAGCAACAGTTTTTTCAGTCTTTAAAATTGATAATCAAAAAATATAATGACTATGCTTGAGAAAAGTTAATTAACAAAGTAAAATGGAAACAGTAAATTAACAAATTTACATGTGATTATGTTTCACATTTTTCAAATGGATGCCATATTAAACTGGTCAGTAGGGGATTTTTAAATTTCTAAAGTTTGCTCAGGTTTCAAGAACTTCTCAGTGAAGTTATATAAGCATAAAGGATATATCACACATTAAAGTATATAAAATAATAATAACAACAGAAAATAAAGATAGTCTCACTTCCTGTGAGACATATATAGGAGATATATACATATATAGAAGTATAGTAATAGTGAGTACTTCTCACGTCAGCTCTTCTAGTCCACAGAAAAATTAATATGCAGTAAGGTCCTAAAGATACCCCAAAATTTTGGCTATTGCCAGTGCTCTTGGTTAACTTTAAGAAGTTTTCTTTAAGAGGATATTGTTAATTCACCACACAGTTGATTCAAAGAAGATAGAGAAGACAGGCTAGTAATCACCTAGAAGCTTCATCCATGCTGATTACCTTCATAGTGCTGGAAGGAACTATACATACTCTTAGAGATGAAGTAATCATCAGTCATAACCGGCTGCGAACCCTATGAGCTAACAGCAATGCCCAGACTTATGGGACATGCACACTGGTGCAATAGTATCAAAAATGTCATAGGAGTAGCCAATCACTTTTCATTTATACTTAAGTGCCTTCCCAAAAGATGGAATCCACGACTGCCACCATTATCAAGGCAAGAACACATAGCTAGACAGATCATAGACCCTAGGAGAGAACCAAATACTTTTAGTCCACTAAATTGAAATAAGATTGAACTAACACCTAATCAGCCTGTAAATAAACATTATTTTTTAATGTTTATTTATTACTTCGGATTACATCTCCATCACAGTGCCCTCTTTCCAACACTCCCAGTCCCACCCTCCCACTCTCTATCCCATATTCCTTTCATCCCACTCCTTTGGAGTGGAGTGTCCCTACATATCAGTCCACCGCCCCAGTTCAGCAGTCATATGAGGGCCAAGGGCCTCCTCATACACTGGGGACCTACAAGGCAGCACCACTAGGGCAAAGTGTCTCATTGACAGGATAAAAAGTCTATGTTCCTGTTCCCCTTGGTGTGTTGGTTGTACATATTATTATAACTTATAGATTCAGACTTCTCTCCTTCTCAACCCCAGTCAGAGAAGTTTGTATTTGCTGTATATGGCGAATAACAGAGACCCAGAATGGGGCAACGTGCAGAGAATAAGAGCCTCTACATCCCCAAAGGGAAAATAGACTTCATGTAAACTTCACCTTCAAGCAAAGACTCAGAGATCATTGCAGAAGAAGGGACCAAAGTAGATTAAGAGCTGCAGGTGGTGAATGAATTCAAGGAAACAGTATCTTCTAGGCACAGCAGGGCAGCTGCATGTGTGAACAAACATTAGTTGTGACAGCATGAACAAAATCTCGCAAGCCTAAAACAACCAAATCCCAACATGGAGAAGGAATATGGGCATAAAGTTTCATGCCTAGTCAAAGAGCTACTGGCAATTCTAAGCAGGCAGAGAGAGGAGGGTCTACTTTCTCCAAATGTATGGCCCCTTATAACTTGACCATACTCCAGTGTAAGGTCAGACATCCAAGGCACAAATGATCTTGATGAGGAAACAAAAAGCACACAGCATTAGAGTTCATGAGAAGAGGAAGTGAACTGGGACACTTCCAGAGGACATTCCAGCATGGAGAGGGAGAGTAGATGTGAAGATCCAACAGGAGTCAAGGAGCCAGGGGCAACTGAAAGTTGTTGAAAAAGATCAAGGAATTTTCTTTAAGAGTACTGCTACTGGAAAGTCAACCACACTCTAGTGGATAGCCACACATCCAAGAACATTTGGGCAGCACAGTTGGACATGGTTGACTGAAAAAAATATATAAACAAAGCCGGATAGGTAGTGAAGGTAGGGTATATCTGGGAGTAGTTGAGGGAAGGAATGAAATGATAAAACATTTCATGAAATTCTCAAAGAACTTATAAGAAATCACTGAAAAATAAATGGACAAAAAATAATGAATTGATATGCATTATTTAACAATTCTCTAGACAGGCAATCCTATTAGAGGTAATGAAGCAGGTATGTCTTTTGTGGTTTCTCCTATATTACACAAACAGAGTAATTAATAGGATGTTTCTGAGGGAATTATGTTCACACATCTGTCAGTCAATCCTGACCAACTCAGCCCTACTCTCTAAACGCTATACAGGAGGAGGTTACCCTGAGATTTTTTTTTTCTTTTCAGATAGTCACTGAAGTCAGGGCTGTGGGGGAATAAGGATGAAAGATCTCTCTTTAATTCTCCATTTAAAATTCTCCAAATCCCACTGAATTATGTGAATTGAAGCAGATCACAGAACTGGCACTAATCAAGAGGACACTGGTCAAGAGGACAGGAATTAAATTCTGTCTCTTAAGGGAGAAATGATGAGGTTCCTACTGAAAATACAGTGTAAAACATGTGAGAAATTATACCCATATAAAAAAAATAAAAAATTCTACCAAGTAGCAGGGGAGGCTCACTGAGTGTTGTTAGAACCTCAAAAAGAATAATCAAGGGGGGGCCAAGATGGCGGCGACCTACACTGATGCATTTTGAACGCGGGGAAAAAAGAGCCATAAAAAACACAGAGTTATTGGGCACTGTGCAAAAACGGGAGGAGCTAGACCCCCCCCCCCCGGAAACACTCACAGCTCCCAAGGGACTGTTAAAAGTCCCAGGGCAAGGCTCTCCCCCATCTCTCGCAGACACGGAAGCCACTAAACCCGAGATTCGGGAACTCCCATTTGGAGAGGCGCCTGGTAAGATCGATCCCAACTTACAGCAGGCAGAATCAGAGGCCACTTGGCCATAGATCGCTGGCCTATTGGGCTCCCCACACATCAGGTAGAACTTATACCCACTTAAAAAACTTTGCGAGATAGTGGAAGGCTTAGCAAGGAACAAACAGGGGGCTAAGCGGGTGATCCGCAGCCGCTTGTGAAGCAGAGGGCGGGAGGTTCCAAGAGAGCGCGGGAAGCTGGGAACACAAAAGTGGGTGGGAGGGGCTGAATACCGCGCACTCACGACAGCGCAGCTGGGGAGGGAGCCCGGCTGGCAAAGCAAAATCCCCGCAAACCCACGGTAGGTCAACTGGGGAGAGAGACAGGCGTGGGCGGGGCAAGGGATCCGTGCACCCACGGCTGAGTTGCTGGGGCGAGAGGACCACTCAGGCGGCAAGAGGATCCGGGGCTTGGGATACAAACTGTCTAGCAGCGACGGAGGGGGACCCACGGCGGTGCAGACAGGAAGGGAATCAGGCACAGAGGCCAGCCCTGTGGCGAGAAGCCTGGTGAGAAACCAGAAATCGGGACCATAGCTGTATTCTGGAAAATCCAGACATATTAGGTGTGGAGCCAGACCCTGTCAGCCTCCGTGACCACAAACAAAGCACACAGAATCTGTGCATGGGTAAACAGGTCCATACCATCAGAACCATTACAGGGTGATAACTCAGAGTGCAACATAGGGAAGTCTGAATTGGGAGCAGTGAAACAATGCCGGTCCATTACTCACAACCTGGGAATAGGCTGCACCAGCTCACAGTGCCTCAGGCGATTAAAACCACAATACCCTGAAATCCCCCTGTAAGCAATGACAGATAGCCAAGCAACTCGTCCCCTGCACCAAATCATCCACTGTGGTTCCAAGCACAGAAAACAGACAGCTAAATGCATCCAATGGCCAAAGGTCAAAAAAAAATAGAAATCAAGGAAATATGACTCCAACAAAGCACATTTATCCTAGCTCATCCGATTCGGGTGACCACACACCAAAAGAAACACATGAAAACGTTGACAATTCTGCATTATGGAAAGTGATAGAGTCCCTGCAAGAAGAACTTAAATCTATGAAGGAATTCAAAGAAGCCACAATTCTACAAGTCAAAACAAGGAACAACACCATTAAAGAGCTCCAAGCCAAGGTGACAGAGCTTGAACAGGAAAAGGAAAAAGCCATGAAAGATTTTCATACAAAAACAAGCAAGCTGGAGAAGGAAATGTACAAAACGAACAAAACCAACAAGACATGAAAATAGAAATAGAAACAATAAATAAAACACAGTCAGAGTTAAAAGAGGAAGTGGAGAACCAAGGGAGGAGAACAGGAACTACGGATGTGAGTATCAACAATAGGATGCAAGAGATGGAAGACAGGATCTCAGGCATGGAAGATTCAGTGAAAGAAATCAGTACAACATCCAAAGAAAATGAGAAGGCTAAAAAATCTCTCACCCACAACATCCAAGAAATCAAGGACTCAATCAAAAGACGGAACCTAAGAATTATAGGTATAGAGGAAAGAGAGGACTCCCGACTCCAAGGTCCAGGAAATATCTTCAACAAAATCATAGAGGAAAACTTCCCAAACCTGAAAAAAGAGATGCCAATAAAAATCCAAGAGGCTTACAGAACACCAAACAGATTAGATCAGAAAAGAAACTCCTCTCGCCACATAATAATTGAAACACCAAATGTACAGAACAAAGAAAGAATATTAAAAGCTGTAAGAGAAAAAGGTCAAGTCACATACAATGTCAGACCCATCAGAATTACACCTGACTTCTCCTCAGAAACTTTAAAAGCTAGAAGGGCCTGGTCAGATATACTACAAGTCCTGAGAGATCATAGATGCCCAGCCAGACTACTTTACCCAGCAAAACTCTCTATCAACATAGATGGAGAAAACAAGATATTCCATGACAAAATCAAATGTAAACAATATCTACCCACAAACCCAGCCCTACAGAAAATCCTAGAAGGAAAATCCCAACCCAGAGAAGAAAACTCCACCCAAGAAAACAAAGGGAATAGAAAACCCTTCAGTAACTAAACCAAAAGAGGAACAGGACCACCACCTATACCAAACTAATGGGAAATAACAACCCCAGGTCACTAATATCCATCAACATCAATGGACTCAACTCCCCAATAAAAAGACATAGGTTTACAGAGTGGATCCGCAAGCAAGACCCTTCCTTATGCTGTATACAAGAGACATATCTAACTATGAAAGATAGACAATGCCTCAGAGTAAAGGGCTGGGAAAAGGTTTTCCAAGCAAAAGGACCCAGGAAGCAAGCTGTAGTAGCCATCCTAATATCAAACAAAACAGACTTCCAACTGAAGTTAATGAAGAAAGACAAAGAAGAGCACTATATACTCATTAAAGGGAATATTCATCAAGAGGAAATCTCAATACTGAACATCTATGCCCCAAATACAAAGGCACCTACTTTCGTAAAAGAAACACTTCTAAAACTTAAAGCGCACGTCGATCACAACACATTAGTAGTGGGAGACTTCAACACCCCACTCACAACAATGGACAGATCATCAAGACAGAAGACAAACAGAGAAATATTGAGTCTAACAGAGATCATGAACCAAATGGACCTAACAGACATCTACAGAATGTTTCACCCAAACACAAAGGAATACACCTTTTCTCAGCACCCCACGGAAACTTCTCCAAAATCGACCACATAGTTGGTCACAAGGATAGTCTCAATAGATGCAAGAAAATTGAAATTACACCTTGTATCTTTTCAGATCACCACGGAATAAAGCTGGTCTTCAACAGTAAAAGAATCAACAGAAAGCCTACACACACATGGAAATTGAACAGCTCCTTATTGGATGACCACTGGGTCAGGGAAGAAATAAAGAAGGAAATCAAAGACTTCTTAAAATCCAACGACAATGAAGACACAACATACCCAAACATACGGGATACATTGAAAGCTGTGCTACGAGGAAAGTTCATAGCACTAAGTGCTTTCAAAAAGAAAATTGTGACAGCTCATGTTAGTGAACTAACAGCTAAGGTGGGTGAATTGGAAAAAAAAAAAAAAAGACATAAACACTCCCAAGAAGAGCAGAAAGCAGGAAATCATCAAACCTTGGGCTGAAATCAACAACTTAGAATCAAAAAGAACTATACAAAGAATCAATGAAACCAAGAGTTGGTTCTTTGAGAAAATCAACAAAATAGACAGACCCCTAGACAAATTAACTAAAAGGCAAAGGGAAAGAACACAAATCAACAAAATCAGAAATGAAAATGGAGAAATAACAACAGACATTGAGGAGATCCAGAAAATATTCGGGCATTACTTTAAAAATCTATATTCCACTAAATTTGAAAACCTAAGCGAAATGGAAAATTTCCTCAATAAATTCCACCTACCAAAACTAAATCAAAATCAGATTAACAGCTTAAACAGCCCAATAAAACCCAAGGAAATAGAAACAGTCATTAATAATCTCCCAACCAAAAAAAGCCCAGGGCCAGATGGCTTTAGCACGCAATTCTACTGCACCTTCAAAGAGGAACTAACACCATTACTTTTCAAACTCTTCCACCACATAGAAACAGAAAGAACACTGCCAAACTCATTCTATGAGGCCACTGTCATTCTGATTCCTAAACCACACAAAGACCCAACAAAGAAAGAGAACTTCAGACCAATCTCCCTCATGAACATAGATGCAAAAATACTTAATAAAATACTAGCAAACCAAATTCAAGAACACATCAAAAGTATCATACACCAGGATCAAGTAGGCTTCATCCCTGGAATGCAGGGATGGTTCAATATACGAAAGTCTATAAATGTAATTCACCACATAAACAAAGTGAAAGAAAAAAACCATATGATAATCTCTCTAGATGCAGAAAAAGCATTTGACAAAATCCAACACCCCTTCATGCTAAAAGTTCTGGAGAGAACAGGCATACAAGGACCATACCTAGAAATAATAAAGGCATTATACAGCAAGCCAGTAGCCAACATCAAATTAAATGGAGAGAAGCATGAGGTATTTCCTCTAAACTCAGGGACAAGATAAGGATGTCCACTTTCACCATATCTCTTCAATATAGTACTTGAAATCCTTGCTAGAGCAATAAGACAACTAAAGGAGATCAAAGGGATAAAAATTGGAAATGAAGAAGTCAAATTATCCCTATTCGCAGATGATATGTTAGTATACATAAGCGACCCCAAAAATTCCACCAAAGAACTCTTACAGCTGATAAACAACTTCAGCAAGGTGGCTGGATACAAAATTAACTCAAAAAAATCAGAAGCCCTTCTTTATACAACAAACAAATATACCGAGAAAGAAATAAGGGAAACAACCCCCTTCACAATAGCCACAAACAACATAAAATACCTGGGGGTAACTCTAACCAAGCACGTAAAGGGCCTATATAACAAGAACATCAAGCCCCTGAAGAAAGAAATGGAAGAGGCCTTTAGAAGATGGAAAGATCTCCCATGCTCATGGATAGGTAAGATGAACATAATAAAAATGGCTATCCTACCAAAAGCAATATATAGATTTAATGCTATTCCTATCAAAATACCAACACAATTCTTTATAAACCTGGAAAAAGCTATTCTCAACTTCATATGGAACAACAAAAAGCCCAGAATAGTTAAATCAATCCTGTACAATGAAAAAACATCTGGAGGTATCACCATCCCAGATTTCAAGCTGTACTACAGAGCAACAGTAATAAAAACAGCATGGTACTGGTATAGAAACAGACCAGTGGATCAATGGAATTGAATTGAAGACCCAAACATGGATCCACACACCTATGGCCAACTAATCTTTGACAAAGAAGCCAAAAACGCACAATTGAAGGACAGCATCTTCAACAAATGGTGCTGGTCCAACTGGATGCCCACTTTCAAAAGAATGAACTTAGACCCACACCTATCACCTTGTACAAAACGTAATTCCAAGTGGATCAAAGACCTTAACATAAGGCTAATCACACTAAATCTACGAGAAGAAAAAGTGGGAGAAACACTTGAACTCATTGGCACAGGCAACAACTTCCTGAAGAGAACACCAACAGCTCAGGACCTGAGTTCAACAATCAATAAATGGGACCTCATGAAACTGAAAAGCTTCTGTAAGGCAAAAGACACTGTCATTCGAACAAAATGGCAACCAACAGACTGGGAGAAAATCTTCACCAACTCCACATCTGATAGAGGGCTATTATCTAAAATCTACAAAGAACTCAAGAAACTAAATGCCAAGAAACCAAATAATCCAATCAAAAAATGGGAGTTGGAGCTAAATAGAGAATTCACAAAGGAAGAATCCCTAAGGGCTGAGAGACACCTGAAGAAAAGTTCAACATCCTTAATCATCAGAGAAATGCAACTCAAGACGACCCTGAGATTCCACCTAACACTTGTTAGAATGGCTAAGATAAAGAGCCCAAATGATAGCGCATGCTGGCGAGGGTGTGGAGAAAGGGGAACCCTACTCCATTGCTGGTGGGAGTGCAGGCTTGTGCAACCACTATGGAGGTCTGTCTGGCTATATCTTAGAAATCTAGGAATAACCTTGACTCAGGACCCAGCCATACCACTTCTGGGTATACACCCAAAGGACCTCTCACGGAGACATAGGGAAGTCTCCTCATCTATGTTCATAGCAGCCTTATTTGTAATAGCTAGAAATTGGAAACAACCCAGATGTCCCTCAACTGAAGAATGGATAAAAAAAATGTGGTACATCTATACAATGGAATATTACTCAGCTATAAGAAACAATGAAATCATGCAATTTGCAACCAAATGGATGGATCTAGAGGAGCTCATCCTGAGTGAGCTAACTCAGTCTCAGAAGGATGCACATGTCATCTATTCACTTATAGTAGGATTTTAACTATATCATACAGGATATCTGTACTACAACCAACACACCAAAAGGAACAAGGACATAATTTTTTTTTTTAGTCTTTTTCTTTTTCCTTCTTTTTTTCTCTTTTTCTTTTTCCTTTTCCCTTCTCTTTTTCCTCTCTTTTTTTGTTGATATTCTTTGTTTTTGTGGGTTTGTGTGTTTTTTGGTCTTTTTTTTTAGTATTCCCCCTGTAGCAAGGAGACACCTTTCACTGGCAGTACTGCCTCGTAGGCCCCCGGTGAATGAAGAGGCTCTTGGCCCTCATATGACTCCTGATCTATGGTGAGAGACTGTTAGGCAAGGACACTCCACCCCAGAGGATCAAGATGGAAGGGTCAGGGGGTAGAGCATGGGAGGGTGGGCCTGGGAAGCGGGAAAAGAGGACAATATGATAAGGATGTAACCTGAAGCAACAAACAAATAAATTTATTAACTAAAAAAAAAAAAAAAAGGCAGGGGGCAGGGCTGAAACACTGTGAATGGAATAGAGGATACAGCCATTCGGCCTGGTTTTGCAGACCTCCAGGTGTAGAGAAGACGTGGAGCTAAGGTAAAATACAAGAGAATTGTGGTATTGGCCCATGCCTTTGACTTCAGAGGAGACGGGGGGGGGGGGCACCGTAGAGTTGGTGGTCTTATGTATTCTGGAGTCATACGGAGCGGGGTGGTGAGGGTGATTCACTTGGTCCCACCATTCAAGAAGAGTACACCCTTGGTCCCAGCTCCCAGCACACTGGAGACAGAAACGGGCAGATCCCAGAGCTCAGGGTCAGCCTGATGCAGGGCAAACTCTAAATAGAGAAAGACTTCGATCCAGGAGTGGTGGAACACACCTTTGATCCCTTCAGATGGGAAACACAGGTCCCTGATCCCAATAATTAGAGTTCAGAGACACACACATTGGATTGGGAGGGATCTAGGTTTGGAGGCTACTTACAAAAGGCCTTCTCGATGCAGCAGATTGTCCTTTGGTATCTCAAAATAGATACACTAGAGCTGGTTTAGCTCCAAGGTGACAGAATGATTTCTTCTTTAACCCGGAATGAAAGATAACGCTTTGTATGTTGTCCGAAGGCCAAATTTGCTTCAGGAGAAGTACTACCTAGCCACCCTCACCCCCCCAAAAAAAAGAGGGCAATTGTCCTAGGGTTGGGATTGGGGCAGGGCTCTGTTCTTATCGTTCCAGGAGAATCGAAGCGTCCATTAGGGGAGCCCGGGGACAGCTGGACAGCGGAAACCTCAGCAGAGAGCAGAATCAGGCACCAAGGAGGACGAGTGACCCAGTTGATTCTGCCTGGCAGACTTCCCCAATAGCTGTCTCCATCGGGGGCCTGCAACCACCACAGCAATCCTATGTCACTGGGACCGTTCAGCTCTACACAATGCCCCAGCTGGAACCTCAGTGAAGCCTGCAAGATCAGCTTCTGCCTACAAACCCCTTAGGTCATCTAAACAGCTGAGAACAGAAGGACTGAACATAAAAGGAGTGTACTAACATTTTTAACCATTTTTTCCATTTGGGTTCGGACCCCAAACAGGTCTACTACGACCCAAATCAGCAGGAAGTCACTTTAAGAGAGGGACGTCCCATGCCCAGAGGGTGGGGAAGGTGTTTCTCCGCCCTTCTTTTTGGTTATTTGAAGGATAACTGAAAACTCTGATATTTAGGGGAAGAGATTACAAGCTGATAAATGGTCCTGTAATGGGTTTTGGAGGTTAGCCCCAGGGACTTTCTACTTTTCCTTTTCTGTATCCTTCTTCCTCTCCTATGTAGGAGTGCACGGGCTTGAGAAAAATGAGATATAGACATAGCACAGGAAGGTCCAAGAAGAAGGGGCAGATTATTGAATATGCCCTTATACCTTTGTATATTGATACAAAATTAGTAGTTTATTTGGCTAAAGTGGTATTGACCATTGTTTATTGTGCAAAAATAAGATTGTATTGGATTACATTGATATTGATCTTTGTATATTGATTCAAAATTAAGATTATAGTTGGCCACAATGGTATTGACCCTTGCATATGGACGTAATATTAAGATTGTATTGGGCTACATAGGCATTGATCTTGGTATATTGATACATAATTAAGAGTATATTTAACCACAATTGAATAGATCATTGTATATTGATACAAATTTAAAGGTAACACTTCCTTTGGTATCATACCTAGAGATACTTAAAAATAAAATGTGAAGCTCTGACCTCTTGATACCAACCGTCTAAAACGGTCTAGGATAGTTAAGTAAAACAAACTCCTTGTCATGCCAACATGTCACTTTGTTAGCTACTATGACAGGCTATCACAGATATTCTCTAAACTACCCAGTAATCAAGTTGCTAAGAGACAAGCAACATTTGCTTATCTAAATACAAGAGATGGATAGGGCATCTTCAAAAACCCCAAGAGATCTGCAGAATATGGCATTCAAAGATGTTATCTTAAATCAAGATTTTTTTTTGATATTGAGACATATCAGCGCCTGACAGCACCCCCTATTCTACTCCAAGTAGAAGATAAGCATCGAAGAACCTGCACTGTAAGATGGTTGAATTAGTGGCAAGCCTATCTCTTGGCATGAAAAAACCCCTTGCACCAACTGCATACAGACTGCTGTCCAAAAAGGACAAAACTTGGTAGCAGGGAAGTCGACAGCCTAACTCTGCCAAGACAGGGTAGGTAAGTCCTTCATAGTCCCTTCTCTACAACAAATGTCTGTCATAGAAACAGGACCCAAAGGCTGAAGACTGATGCAGGAATGTATGGAGAGAAAATGGGAACTGTCCAGGCAGTCATTGGTATGTCCTTTCTTAGTTTTGGAAGCTGCAGGCCCTGCACTTCCTATATAAGCAAATATATTTATCCCTCTCAGGTCTCTGAGGTGGTTGAAGAATAGACAGCTAGAGTCTCATAGTTAAATTTTGAGTTGTTTAGGAATCAACAGGGTGTTATAGATCTAAGAAGATACTCTTAAAAGTGTGTTGCAAGTTAGTATGAATGTTGAGTCAGATATAGACCTTTAAACTCATGGAGATGGTTAGATAGTAGAATGTTAAAGTCAGGGGCCAAATATGTATAAACTGGACATTGGGAAGGTATACTGGGCCATTTAACTCTCATAAATGTGGCATATTTATATCTGTTGTTTTGTATAATACTTACTGTAATAAGAGAAGGAACCATCTGTTGGACTGAAAGGGGAAACTTCTGGGGAGAAGAGGGTGGAAGGGCGGGATAGGAAGGGGGAATAGGGAGGAGTTTGTTACTGAGATGTAACTTGAAGAAAAAAAATAAAGTATTTAAAAAAAAAAAGAATAATCAAGAGGCATTCTGAGACTTAGTCCCACATGGTTAACATTAAACAAGTTATATAGTATCTTTAATATATGTACTTTTTTCATGATACATATATATTTGAGGGTAAGTCTACGAGGCAGTTAACTCCTCTGAAGCTAAGAAATGAAGGAGTCAGATCATCTGTTGACACAAGAACACAGGCAAATCAACATCATGAAAAAGCACACACAATCTGATTCTTTCAATGAGTAAACGGCAAGAAAAATAAAAATTAAATTAAAGAAGCCAGAATTGGAGAAGGAAAACAAAACTATCTCATTTCCACATAAAATAACTCCCTACATAGAAGGATCTAATAGAATCTAACTACAAAGTATTATGAAAAATATGTGCTAGGTAGAATATCAATAGAAAAAAAATGGTACTTCTTTACAAAGCAATAAAAAGAAAATCTAATTAAGAATGCCCTTTTCCATAGCAACACAGATGCAATATCTAAGAAGATAATCAAATAACACTTGATAGGAACTCAATATAACTTTTAACAGACCAAAAATATCTCTACAAAAAGGCATTAGTTTGACATTTTACTTTATTTTTACTTTTTATTGTATTTTATTTATTTGGTATATGTATGCACATGCTTGCATCTCTGCACACACACACACACACACACACACACACACACACACACACACACAC
>CAJQZJ010034157.1:3042276-3085603 GCA_907164525.1 Lophiomys imhausi | reverse complement strand
ACCTTAAATAAGGCTTCATGCTTTCTTCTCTGTGGGAGACCCCAGCCATCTGCAGGCCAACTTACTTCTTTTGAATCAGGAACTCAGCTGCTCTGCCTCAGTCCTCAGTCCTAGTTTCCCCTAGGCCATTGATCGGACAGATCAAACCCCTCCAGGCAAAAGCTGAGCCACAGGGTCCAGTCCTTGGCCTTTTGGTGTCTTGCTCAGGCTTTCTTTGCTCACCGGCTTCTTTCTGCTTCAGATGGACTGGGGTACTGTAGGGTTAGATGGCCAGCCCTTTTTTCAGCAGGACTCTTGGAGCTCTCTAGCATCAGGGGCCTCTTCTCCTTCTGGGCTCCATGCACTGTCCTTAAATAGGAGGAACTCTGTTTCAGCTTAATTTGGGCTCCGCCCACTTAGCAGCAGAAAACAATGTCAGGCCAGATACTTTGTTTCTTCAAATCCATTAAGTCTTTCCTGTTTTTCTGACTTCAACCTTGTTTTTCAGACTATTGAGTATTTCCTGTTTTTCCTGACTTCAACTTTGTTTTTCAGTCTATTAAGTCTCCTGTTTGTTTCCTGTTTTTAGTCCACATGCTGATAATGCTCTTCATGCCCCAAATTAAGAGACAGTATCAGAAACCTCTATATATTTTCTAAATCTAATTTATCTAACCCTACAGTACCCCAGTCCATCATGAACCGCTATTAGAATATTCAACATAAAACTACTGTTTAGAATAATAAGTTGGACACTTACAATGTAATTAAAAGAGACAGGGAATACCAGCCAAGTCTTACATGAACTATTACTTAACTTAAACACCTCTTTTACTTCATTCTCTGGCTTTTCTTTTTGTCTTGGAGGCACAGGTATTTTCAACAACACAATCCAAAATTCAAAACTGAACTAAATGAGGCCTATGTTCCCATAACCTCTTCTTAAACTACAATCATACCATTATACAATTTAAATGAATTTCAATATATTCTTTTTATATAATTTTCATTCTTTGACAATTCCATGCATGAGTGCACTATATTTAAATCATTTCTACCCCTTCCTCTCTCACCTAAAATCCTCTATTCTCCCCTACACCCCCTCATACTCATGGCCTGTTTTTTTATTATTGCTATTGAATATATATATGTATACATATATATATATATATGTTCATTCATGCACAGACACATGTACACACACACGTGCACACACATACACACATGCAACCTACTGACTCCAGTTAGTGTTGCTTATATGTGTATATGTTTAGGATTAATAACACACATATATGTTTGGGCCTTGATAAGCATATCAGCAGCCTGATATTCTTTGTCCAGGAGTGGGACCCTATAAACTTTTCCCATCCCTGTTTTTAAGTCAATTGCTGTGGTCATTATAAAAGTCTTGTTTAGGCAATTATACTGTTGAGATTTCATGGATGCATAGCCCTATCATATCTACAAGACAGTATTTAGCAGCAAGCATCCTGATCTTCTCACACTTACAAATCTTCCCTGTGCCTTTCTTACATGATGTTCACTGAGCCTTAGGTGTAAGGATTGTACTGTGGATATATTAATTGAAACTGGATAACTCATGGTCACTTATTCTCTGAATTTTGACAAGTTGTGGATTTGTGTATTAGCCTCCATCTGCTGTGAAAGTAAACTTCTTTGGTAGGGGTAGGGGGTCTCACTATTGTTTATTTGGGTTTATGAATAAAATGTAGGAAATTTGTAATTGGCATGTAAATCATACCTGTGCATACATATAGTTATTAATAGCAAAACACCACAGTTAAATGAAGTTATGTTTTCTTATTGTGGAGCTTTATTTATTTTACTTTTATGTTGAAAAGAATATGTGACCAGAAAAAAAAAAGAATTTGTAACCACTCCATATTTAACTACTTAACTTTTCATTCAGAATTTGCTAAAGCACTAAGCTTTGTACAATATGGCTAAGCATAAGTCAATTTTTCTAAGTCATCTAATATTCTTACAAAGAATAATATATACATTATTTATATTATATATATATATAAACAACCAACTGAAACTACTTAAGTATCATAAATATATTCAATAGATATTTTTAAAGAAAGCTGTTGTTAAGGGCATTTGCAATGCCATGAGCAATAGAAAAAGTCAAATGTTTACTAAAGCAATTTACTGAATTAGCCCAAAAAATCCAAAAAATGTGATCTTTGGACTACAGTGTCAAAATTACGCTTGATCTTACAAAAAAAAAAAAAAAAGATAAATTCTCTGTAATTAATCTGTTTAGGGCTGAAACACCATACGGCTTGAATATAAAGTGTCCTCAACAGGTTCATGAGTTTAAACACTTGGTTCTCGGCTGTCAGACAATTGCACTATTTTATGAAGTTGGGGAACTTTGCAGACATAGCATCTAATTAGAAGAGATAGGCACCTAGGTGTGGGTATTGACAATTATAGGGACCATAGCACAGTCCTGTTTCTTTTCACTCTCAGTATGACATCCTCTCATGCTTCCCCTGCTGCTGACTGAGTCATTTGCCATTCATTACTTCTTTCCTGTGATGGGTTCTATCCTCTGGAACTAAGAATGAAGATGAACCATACCAATGTTGAATTATGTTTTTCAGCCATTTTGTTATAGCAACAAGAAGAATGAATAATAAAGGAATTAAGTAATGTCAGGCATGTATATGTAGCTGCATCAGAAACAATGTAACTGTTTTTATTACCTGTACCTTTAAAAACATTGTTCTTAGTGAATTTAGAAACAGATATATTAAACCCATTTGAGCCTCAAGATAATTTTCACTACTGATAAAGCATGCAACATTAATTAATGGAGACTTGTCTACTAAGTTATTTATAAAATTTATGAAAATTAATATGAAAAGTATCAAAGATTTTTTTATCTTGTACTTTAAAGAGTCATAAGTCATCTCAAGACTTCCAGGTAAGATGTCAAATTAGAACAAGCATCTCAGGAAGTGGTTGAGAAGAGTGAAAAGAAGGAATGTGCTGCTCAACCACCACATCAGCCCATTTCCACTGAATCCCTGAATCACTGACAGACACTTGCTGCTTATTTCAGCAAATTTCTTCAGTGAAGGGATTCAGGCAGCTGGTCGGTGTCTCTCTGATGCTGCAGATGACAGCGGTGGCATCCTCCACAGCCACCCTACTGGTCAGCCTCTGCAGTCACCACCAGTAAACTGCTCAAAATAGCAGCAGCTGGAAATTCAGAGAGAGGATGTGAGATTGTGAAAAGAAAACACAAACATTAGACTGGAGCAGAGTAAGCCAGAGCATACAGAGTATACAGTCAGAGAAAACAACTACGACCCCCCCCGCCCCCGCAAGGCCAGAAGAAAGACACAGCCACAGAAATCATGCTGTGTAACTTACAGGGTGCTAAACTGGAAAGCAGAGATGCTCAGTTGAGCAGCCTTCCATATGCCATAAGAGAGAGGCCTGGAGAGAGCCTGGTTCCTAATTCACTAAAGGAAAGGTTGTAACATTGGAGGACAGGGATGTTGGCCTGGGAATACTGACAGCAGTCTGTCCTCACAGAAATCCTGCTAGCCTGAAAAGCCACAGTGACTTGACCTATGTGAATTACTAGAGACTGGCAGGCAGTCTAACCCCTCCACGGGTGGAGGCTGATGTAGTCCAAAAGGAGGGATATGTCACACTGTCCCAATGAAAAAGAAATAAGGAATATGACGACGTATTGTCTATTTCTCTTTTCTTAGATGCTTAGGTTTTTTTCTATATGTTTACTTGTTATTGATACTTAAAATATTACACTTAATTGTTAAGCTACCATGTTTCCTTTCTTTTCAATTTTTTAACAAAATAAAATATAATATATTAAAACAAAAACCATCACATTGAAGTTGGACAAAGCAAACCAGTAGAAGAAAAAGAGCCTCAAGAGAAGGCACAAGAATTAGAGACCCAGGGATCCAAGATGGCGGTGGCCTGCGTGGACATATTTTGATTTCGGGGTTAGCAGTCACAGGGTGGCGAGTGTTGCAGGACACTGTACAAATGGCTCGAACCCTCTAGATCTCATCCAACTACCCAGGGACCACGAAGGTCCCTGGGCAGGACGCTCCTTCCCACTCTCGGGCATGCAAGGAAGCCACAGGACCCAGGAATTGGGATTCCCCCCATCCTCCACCAGGAGAGACACTGGGTAAGTTCCAATCTAATCCCCAGCAGGCAGATTCAGATCCCACGCAGAGATAATCCCCACCCTGTTGGGCACCCCCAGGTCTCGCACAGACGATCCAGCTATCTGGCAAAAGTTTGCAACCTTTGGAAGTAAGCACAGCTCGGCTGCAAAGTGCCTTCAGACTGCAGATTGCAACACACTGCTGTAATGTCACTGGCCAGTTTCCAGGCCAGGAGAGCGGCAAGGCTATTGGGGGTGAAGGGAAGATTTACCCACCACAAGAACCAACCCCGGGCAAACTGCAAGGTATTTGAAACTGTTGTATGTCAGACTTTTGTACTAGTACTGGCCCTTCCGACGGGGACCCAGAGCTTACTTGTACACAGCTCCACCCCCTGGATTAGTTAGGTCTCCACCTAGGAGGTGGGGCTGAATGATTCACCTTCTAGGGGTGGAGTAAGGCAACTCGACTCCTACACCAAAGCACCCCCATAGGCCCAAGTCCAGAAGACAGCTAAAAAATTCCACATGGCCAGAGGCCCCAGACCAAAAAAAAAAAAAACAGAGAAAAATGACTCCAACAAAAGAAAGCAATGCTATTCCATCCAACCCGAACCACCTCACCACAGCTGACTCACATGAAAACAATGACAATTCTACATTATGGAAAGTGATAGAGTCCCTTCAAGAAGAACTTAAATCTATGAAGGAATTCAAAGAAGCCACAATTTTACAAGTCAAAACAACGAATAACACCATTAAAGAGCTCCAAGCAAAGGTGACTCAGCTTGAACAGGAAAAAGAAAGAGCAATGAAAGATTTCCAGGCAAAAACAAGCAAAGTTGAGAAAGAAATTGTACAAAACGAACAATACCACTAAGACATGAAAATAGAAATGGAAACAATAAAGAAAACATAGGCAGAGTTAAAAGAGGAAATGGAGAATCAAGGGAAGAGAACAGGAATTAGGGATGTGAGTATCAAAAATAGGATGCAAGAGATGGAAGACAGGATCTCAGGCATGGAAGATTCAATGGAAGAAATCAGTACAACATCCAAAGAAAATGAGAAAGCTAAAAAATTTCTCACCCACAACATCCAAGAAATCAAGTATTCAGTGAAAAGACAGAACCTAAGAAATATAGGCATAGAGGAAAGAGAAGACTCCCAACTCCATGGTCCAGGAAATATCTTCAACAAAATAATAGAAGAAAACTTCCCAAACCTAAAGAAAGAGATGCCAGTAAAAATCCAAGAGGCTTACAGAACACCGAACAGATTAGATCAGAGAAGAAACTCCTCTTGCCACATAATAATAGAAACTCCAAATGTAGAGAACAAAGAAAGGATATTAAAAGCTGTAAGAGAAAAAGGCCAAGTCACATACAATGACAGACCCATCAAAATCACACCCGACTTATCCTCAGAAACTTTAAAAGCTAGAAGTGCCTGGACAGATGTCCTACAAGCCCTGAGAGAACATAGATACCCAGCCAGACTACTATACCCAACGAAACTCTCTATCAATATAGATGGAGAAAAAAATATATTCCATGACAAAATCAAATTCAAACAATATCTCCTCACAAACCCAGCCCTACAGAAGATCCTAGAAGGAAAATTCCAACCCAGAGAAGATAACTACACCCAAGAAAACATAGGAAATAGAAACCTCCACAGCAACTAAACAAAAAGAAACACAAGACAACCAGCTATACCAAAATAATGGGAAATAACAACCCCTGGTTACTAATATCCATCAACAGCAATGGACTCAACTCACCAATAAAAAGACACAGACATACAGACTGGATCCGTAAACAAGACCCATCTTTTTGCTGTATACAAGAAACACATCTCACTATTGAAGATAAACACTATCTAAGAGTAAAGGGCTGGGAAAAGGTTTTGCAAGCAAATGGACCCAGGAAACAAGCTGGAGTAGCCACCCTAATATCAAACAAAATAGACTTCCAATTGAAGTTAATAAAAAAAGACAGAGAAGGGCATTACATACTCATTAAAGGAGATATCCACACAGAGGTCATCTCAATATTGAACATCTATGCCCCAAATAAAAGGCACCTACATTTATAAAACAAACACTTCTAAAACTTAAATCGCACAAAAATCCAAACACTTTAATAGTGGGAGACCCACTCACAAGTATGGACAGATCATCAAGACAGAAGCCAAACAGAGAAATAATGAGTCTAACAGAGATTGTGAACCAAATGGACCTAACAGATGTCTACAGAACGTTTCACCTAAACACAAAAGAATACACCTTCTTCTCAGCACCTCACGGAACCTTCTCCAAAATTGACCATATAGTTGGACACAAAGATAGCCTCAACAGATACAACAAAATTAAATAACTCCTTGTATCTTATCAGACCACCATGGAATAAAGATGGACTTCAATAGCAAAAGAATCAACAGAAAGTCTACACTCACATGGAAAGTTAACAACTCTTTACTAGAGGACCACTGGGTCAGGGAAGAAATAAAGAAGGAAATCAATGACTTCTTAAAATCCAACGAAAATGAAGACACGTACCCAAACCTTTGGGACACAATGAAAGCTGTGCTATGAGGAAAGTCCATAGCACTAAGTGCCTTCAAAAAGATAATTGTGACAGCTCATGTTAGCGAATTAATGGTTAAACTGGGTGAATTTGGAAAAAAAGAAGCAAACACTCCCAAGAGGAGCAGAAGGCAGGAGATCATCAAACTTAGGGCTGAAATCAACAACTTAGAAACAAAAAGAACTATACAAAGAATCAATGAAACCAAGAGTTGGTTCTTCAAGAAAATCAACAAAATAGACAGACCCTTAGCCAAATGAACTAAAAGACAGAGGGAGAAAACACAAATCAACAAAATCAGAAACGAAAAGGGAGAAATAACAACAGACATTGAGGAAACCCAGAGAATATTTGCATCCTACTTTGAAAATCTATACTCCACCAAATTTGAAAACTTAAGTGGAATGGACAATTTTCTTGATATATTCCACCTACCGAAGCTAAATCAAGATCAGATAAACAGATTAAGCAGCCCTATAACCCATAAGGAAATAGAAACAGTCATTAAAAATCTCCCAACCAAAAAAAAGCCCAGGGCCAGACGGCTTTAGCACGGATTTCTACCGGACCTTCAAAGAGGAGCTAACACTAACACTTTTCAAACTCTTTCATAAAATAGAATCTGAAAGAACATTGCCAAACTCATTCTATGAGGCCACAGTCACTCTGATTCCTAAACTACACAAAGACCCAACAAAGAAAGAGAACTTCAGACCAATCTCCCTCATGAACACAGATGTAAAAATACTTAATAAAATACTAGCAAACCGAATTCAAGAACACATCAAAAGTATCATACACCATGATCAAGTAGGCTTCCTCCCAGGAATGCAGAGATGATTCCACATACGAAAGTCTATCAATGTCATTCACCATATAAACAAGATGAAAGAAAAAAAACCACATGATAATCTTGCTAGATGCAGAAAAAGCATTTGACAAAATCCAAAACACTTTCATGCTAAAAGTTCTGTGAGATCGGGCATACAAGGAACGTACCTAGAAATAATAAAGGCAATACACAACAGGCCAGTGGCCAACATCAAATTAAATGGAGAGAAACTTGAAGCATTTCCTCTAAACTCAGGGACAAGACAAGGATGTCCACTTTCACCATATCTCATCAATATAGTATTTGAAGTTCTTGCTCGAGCAATAAGACAACTAAAGTAGATCAAGGGCAGAAACATTGGAAATGAAGAAGTAAAATTATCCCTATTTGCAGATGATATGATAGTATACATAAGCGACCCCAAAAATTCCACCAGAGAACTCTTACAGCTGATAAACACCTTCAGTAAAGTGGCTGGATATCATATTAATTCAAAAAAATCAGAGGCCCTTATTTATACAACAAACAAATGGGCTGAAAAAGAAATAAGGGAAACAACCCCCTTCATAATAGCCACAAACAACATAAAATACCTGGGGGTAACTCTAACCAAGCAAGTAAAGGACCTGTACAACAAGAACTTCAAGCTCTTGAAGAAAGAAATGGAAGAAGCCTTTAGAAGATGGAAAGATCTCCCATGCTCATGGATAGGTAGGATCAACATAATAAAAATGGCCACCCTACCAAAAGCAATATATAGATTCAATGCAATTCCTATCAAAATACCAATACATTTTTTATAGACTTGGAAAGAGCTATTCTCGATTTCATATGGAAAAACAAAAAGCTCAGATGAGCTAAATCAATCCTGTACAATAAAAAAAACATCTGGAGGTATCACCATCCCAGATTTCAAGCTGTACTACAGAGCAATAGTTGTAAAAATAACATGGTATTGGTGTAGAAACAGACCAGTAGATCAATGGAATCGAATTGAAGATCCAGAAATAGACGCACACACTTATGGCCACCTAATTTTTGACAAAGAAGCCAAAGCAGCACAACGGAAAAAGGACAGCATCTTCAACAAATGGTGCTGGTCCAACTGGATGTCCACTTGTAAAAGAATTAAATTAGACCCATACGTATCACCTTGTGCAAAACTTAAGTCCAAGTGGATCAAAGACCTTAACATAAGGCAGGTCACACTAAATCTACTAGAAGAAAAAGTGGGAGAAACCCTTGAACTCATTGGCACAGGCGACAACTTCCTGAAGAGAACACCAACAGCTCAGGACCTGAGATCAACAATCAATAAATGGGACCTCATGAAACTGAAAAGCTTCTGTAAGGCAAAGGACACTGTCATTCGAACAAAACGGCAGCCTACAGACTGGGAGAAAATCTTCACCAACCCCACATCTGACAAAGGGCTAATATCCAAAATCTACAAAGAACTCAAGAAATTAAATGCCAAGAAACCAAATAATTCAATCAAAAAATGGGGGACAGAGCTAAATAGAGAATTCACAAAGGAGAAATCCCTAATGGCTGAGAGACACTTGAAGAAATGCTCAGCATCCTTAATCAACAGAGAAATGCAACTCAAGAAGTCTCTGAGATTCTATCTCACACCTGTCAGAATGGCTAAGATCAAAAGCTCAAATGACAGCACATGTTGGCGAGGGTGTGGAGATAGGGGTACCCTACTCCATTGCTGGTGGGAGTGCAGGCTTGTGCAACCACTATGGAGGTCATTCTGGCGATATCTTAGAAAACTTGGAATAGCTTTGCCTCAGGACCCAGCCATACCACTTCTGGGTATACACCCAAATGCCTTTTCACGGAATCATAAGGAAGTTTCCTCATCTATGTTTATAGCAGCCTTATTGTAATAGCTAGAAACTGGAAACAACCCAGATGTCCCTCAACCGAAGAATGGGTTAAAAAATTGTGGTACATCTACACAATGGAATATTATTCAGCTATCGGGAACAATGAAATTATGCAATTTTCAGCCAAATGAATGGAACTAGAAAAGCTCATCCAGAGTGAGCTAACCCAGACTCAGAAGGATGCACACGGCATCTATTCACTTATAGTAGGATTTTAGCTATACAGTAGAAGGTATTGATACTACAACTAACACACCAAAGGGAACTTGGACATAGACTTTTTATTTTTTATTTTTATTTGTAATTATTTTTTTATATTTTTTTCTATTTTTTAGTCTTTTTTATCTATTTATCTGCTTATTTGTTTTTTAGTTTTTTAGTTCTCTCTTCAGGGCAATGAGACACTTTTCACTGATGGTACTGCCTTGTAGACCCCCAATGAATGAGGAGGCTCTAGGCCCTCATACGACCTCTCAACTGAGATGACGGACTGTTATATAAGGACACCCCACCCCAGAGAAATGGGATGGAAGGCTTAGGAGGTAAAGAAAAAAATGAATTGTGATGTTTTGGCCTTTTACTACTAATTTTCATAAACTGTTTAGGATATTTAAGAAATGCAAACTAATAGTTATGCAAGCCAGTCTTTTTCTTAGGTACTATGACAGCCTATTATAGTTATTTTCTAAGCTAATCAGATATAAAGCTGCTAAGAGACAAGCAACATCTGCTTACCCTAATATAAGAGATAGATAGGGCCTCTTCAAAAACCTCAAGAGATCTGCAGAATATGGCATTCAAAGATGTTTTCGTAACTTTAGATTTTTTTAATATGGAGACATATCAACTCCTGACAGCACCCCCTATTCTACCCCAAATAGAAGATGAGCATTGAAGAATCTCCAGTGGGAGATGATTGAATTAGTCACAAGCCTATCTCTTGGTAGGAAAAGCCCCTTGCTCCAACTGTAGACAGAATGCTGTCCAAAAAGGACAAAACCTGGAAGCAGGTAAGTCGACAGCCTAGCTCTGCCAAGACAGGGTAGGTAAGTCCTTCATAACCCCTGCTCTACAATCAATGTCTGTCAGAGAAACGAGGCCAAATGACTGAAGATCGACGCTGTAATGTATGGAGAGAAAATGGGAACTGTCCAGGCAGCCACAGGTATGTCATTTTTTAGTTTTGGAAGCTGCAGGCCCTGCACTTCCTGTATAATCAGATATATTTATCCCTCTCAGATCTCTGAGGTGGTTGAAGAACAGATAGCTAGAGTCTCATAACTAAATTTTGAGTTGTTTAGGATTCAAGAGAGTGTTATAGATCTAAGAATTAGAGACCCACTCATTCACACAATAAGAGGTCCCATAATATTACTAAACTGAAATCCATAATACATATGCGAAGAACCTGGTGAGGACCCTTATAGGCCCTGTGCTTGGTGCTTCAGTCTCTGTGAGTTCCTATGAGCTTTGCTCACGTCGATTCAGAGGGCCTTGTTCTCCTTGTGTCTTCCATCACCTCTGGCTCCCACACTACTTCTGCCTCCTTTTCCATGGGATTCCCTGAACCCTGAGGGGATGGATTTGATGGAAACATCCTATTGGGAGCTGTGTGCCCCAAGGTCTCAAGGGAAATAATTCAGGATGTTACATTAAAAGATGACCCCTAATAAACTACTAATTTTGCATCAATATACAAAGGTATAAGGGCATATTCAATAATCTGTCCCTTCTTCTTGGACCTTCCTGTGCTATGTCTATATCTCATTTTTCTCAAGCCTATGCACTCCTACATAGGAGAGGAAGAAGGATACAGAAAAGGAAAAGTAGGAAGTCCCTGGGGCTAACCTCCATAACCCATTAAACAGGACCATTTATCAGCTTGTAATCTCTTCCCTTAAATATCGGAGTTTTCAGTTATCCTTCAAATAAACAAAAAGAAGGGCGGAGAAACACCAAAATGGGCGGAGACCAGTTGAAGCCACAGCTGTGATAGACAGAGCTTTGTTGAGGGGCTTGGCTGCAAAGCCTCAGAAACCAGAGAAAGTATCCTGCTAAGAGGGGGAGGTGGCTACAGGAACAGTGAGAAAGGGCTAGACAGGCAAAAGACCTCAAGAACCACACCCTATTTAAGGGGCTTGGGGGCAAAGCCTGGGAGGCCAACTCCAGAGAGATGTCCCCCAAAAGAGAGACATTCCCACATGAGAGACAATGAAGTTCAAGGTGGCTGACAGAAAAGGCAGGACTTCAAGCAGATATTCATTAACCAACCCTTAGGCCACCCCAGCACTGAGGCAGTAAGAATAGGTTAGAATCCCCCTCACATAAACTAAGAGTCAGAGTAAAAGACAGAGGCTTCTGCCATGGGAATCCCAGTAAGAGCCTAGAAAGGCCACAGGAAGTGGCACCTTCAAAAAGCAAGCTCTGGCTGGCAGAGGAGGCCTGGGGTAAGACTGTCCACAGCACTGAGCAAATGAAAGGATGCAAGTGGAACTCTGAGGCTGAGGCAAAGACCTCAAAACAGGCAGGAAGGTAATCCCTGTCACGTGGTGAGAGCATGGTATAGGCCCATACAAGCAAATTAGCCCCAGCAAGGCAGGGCCGCAAGACCAAGGAGTAAGCCACGTGGCACAGCACTTGCCCTGAGGGGTTCAACTAGTTCAAACATCGGCCTGAGGTGTTTGTGTACAGTCTCAACTGACTGAAGTCGGCCCCAAGCTGAGTGGTTGAAGCCGGCTGGCTGCTCAAGGTGGTAGGTGATACTAGGCCCTTAATCTGAGGAGAAAGCCTCAAACCTAAGCTGAATTAAAACAGTGGCCGGGCGTTGGTGGCGCACGCCTTTAATCCCAGCACTTGGGAGGCAGAGGCAGGCGGATCTTTGTGAGTTCGAGGCCAGCCTGGTCTACAAAGTGAGTCCAGGACAGCCAAGGATACACAGAGAAACCCTGTCTCGAAAAACCAAAAAAAAAAACAAAAAAAAAAAAAAACAGTGGCTGCCGTGATAATGCTAGAGCCAGACTGCTGATCACTGTTTGAGGTGTGCCTGCAGATAGAAGGCTGACAAGTTTGCCCTCAAGGATCCGCTGCCTTAATATCCTTTCAAAAGGTTTGGGGTAGGGTTGTTTAGTAGGTACTATGATGTTTATAGGTTATAGATGTTTAGGTATTAATAAATATAGTTTAATAATTTTTTGGTTACAATGGGGTACAGGAAAAGGCTGAAATATACTCAAAAGGCATATGCAGTTATTCATTGAATTGTGCTAGAAAATTTCCCAAACCTCAAAAAGAGCTCACATTCAAAAGCAAGAGGCACATAGAACATAGTACACATAATGAGAAAATAATTTCTTCAGGGTATATGATAGCCAACATGCTCCAAATGCACATAAAGAAATAATGCTACAGGCTGAGGAAATGCCCCACTGTACCAACATGAAGATCTGAGTCCTGTCCCCAATACCCATGTGAAAACACTGGTGTTTCTAACCACCCAAGCTTCTAACCCCAGCACCAAGGCAGGGCAGACAAAGGCAATCTCAGCGTCTTGCTGGTCAGCAGTGCAGCCAAAATGGTAAGTGCCCGGTTCTGTGAGAGATCTTTTCTCAAAACCTATGACAGAAGCCATTTGAGGAGGGTATCCTAAAACAAGCTCTGGCCTGGCCACACGCAAGTGTGAATACATATACCTATATACAAACGTATGCATACATATTATGTTTATGCAGATACCAAGTGGGGAAAGAGATTGGGGGAGAAAAAAGGAAGGGAGGGAGATTAGGAGAGGGGAAGAGGAGGGAGGGAGAGGTGGGCGTGGGAGTTACTAAAGCCTGAATTGGAAAAGTGCCAACACATTCACATAAAGATAGAATCATCAAAGTAACATTAAAACATTTTGTCAGTGACCCTTAAAGCAAGAAAAGCATACAGTGACATAGATCCAGAGAAATAAATAACTCTCAACTGAGACTGTATACCCAGAAGCCATGTATTGCTTTTTCTTCGTTTTATATTTAGCGTGCAAAGTTTCAGGTTTCCTTATGACATTTTCATACACTTAGCTTTGTAGGAGCCTCTGCTCCCACTCACCCCTTCTCTCTCCCATCTCCCTGTGTTCTGCCTTCATTTTACCCTCAACATTTATGACACTCCCTGATACACATTCTCTAACCTTCCTCACCTCTCTCCTTTAAAGCTTTGTTCACCCTCTCATGGACACTTTTCTAGTTTCTGGCCTCTATCCACATTCACTTCCGCGTGAATATATATATATGTAAAAGTTAAAAAGCTGAAATCTGCATATTCAAGAAAAATATGGTATTTGCCTGAGCCTGGATTGTCCTATTTAGTATAATATTTTCCAGTTTCATTTACTTTCCTGAAATTTTCATGATTTCATTTTTCTTTATGCCTGAGAAAAATTCTATTGTGTGTATGCACCACGTCTTCTTCATCCATTCATCAGTTGATGGGCATCTAGGCTCATTTCTAGTATTTGCTGTTGCAAATATGGCAGTGATGGATGAATGAATGTGCAAATATCCTGGCATAGAGATGTAGATCTTGGAAGGTATGCTTAGGAGTGGTACAGCTAAGTCATAAGGCAGCCTTATTTTTTAGTTTTTTTATTGACAAAATTTTTATTTTGTGAATTTCACATCATACACCCTGTTCCCTCTCATCTCCCACATCCCCCCAGACCCATCCTCCACCCTTGCAATCTGTCACAGGATGAAAAAATAACAGTTCATTGTGGAAACTGCAGTGTATCTCAGTATGTCCCACAATATTCCCCTTTGTCCACACATTCTGCTTGCATATGTTCATTATAATTACTCCTTGGTCTGGCATGAGGCCCCTGGTTTCTGCTACTATGTCAGTATTGGAACCTCACTGGAACTCTTCTCAGATATGCCATAACTGCTCTGTGTCATGGAGATCCTGCAGTCCTGGATTGTGGAACTGGCCTCTTCTTGCAGCCCAGTAGTTCATCCAAGGGGTAGATGTTGGGGTGGGCCAACTCAAAGGCCTGGATCTGGACCTGAAACCCCCACTTGCAGGGCCAGTTCTACTATGGAAAGGTGCAGGGCCTGCTGTCCCGAGTCCTGCAGCATGTGAGGGGCAGGGACAGCTCTCCTGTTCTTGTGACCCCTTCTGGGCCAGATCTCCTGTTGGCCAATGGTGGTGAGGGCAAAAGTGAGGGGAAAGCATTTCTACCTAGCCAATACCACCACATAGCAGACAAAAGTGGAGCTGGCTCTCCCACATTCACTCCCTCATGACTGGCTCACACACAACCCCCACATCCAGGACCAGCTGTAGTGTGCTACCCAGGCAAGGTGCAGTATCTTTTCTCCTGATGGCTGCAGCGTGTGAGGGGCAAAGACAGCTCTCCTGCTCTTGTGACCCCATCTGAGCCAGATCTCCTGTCGGCCAAAGGTGGTGAGGGCAAAATGGAGAAAGATATTTTTGGTTTTTTGAGAACATTCCAAATTGATTTCCAGAGTGGCTGTACCAGTAGACACTCCCGACACAAACAGTAAAGCTCTTCTTTATCCACATCTCCACTGGCACTTGTTGTCATTTATTTTCTTAATAAATTTAATTTAATTGGGGTAGGATAACATCTCATAGTAGTTTTTTTTTTTAATTTGAGTTGTCCTAATGTCTAGCAACTTTAAACAATTTTAAAATATGTATTGGTAATTTCCTATCTTCTTTTGGGACCTGTATTTTCAGTTCATTATTCCATGTATTTATTGACAGTTTCAATTTGGAGATGTGTTTAATTTTTCAGTTCTTTACATATTCTAGATATTAACTCTTTGTTAGAAGTATATCTGGGAAACAGTCTCTCTTTTTCTATAGCTTTTCTATTTGCACTGAATCTTAGTTTGTTTTCTATTACGATACAAACCATGACCAAAAACAACTTGGGGAGGGAAGGTTTAATTTGCTTTAAAACTTACAGTCCATCACCAAGGAAACCAAGGCAAGAATTCAAGCAGAGCAGGAAAGTAGAGAAAGGAACTGAAGCAGAGACCATGGGAAGATTGTGCTTACTGGCTTGTTCAGCCAGCTTTCTTATTCCACAGAGAACTACCCGCCCAGGGGTGTCCTAACTCCCAGTAGGCCTATAGGCAATCTGATACAGACATTTTCTGAACGGGGATTTCCTTTTTACAGATGATTCTAGCTGTGGCAATTTAATAATAACAAAAGCAACTAACCAGCCCACAGTAATTGTTAGTGGAGAAATAATATTTATGAAAATCCTCACTCAGATAATTTATGAAATCCAAGCCAGCTCTCCAGAAATACATAAAATGGCTGGGTGTCATAGCCATGCCTTTAATCCCACCATGTGGGAGGTAGATATATTGCTGAGTTCATCTGGTCTTATCTACAAAGCAAGAGAAACCCTATCTCAAAAAACAAAACATGAAAAAAGAAAAGAAATTCTTAAAGAAAAGTTACACATGGAGAATAAAGCCTTATACATGAGAAAATAAGAAAGAATAAATCCCATGGAAAGAATACTTCAGTAGCAAAAACAAGGAAAGGAGCAATTATATTTATCAGTGAACCAACAAGCTAATGTTACTAGGGTAGGAAAGGAATGATTAGCAATAATCTACTATTTAAAACAGGCTGTCAGGGGCCCAGTTCTCAGATGTTTCCAGATACTTTCAAGTTGACAATTAACAGTAACCATCACAACACAACAACCTTAACCATTTGGAAAAATGCAAATCAAAACTACTTTGATATTGCACCTCAGCCAAATTACAATTTTTATATTTAAAAAAGGAAAATAAACACTGATGTGAAGTGGTACAGTCTGAAAACAGAGCTCCATATGACATAGGTATGTCACTAGTGGGCACATACCCAAAGATTATATTCTACCATAGATACCTACAAATGTGTGCCTATTGCTGGTCCAGTTATAATAGCAGGGACATGAAATCTGCCAAGCTGCCCATCTACAAATGGATGGGTAAAGAGGATATGGCACATTTGCACAGTGAGGGGGGCTGGAGAGATAGCTCATGGTTAAGAACACTAGCTGCTCTTCCAAAGGACCTGGGTTCAAATCCCAGCAGCCACATGGCAGTTCACAGTTGTCTGTAATTGCCCGGCATGGTAGTAAATTTACACATTGAGGTTTTATTCACATGTAAAATGAAATTATGAAAACTGCACTAAAATACATGGAATTTAAAAATATTACCATAAAATAACTGGAGGTCAGAAATATAAATACCACAAGTTCTTTCTCATATTCAGATGCCAAACTGGTTCCTTAGGTGTGTCTTTAGTTCTAGCTAGAGGCCAAATTCACTCCATGTATCTCTCACTCATTTGGGACCAGTGAGTCATCCAGGCTGAGATATTGGCAAAGCTATCATTAGAGGGCTAGAGAACAAAAGAAAAAGTATAAACACACTCACTGCAAACCTGTGATCCTACTGTTTTCTAACACCGAAAAGACTGAAGAATATCTTCAAGGTATTAATAATAACTCTACTTCAAATAGGTAGTAGACACAGAAAACTCAACAGTCAGTAGTTTGTATCCATGGATTCTATATTTCAACAAAACATAAGTCAAATACATTACATGAGGAAAAAGTTGGATGTTTACATGTCTAGACTTTTTACCCCTACCATTCATTGTACCTTCAACGGTACAGTTCCATGTCCATGTAGTATTGGCATTTCCCTGGGTATCATAAGATCATAAGTCACGTAGAGATTATTTAAAGTACACAGAAGGATGTGCTTAGGTCAAACACAAACTCTCTGTCATTTTAAGAAAGAGACTTTCCATCTAGAGATCTAGACATTCTTGGAGATGTCAAGGAGTGGGGGCACTGTGGACAGCAATTCCTTCTACTGAACTTGAGTATTTCAAAATATAAAGTCACATTTCAATTCCGTGCAATGTCATTAGAGCAATGCTTATGGATGCTGCCTTCAGGAAGCAGGGTGAGAGGCAGAGGCCCTCTTGAGCTGCTGCCCCTGTAGTTTCATAGACCATCATGAGTCGGAATGAACACATTCTTCTCTAGAAATTGCTTTCTAGAAGCTGTGTCTCTCATGCCTTCCATTTCCTCCTTTTTTTTTTTTTTGTTAAATTCAACGTCCCACATGGTAGTAGCCTGCTCCTTAGAATCCCATTTAATAAATTCCTCCATTAATGTTTCACCTTGTAACATGAAACAAAATATCAATGGGATTTAGGCTTAAATCGAAGGGCTGCACATCTACTTCTTTTTTGCTTTTAGCCATAGATTACTATTCATTCAAGATACTATTTATCTTGCACCATTTTCTTCTTCATATACTTTATGCACATATTTTCATTACTTTTTTCTTTTTTGATCTGTTTTTTTCTTTTATTTTTTATTTCTTCAAGTTACATCTCAATCGCAGTCCCCTCCCTATTACACCTCCAGTCCCACCCTCCCACCCTCAACCCCCCATCCTCTTCCCTTTTATTTTTTTCTTTTAAGTTTAAGGAATATCTTATTTCCCCCTACAGTTTCCCCTTTCAGTCCAACAAATGGCTCTTTCTCTTATAATAATAAATACAATACAGTACAACAGAGGTAATTAGGCCACAGTTATGAGGGTTATATGGCTTAACGTACATTCCCAATGTCCACTCCATATGTATTTGGTACCTGACTTTAACATTCTATTATCTAACCATCTCCATGAATTTAAAGTTCTATATCTGACTCAACATTCATACTAACTTGCAACACAATTTTAAAAGTATCTTCTTAGATCTATAACACTCTCTTGACTCCTAAACAACTCAAAATTTAAATTATGAGACTCTAGCTATCTGTTCTTCAACCACCTCAGAGATCTGAGAGGGATAAATATATCTGATTTTATAGGAAGTGCAGGGCCTGCAGCTTCCGAAACTAAGAAATGACATACCAGTGGCTGCCTGGACAGTTCCCATTTTCTCTCCATACATTACAGCATCGATCTTCAGTCATTTGGCCCCATTTCTCTGACAGACATTGATTGTAGACCAGGGTTATGAAGGACTTACCTACCCTGTCTTGGCAGAGCTAAGCTGTTGACTTACCTGCTTCCAGGTTTTGTCCTTTTTGGACAGCATTCTGTCTACAGTTGGAGCAAGGGGCTTTTCCTAACAACAGATAGGCTTGCGATTAATTCAATCATCTCCCACTGGAGATTCTTCGATGCTCATCTTCTTCTTGGAGGAGAATAGGGGGTGCTGTCAGGAGTCGATATGTCTCGATATAAAAAAAAAATCTAAAGTTACAAAAACATTTTGAATGCCATATTCTGTAGATCTCTTGAGGTTTTTGAAGAGGCCCTATCTATCTCTTATATTAGGGTAAGCAGATGTTGCTTGTCTCTTAGCAGCTTTATTTCATTTTTTTTTAAATACTTTATTTTTTTTTCTTCAAGTTACATCTCAGTCACAAACCCCTCCCTATCCCGCCCTTCCACCCTCTTCCCCCCAGAAGATTCCCCTTTCAGTCCAACAGATGGTTCCTTCTCTTATAACAGTAAGTATTATACAAAACAATAGATATAAATATGCCACATTTATGAGAGTTATATAGCCCAGTATACCTTCCCAATGTCCAGTTTATACATATTTGGCCCCTGACTTTAACATTCTACTATCAAACCATCTCCATGAGTTTAAAGGTCTATATCTGACTCAACATTCATACTAACTTGCAACACACTTTTAAGAGTATCTTCTTAGATCTATAACACCCTGTTGATTCCTAAACAACTCAAAATTTAACTATGACACTCTAGCTGTCTATTCTTCAACCACCTCAGAGACCTGAGAGGGATAAATATATCTGCTTATATAGGAAGTGCAGGGCCTGCAGCTTCCAAAACTAAGAAAGGACATACCAATGACTGCCTGGACAGTTCCCATTTTCTCTCCATACATTCCTGCATCAGTCTTCAGCCTTTGGGTCCTGTTTCTCTGACAGACATTTGTTGTAGAGCAGGGATTATGAAGGACTTACCTACCCTGTCTTAGCAGAGTTAGGCTGTCGACTTCCCTGCTACCAAGTTTTGTCCTTTTTGAACAGCAGTCTGTCTGCAGTTGGTGCAAGGGGTTTTTTCATGCCAAGAGAAAGGCTTGCCACTAATTCAACCATCTTACAGTGGAGGTTCTTCGATGCTTATCTTCTACTTAGAGTAGAATAGGGGGTGCTGTCAGGTGCTGATATGTCTCGATATCAAAAAAAGAAAGAAAATCTTAATTTAAGATAACATCTTTGAATGCCATATTCTGCAGATCTCTTGGGGTTTTTGAAGATGCCCTCTCCATCTCTTGTATTTAGATAAGCAAATGTTGCTTGTCTCTTAGCAATTTGATTACTGGGTAGTTTAGAGAATATCTGTGATAGACTGTCATAGTAGCTAACAAAGTGACATGTTTGCATGACTAGGAGTTTGTTTCACTTAACTATCCTAGACCGTTTTAGACGGTTGGTATCAAGAGGCCAGAGCTTCACATTTTATTTTTAAGTATCTCTAGGTATGATACCATTAGGAAGCGTTACCTTTAATTTTGTATCAATATACAAAGATCTATTCAATTGTGGTTAAATATACTCTTAATTATGTATCAATATACAAAGATCAATGCCTATGTAGCCCAATACAATCTTAATATTACCTCCATTTACAAGGGTCAATACCATTGTGGCCCACTATAATCTTAATTTTGAATCAATATACAAAGATCAATAACGATGTAATCCAATACAATCTTTTTTTGCACAATAAACAATGGTCAATACCACTTTAGCCAAATAACCTACTAATTTTGTATCAATATACAAAGGTATAAGGGCATATTCAATAATCTGCCCCTTCTTCTTGGACCTTCCTGTGCTATGTCTATATCTCATTTTTCTCAAGCCTATGCACTCCTACATAGGAGAGGAAGAAGGATACAGAAAAGGAAAAGTAGGAAGTCCATGGGGCAAACCTCCAAAACCCATTAAACAGGACCATTTATCAGCTTGTAATCTCTTCCCCTAAATATTGGAGTTTTCAGTTATCCTTCAAATAATCAAAAAGAAGGGCGGAGAAACACCTTCCCCACCCTCTGGGCATAGGACGTCGCTTTCTTAAAGTGACTTCCTGCTGATTTGGGTCGTAGTAGACCTGTTTGTGGCCCGAACCCAAATAGAAAAAATGGTTAAAAATGTTAGTACACTCCTTTTATGTTCAGTCCTTCTGTTCTCAGCTGTTTAGATGACCTAAAGGGTTTGTAGGCAGAAGCTGATCTTGCAGGCTTCACTGAGGTTCCGGCCGGGGCATTGTGTAGAGCTGAATGGTCCCAACGACATTGGATTGCCTTGGTGGTTGCAGGCCCCCGATGGAGACAGCTATTGAGGAAGTCTGCCAGGCAGAATCAACTGGGTCACTCGTCCTCCTTGGTGCCTGATTCTGCTCTCTGCTGAGGTTTCCGCTGTCCAGCCATCCCCGGGCTCCCCTAATGGATGCTTCGATTCTCCTGGAAAGATAAGAACAGAGCCCTGCCCCAATCCCAACCCTGGGACAATTGCCCTCTTTTTTGGGGGGGGGAGGGCTAGGTAGTACTTCTCCTGAAGCAAATTTGGCCTTTCGGCAACATACAAAGCGTTATCTTTCAATCCGGGTTAAAGAAGAAATCATTCTGTCACCTTGGAGCTAAACCAGCTCTAGTGTATATATTTTGAGATCCCAAAGGACATTCTGCCTGCATCGAGAAGGCCTTTTGTAAGTAGCCTCCAAACCTAGGTCCCTCCAAATCCCATGTGTGTGTCTCTGAACTCTAATTGTTGGGATCAGAGACCTGTGTTTCCCATCTGAAGGGATCAAAGATGTGCTCCACCCTCCTGGATCGAAGTCTTTCTCTATTTAGAGTTTGCCCTGCATCAGGCTGACCCTGAGCTCCGGGATCTGCCCGTGTCTGTCTCCAGTGTGCTGGGAGCTGGGACCAAGGGTGTACTCTTCTTGAATGGTGGGACCAAGAGTATGCACCTTCACCACCCCGCTCCATATGACTCCAGAATACATAAGACCACCAATTCTACGGTGCTCCCCTCATCTCCGCTGAAGTCAAAGGCACGGGCCAACACCACAATTCTCTTGTATTTTACCTTAGCTCCACGTCTTCTCGACACCTGGAGGTCTGCAAAACCAGGCCGAATGGCTGTATCCTCTATTCCATTCACAGTGTTTCAGCCTTGCCACCTGCCCTTTTTTTTTTTAGTTAATAAATTTATTTGTTTGTAGCTTCAGGTTACATCCTTATCATATTGTCCTCTTTTCCCGCTTCCCAGCCCCACCCTCCCATGCTCTACCCCCTGACCCTTCCATCTTGTTCCTCTGGGGTGGAGTGTCCCTGCCTAACAGTCTCTCACCACAGATCAGGAGTCATATGAGGGCCAAGAGCCTCTTCATTCTCCAAGGGCCTACGAGGAAGTACTGCCAGTGAAAGGTGTCTCCTTGCTACTGTGGGAATACTAAAAAAAAAGACCAACTAACACACAAACCCACAAAAACAAAGAATATCAACAAAAAAAGAGAGGAAAAAGAGAAGGGAAAAGGAAAAAGAAAAAAGAAAAAAAGAAGGAAAAAGAAAAAGATAAAAAAAAATTATGTCCATGATCCTTTTGGTGTGTTGGTTGTAGTACAGATATCCTGTATGATATAGTTAAAATCCTAATATAAGTGAAGAGATGCCATGTGCATCCTTCTGAGACTGGGTTAGCTCACTCAGGATGAGCTCCTCTAGATCCATCCATTTGGTTGCAAATTGCATGATTTCATTGTTTCTGATAGCTGAGTAATATTCCATTGTATAGATGTACCACAATTTTTTAATCCATTCTTCAGTTGAGGGACATCTGGGTTGTTTCCAGTTTCTAGCTATTACAAATAAGGCTGCTATGAACATAGATGAGGAGACGTCCCTATGTCTCCGTGAGAGGTCCTTTGGGTGTATACCCAGAAGTGGTATGGCTGGGTCCTGAGGCAAGGTTATTCCTAGATTTCTAAGATATCGCCAGACAGACCTCCATAGTGGTTGCACAAGCCTGCACTCCCACCAGCAATGGAGTAGGGTTCCCCTTTCTCCACACCCTCGCCAGCATGCGCTATCATTTGAGCTCTTTATCTTAGCCATTCTAACAGGAGTTAGGTGGAATCTCAGGGTAGTCTTGAGTTGCATTTCTCTGATGATTAAGGATGTTGAACATTTCTTCAGGTGTCTCTCAGCCCTTAGGGATTCCTCCTTTGTGAATTCTCTATTTAGCTCCATCTCCCATTTTTTGATTGGATTATTTGGTTTCTTGGCAATTAGTTTCTTGAGTTCTTTGTAGATTTTACATAATAGCCCTCTATCAGATGTGGGGTTGGTGAAGATTTTCTCCCAGTCTGTAGGCTGCCGTTTTGTTCGAATGACAGTGTCATTTGCCTTACAGAAGCTTTTAAGTTTCATGAGGTCCCATTTATTGATTGTTGATCTCAGGTTCTGAGCTGTTGGTGTTCTCTTCAGGATGTTGTCACCTGTGTTGAGGGTTTCGCCCACTTTTTCTTCTAGTAGATTTAGTGTGACCGGCCTTATGTTAAGGTCTTTGATCCACTTGGACTTAAGTTTTGTACAAGATGATAAGTATGGGTCTAATTTCATTCTTTTAGAAGTGGACATCATTTGTTGAAGATGCTGTCTTTCCATTGTGCCATTTTGGCTTCTTTGTCAAAAATTAGGTGGCCATAATGGTGTGGGTCTATTTCTGGATCTTCAATTCGATTCCATTGATCTACTGGTCTATTTCTATACCAACACCATGCTGTTTTTCCAACTATTACTCTGTAGTACAGCTTGAAATCTGGGATGGTGATACCTCCAGATGTTTTTTTTTTGTTTTGTTTTGTTTTTTTATTGTACGGGATTGATTTAGCTATTCTGGGCTTTTTGTTGTTCAATATGAAATCAAAAATAGCTCTTTCTAAGTCTACAAAAATTGTGTTGGTATTTTGATAGGAATTGCATTGAATCTATATGTTGCTTTTGGTAGGATGGCCATTTTTATTATGTTGATCCTACCTATACATGACCATGGGAGATCTTTCCATCTTCTAAAGCCTCTTCCATTTCTTTCTTCAAGGGCTTGAAGTTCTTGTTGTACAGGTCTTTTATTTGCTTGATTAGAGTTACCCACAGGTATTTTATGTTGTTTGTGGCTATTGTGAAGGGGGTTGTTTCCCTTATTTCTTTCTCAGCCCATTTGTTTGTTGTATAAATAAGGGCTTCTGATTTTTTTGAATCAATTTTGTATCCAGCCACTTTGCTGAAGGTGTTGATCAGCTGTAAGAGATCTCTGGTGGAATTTTTGGGGTCGCTTATGTATACTATCATATCATCTGCAAATAGGGATAATTTGACTTCTTTGTTTCCAATGTTTATCCCCTTGATGTCCTTTAGTTGTCTTATTGCTCTATGAAGAACTTCAAGTACTATATTGAAGAGATATTGTGAAAGTGGACATCCTTGACTTGTCCCTGAGTTTAGAAGAAATGCTTCAAGTTTCTCTCCATTTAATTTGTTGTTGGCCACTGGCCTGCTGTATATTGCCTTTATACTTTCTAGGTATGGTCCTTGTATTCCCGTTCTCTCCAGAAGGGGAAGCATGAAGGGGTGTTGGATTTAATCAAATGCTTTTTGTGCATCTAGTGAGATTATCATATGGTTTTTTTTTCTTTCATCTTGTTTATATGGTTTATGACGTTGATAGACTTTTGTATGTTGAACCATTCCTGCATTCATGGGATAAAGCCTACTTGATCATGGTGTATGATACTTTTGATGTGTTCTTGAATTCGGTTTGCTAGTATTTTATTTAGTATTTTTGCATCTGTGTTCATGAGGGAGATTGGTCTGAAGTTCTTTCTTTGTTGGGTCTTTGTGTGGTTTAGGAATCAGGGTGACTGTGGCCTCATAGAATCAGTTTGGCAGTGTTCTTTCAGATTCTATTTTGTGAAAGAGTTTGAAAAGTATTGGTGTTAGCTCCTCTTTGAAGGTCTGGTAGAATTCCGTGCTAAAGCCATCTGGTCCTGGGATTTTTTTTGGTTGGGAGATTTTTAATGACTGTTTCTATTGCCTTAGAGGTTATAGGGCTGTTTAATCTATTTATCTGATCTTGATTTAGCTTCAGTAGGTGGAATTTATCAAGAAAATTGTCCATTTCACTTAAGTTTTCAAATTTGGTGGAATATAGATTTTTAAATTAGGATGCAAATAATCTCTGGGTTTCCTCAATGTCTGTTGTTATTTCTCCCTTTTCATTTCTGATTTTGTTGATTTTTGTTTTCTTCCTCTGTCTTTTAGTTCATTTGGCTAAGGGTCTGTCTATTTTGTTGATTTTCTCGAAGAATGAACTCTTGGTTTCATTGATTCTTTGTATAGTTCTTTTTGTTTCTAAGTTGTTGATTTCAGCCCTAAGTTTGATGATCTCCTGCTTTCTGTTCCTCTTGGGAGTGTTTGCTTCTTTTTTTCCAGTTCACCCAGTTTAGCCGTTAATTCGCTAATATGAGCTGTCACAATATTTCTTTTTTGAAGGCACTTAGTGCTATGAACTTTCCTTGTAGCACAGCTTTCATTGTGTCCCATAGGTTTGGGTATGTTGTGTCTTCATTTTCGTTGGATTTTAAGAAGTCTTTGACTTCCTTCTTTATTTCTTCCCTGACCCAGTGGTCTTCTAGTAAAGAGTTGTTCAATTTCCATGTGAGTGTAGACTTTTTGTTGATTCTTTTGCGATTTAAGTCCAGCTTTATTCCATGGTGGTCTGATAAGATACAAGGGGTTACTTCAATTTTCTTGTATCTGTTGAAACTATCTTTGTGTCCAACTATGTGGTCGATTTTGGAGAAGGTTCCGTGAGGTGCTGAGAAGAAGGTGTATTCTTTTGTGTTTGGGTGAAACGTTCTGTAGATATCTGTTAGGTCCATTTGGTTCATGATCTCTGTTAGACTCATTATTTCTCTGTTTGGCTTCTGTCTTGATGATCTGTCCATCGTTGTGAGTGGGGTGGTGAAGTCTGCCACTATTAAAGTGTTTGGAGATGTGTGATTTAAGTTTTAGAAGCGTTTCTCTTATAAATGTAGGTGCCTTTGTATTTGGGGCATAGATGTTCAATATTGAGATGTCCTCTTGGTGGATATTTCCTTTAATGAGTATGTAATGGCCTTCTCTGTCTTTTTTTATTAGCTTCAATTGGAAGTCTATTTTGTTTGATATTAGGGTGGCTACTCCAGCTTGTTTCCTGGGTCCATTTGCTTGGAAAACCTTTTCCCAGCCCTTTACTCTTAGATAGTGTTTATCTTCAATAGTGAGATGTGTTTCTTGTATACAGCAAAAAGATGGGTCTTGCTTATGGATCCAGTCTGTATGTCTGTGTCTTTTTATTGGCTAGTTGAGTCCAATGATGTTGATGGATGTTAGTGACCAGGGGTTGTTATTTCCAATTATTTTGGTATAGCTGCTTGTCTTGTGTTTCTTTTTGTTTAGTTGCTGTGGAGGTTTCTATTTCCTATGTTTTCTTGGGTGTAGTTATCTTCTCTGGGTTGGAATTTTCCTTCTAGGATCTTCTGTAGGGTTGGGTTTGTGAGGAGATATTGTTTGAATTTGATTTTGTCATGGAATTCCTTGTTTTCTCCATCTATGTTGATAGAGAGCTTTGTTGGGTATAGTAGTCTGGATGGGCACCTATGTTCTCTCAGGGCTTGTTGGACATCCGTTCAGGCCCTTCTAGCTTTTAAAGTTTCTGAGGAGAAGTCAGGTGTGATTCTGATGGGTCTGCCTTTGTATGTGACTTGGCCTTTTTCTCTTACAGCTTTTAATATCTTTTCTTTGTTCTCTACATTTGGAGTTTCTATTATTATGTGGCGAGAGGAGTTTCTTTTCTGATCTAATCTGTTCGGTGTTCTGTAATCCTCTTGGATTTTAACTGGCATCTCTTTCTTTAGGTTTGGGAAGTTTTCTTCTATGAATTTGTTGAAGATATTTCCTGGACCATGGAGTCGGGAGTCTTCTCTTTCCTCTATGCCTATAATTCTTAGGTTCCTTCTTTTCATTGAGTCCATGATTTCTTAGATGTTGTGGGTGAGAGATTTTTTTAGCTTTCTCATTTTCTTTGGATGTTGTACTGATTTCTTCCATCGAATCTTCCATGCCTGAGATCCTGTCTTCCATCTCTTGCATCCTATTTTTGATACTCACATCTGTAATTCCTGTTCTCTTCCCTTGATTCTCCATTTCCTCTTTTAACTCTGCCTATGTTTTCTTTATTGTTTCCATTTCTATTTTCATGTCGTGAACGTTATTGTTTGTTTTGTACATATCTTTCTCCACTTTGCTTATTTTTGCCTGGAAATCTTTCATTGCTCTGTCCTTTTCCTGTTCAAGCTGAGTCACCTTTACTTGGAGCTCTTTAATGGTGTTATTTGTTGTTTTGACTTGTAAAATTGTGACTTCTTTGAATTCCTTCATAGATTTAAGTTCTTCTTGAAGTGACTCTATCACTTTCTATAATGTAGAATTGTCATCGTTTTCATGTGTTTCAGTTGTGGTGAGGTCGTCCAGCTGAATGGAATACTGTTGCTTTCTTTTGTTGGAGACATTTCGCTTTGTTTTTTTGTTGTTTTGTTTTGTTTTGTTTTTTGTTTTTTTGTTTGTTTTTTTGTTGTTGTTTTTTTTTTTTTTTTTGGTCTCCCGCCTCTGGCCATGTGGAATTCTTTTGCTGTCTTCTGGACTTGGGTCCAAAGGGGGCACTTTGGTGTAGGATTTGAGTTGCCTTAATCTACCCCTATAAGGTGAGTCATTCAGCCCTGCCTCCTAGGTGGAGACCTAACTAATCCAAGTGGTGGAGCTGTGTACAAGTAAGCTCTGGTTCCCTGCCAGAAGGGCCAGTACTAGTACAAAAGTCCGATATACGAGAGTTTCAAATATCTCGCAGTTTGCCCAGGGTTGGTTCCTGTAGTGGGTATATCTGTCCTTCAACCCCAATACCCTTGCCGCTCCCGTGGCTTGGAAACTGGCCCGTGACGTCACAGCAGTGGGTTGCGTTCTGCAGTCTGAAGCACTTTGCAGCCGAGATGGGCTCACTTCCAAGGGATTCAAACTTTCGCCTGATAGTTGGATCGTCTGTGTGAGACCTGCAGGTGCCCAGCAGGGTGGGGATTATCTCTGCATGGGATCTGAATCTGCCTGCTGGGTTTTAGATTGGAACATACTGGGAGTCTCTCCTGGTGGGGGATGGGGGGTTCCCGATTCCCGGGTCCAGCGGCTTCCTTGTGTGTCCGAGAGTGGGAGGGAGTGTCCTGCCCAGGGACTCTCAGTGGACCCTGGGTAGCTGGGTGAGATTTAGAAGGGGTTGTGACATTTGTACAGTGTCCTGCAACCCTCACCGCCTTGTGACTGTTAACCCTGAAATCAAAATACATCTGCGCAGGCTGCCACCATCTTGGATCCCACATACTTTCATTACTAATCATTTTGTGTCATAGTTTCAGTCATATTACCACAGTGCATAATTTAATAACGTATTTTCAGTTCTGCACCATCACCTCTTAACCTATAATTCTGTGGGAATAAGAGACGAGTTTATTGTGGAAATTTTAGGTACGTAATAATAGTTCTCTAGTACTTTTAAAATGTTTAGTTTTTAAATATTTATTTATTACTTCAGGTTACATCTCCATCACAGTGCCCTCTTTCCACCTCTCCCAGTCCTGCCCTCCCACCCTCTACCCCTTATCCCTTCCATTCCACTCCTCTGGAGTGGAATGTACCGAAATATCAATGCCCCACCCCAGTTCAGCAGTCATAAGAGGGCCAAGAGCCTCCTCATACACTGGGGGCCTACAAGGCAGCACCGCTAAGGCAAAGTGTGTCATTGACAGGGAAAAAGTCTATGTTCATGTTCCCTTTTGGTGCATTGGTTGTAGTATTGTTATCCTGTACTATATGGCTAAAATCCAACTATAAGTGAATAGATGCCATGTGCATCCTTCTGAGTCTGGGTTAGCTCACTCAAGATGAGCTTCTCTGGTTCCATCAATTTGACTGCAAATTGCATGATTTCATTATTTCTGATAGCTGAGTAGTATTCCATTGTGTAGATGTACCACAGGTTTTTCTTTTTTTTTTTTTTAATCCCTTCCTCAGTTGAGGGACATCTGGGTTGTTTCCAGTTTCTAGCTATTACAAATAAGAGTGCTATGAACATAGACGAGGAAACTTCCTTGTGATTTGGTAAGGAGTCATTTGGATGTATACCCAGAAGTGGTATGGCTGGGTCTTGAGGTAGAGCTATTGCCGGTCATCTAAGATATTTCCAGACTGATTTTCATAGTGGATATACAAGTTTGTACTCCCACCAGCAATGGAGGAGGGTTCCCCTTTCTCCACAACCTTGCCAGCATGTGCTGTCATTTGGGCTTTTGATCTTAGCCATTTGGACAGGTGTGAGATGGAATCTCAGAGTCACCTTGAGTTGCATTTCTCTGATGATTAAGGATGCTGAGCATTTCTTCAAGTGTCTCTCAGCCATTAGTGGTGAATTCTCTAAATCTGCTAGAAGAGAAAGTGGGAAAAACCCTGGAACTCATCAGCACAGGTGACAACTTCCTGAACAGAACACCAATAGCTCAGGATCTAAGACCAACAATCAATAAATGGGACCTCATGAAACTGAAAAGCTTCTGTAAGGCAAAAGACACTGTCATTCGATCAAAACAGCAATCTACAGATTGGGAAAAAAATTTTCACCAACCCCACATCTGACAGAGGGCTAATATCCAAAATTTACAAAGAGCTCAAGAAATTAAATGCCAAGAAACAAAATAATCCAATCAAATAATGGAGAACAGCGTTAAAAATGTTTATTGACAGTTATCAAAAATTGATGCAGAAATGGACAATAAACATGAAAAAGTTTACAACCTTACTGGCCATTAGAGAGGTGAGAATTTTGACTAGAAAATGTCACCCTAGTAAAAATGACTGTCATCAAGAATATCTAGCAATGGCTAAAAAGATGCTGCTGGTGAGAGGGTAAAGCAGTCTGGCCACTATGTAAATGAGGTAGAAACTTCCTAGAAACCTAAAAACAATATACAATATGACACATTTCTCCCGACTGATCAACAAAGGATTCTAACTCACCACATCCAAAAGGGTGCTCACACAGCAATGTTTCCTACAGTACTATTCACAACCCTAAGTTATAGAGTCAACTTATGTTTTGTTGACAGAACAAAGAGATAAAATGTGATATGCATGCACAGTGAAACATTTTCTGCCATAGAGAAAAAAATACGCTGTTTACAAGAAAAATGATGCAACGGGAAATAATTGTATTACATGAATTTTTGGTTTCAGAAAGCCAAATATCATACTTTTCTGTCATCTATGGATCCTAGATTTTTATAGATGCATAGAATCTTATATATATAGATAAATTATATATGTATATGACATGAAATTAGAAGGAAGACTGTCTATAGAAACAAAATACACAATTTGGGAGTAGTGGGAAGGGACAGTGGAGGTCATGAGGATGTCAGTTACATCAGCTCTTTAAAGTCTGATGGAAACCTGTGCTATACCCACTTGTCTGGGCAATACTTTTACTTGGGAGATGATCAATTACTGCTTCTACTATCTGACATTATGGGTCTGTTTAAATTACTTATTTCATCTTAGTTTAATTTTCCTTGGAAATATTTATCTAGAAATTCATCTACTTCTTTTAGATTTTCTTGATTGGTGGAATATAAATTTTTAAGTTGACCTCAAAAAACATAGATAATTCTGCACAGCAAAGGATGCCATCATTTGAAAGAAGTGATAGCCTACATAATAGGATTATGCCTTTACCAGCTGTATATCTGACAGATGGGTAGTATTTGGAATATACATAGAACTAAACATTAGGAAAACAACCCAATTTAAAAATTGGACATGGAACTAAATGGATTTTTCAATATATGAAACACAAATGGCTGAGGAACATTTTTTTTAAATGTTCAGCATCCTTAGCCATCAATGAGATACAAATTAAAAACACTGAGATTTCATCTTTTCCCACTCAGAATGGCTGAGATCGAAAAGCAAAGGACAACAAATGTTAACACACATTTGTATAAAGGTGAATAATTATTCACTGCTTGTGGGAATGCAAACTGGTGAAGCCATTATAGATCTCAATAGAAACAGACCTACTACATACCCAGTTATATTCTTGGGCATATAAACAAAGGACTTTGTATCTTATTATATAGATACTTGCTCCTCCATGTTCATTGTTGCTCAGTGCAAAATAGCTAAGAAGTTGAAACAGTCTAACACTCTGTAACTGATGGATGAATAAGAAAAATATATATTTACAATGGAATACTGTTCAGCTATTAAGAAACATTATAAAATTCTCATATAAATGGATAAATATGGGAAAAATCATTTCTAGGAAGGCCACCTATACCCAGAAAAACAAGCATAAAACATTTCTCTCATTTGTTGCTGTTAGCTTTGAATCTTCAGATATCTCTGTTTCATTTTGAATACTCATGGAAGGCAGAGTCATGGGATGGAGACTAGTGAAGGAGAAAAGCAGTCATCAATCTCAGCCAGCTATGAAACCTACAAACTTCAATAATAATCAGCATGACAAAACATGCCCCCTTGTGCAATAGTGGCATGTGTGGCATGAAGTAACCAACCACTTTCTGATTACAGTTATGGCTAACCCACAATCCTTAAGGATTTTGTGAAAAGGGGAGGAGAGATTATAAATGCCAGAAGTGATGAAGGATTATAAGAAAACAGAATTTTGCAGCCTCAGGAGAGCGGTTGCCAATATGAGCTGAGTGATTGTAATCTCATGAACAAGATATGCACAAAATTCAAGTCAGACAAAATCCTGGCTGGATCTCTAGCTGAGGAGCCAATTGTGATAGATAGCTGATATGAGACAGAGTGTCAGTTTTCTTTAAGGTCATGGCCCCTAGTTGGTTGACCACACTCCAGTGGAAAGTACATATACAATAATATACAGACATACAAATTAGAGTTGATTTTTTTTTAAAGAATAGAACACAGATTTCAAGGTATACTACAGAGCAATAGTAATTAAAACAGCATGGTACTGGTATAGAAACAGACCAGATGATCAATGGAATCGAATTGAAGATCCATAAATAAACCCACACACCTATGGTCATTTAATTTTTGACAAAGAGGCCAAAACCGTACAATGGAAAAAGGACAGCATCTTCAACAAATGGTGTGGGTTAACTGGATAGCAACACGTAAAAGAATGTAAATAGACCCATATTTATCACCTTGCACAAAACTTAAGTGTAAGTGGATCAAAGACCTTAACATAAAGCCCAACACATTAAATCTAACAGAAAAGAAAGTGGGGGAAACCCTCGAACTCATCGACACAGGTAACAACTTCCTGAACAGAACACCAATAGCTCAAGATCTAAGACTAACAATCAATAAATGGGACCTCATGAAACTGAAAATCTTCTGTAAGGCAAAAGACACTGACATTCAAACAAAACGGCAACCTACAGATTGGGAAAACATCTTTACCAACCCCACATTCAACAGAGGGCTAATATGCAAAATATATAAAGAACTCAAGAAATTAAACACCAAGAAACCAAATAATCCAATCAAATAATGGGGAACAGAACTAAACCAAGAATTCACAAAAGAAGAATCTCTAATGGCCAAGAGACACTTGAAGAAATGCTCAACATCCTTAATCATCACAGAAATGCAACTCAAGATGATTCTGAGATTCCATCTCACACCCATCAGAATGGCTAAGATCAAAAACTCAAATGACAGCACATGCTGGCAAGATTGTGGAGAAAGGGGAACACTCCTCCATTGCTTGTGGGAGTGCAAACTTGTACAACCTCTGTGGAAATCATTCTGGCGAAATCTTAGAAAATTTGAAATAGCTCCACCTCAAGACCCAGCCATACTCCTGTGTACACATCCAAACGATTCCTCACCAAACCACAAGGACATCTCCTCAGCTATGTTCATAGCAGCTTTGTTTGTACTAGCTAGAAACTGGAAACAACCCAGATGTCCCTAAACCAATGAATAGATAAAATAGCTGTGGTACATCTACACAATGGAATATTACTCAGCCATCAGAAACAAGGAAATTATGCAATTTGCTGCCAAATGGATGGAACTAGAAAAGCTCATCCTGAGTGAGCTAACCCAGACTCAGAAAGATTCACATGGTATGTATTCACTTATAGCTGGTGTTTAGTCATATAGTACAGGATAACTCTCTTACAACCAACCGACTGAAAAGAACAGGGACATAGACTTTGTTACTTGTTAGTGGGACATTTTCCCCTAGTGGAGCTGCCAGTAAGCCCCCAGTGCAAGAGGAAGCTCTTAGGCCTCATAGTGCTGCTAAACTGAAGGGGCTGATATGTAGAGCACCCCACACTGGAGGAGTAGAATAGGTGGGAGAAGGGGGGAAGGGGGAGGGGGAGGGAGGGGACTATGATGGAGATGTAAATTGAAATAATAAATAAACATTTTAAAACATTTAAAAAACATTTAAAAAAGAATAGAACACAAAATTGGGTAGATAGGAAAGGTTTGAATGTGAGCATTTTTGGGAAAGAGGATTGGATATGATCAAAACATTTTGTATGAAATTCTGAAAGAACAATATAAAATTGTAAAAACATAGTCTTCCTATGACCAGGTATGCATAAAAACACACAAGAGTGATGAACAGTAAAGGAGTAAGCTATTATTTTGTCTTAAGAACACAACTAAAGTCTTAAATCCAACTGTATCATTATATCCCTTGAACAATTCTTGAGACTTAGATTCAGTTTTCTACCAGCCTAGAAAATATCTTTATTGTACACAGCCACATATCCACATGGAGGATGGTTAATATCCATCTTCTGAAGAAATACCAGACCCTTTAATTTCCTTTTAATATGTTCTTTATTGTTGTCTATTTTTCACATATGCTTCCTGTCCATAATTTAAGAGGCTATCCATGAGTTATTTCAACATGTATATATCATGTTTCTCACCTTTCTACAGGATTTCCTATATCCATCAACCTCTAATATCTATACCTGCAGAATAGATAACAATGTTAACTTCTGCTAAGTCTCTATGGTTATAAACTTTGTAAAACTATTCATGTGATTTGAGTTCATGAATAAATGTCATTAAAATGAATGAATTCTCTTAAAATTTTATTAAAACATTGCTGTATTAAGGATTCCAGTTGGTTAGAGAGATTGCTTAGTGAATAAAATAAATACTACTCTTGCAGAGGACCCAAGTTCAACTCCCAGAACCTATGTACTGTGGCTCTTAATTGCCTATATCTTCAGTTCTGGTGGAATCTAATGACAGGCACACACACACACACACACACACACACACACACACACACGTTTGCATGTCCATACACAGATACAAAACATACCCATAATTTAAAATAATAAAATTAATATTTTAAAAGTTCTCCCTGTGTTAAAATTATTATAGTACATACTGATACTATCATTAGTCTGTGCAAATAATTTAATTGTTTTTGTGTTTTCTTTTACTGTGTTTATTTATTTTGTGTGCTTATGTATGATAGGGGTGAGTCATGTTCATGCCACAGCAATATTTCAAGGTCAGGGGGCCAATTGTAGGAGTTGGTTCTCTCCTTCCACCATGTAGATCTTGGGCATTGAGCTCAGACCATTACTGTTGACAGCAAGCACCTTTACCTGGCAGCCATCTGACTGGCCCCTCCTCTCAATACTAAAGTCATTTGATTGATTTTCATGAATTTGGATCTAGATCTTGATTATTAAGTTATAAATAATTCTGCACTCATCCATTTCTTCTGACCTTACTTTTCATAGTTGGGCTCTCTGTGGACTGCATTGTTTGTAGAATAATAAGCCTGTCTCACAGTATAACATACATGTTTCTAGAGTCCACCCTCTTAACTTTTGAAGACATCACAAATGAAAAATGCCTGAAACCCTGCATATCAAAAATATTCAATCAATAAATCCTATAAATTTGAGTTTATTTACCCCCAGAAGTTTCAGTTTGTTAGCTTGTTTTCTTTCTTCTTTGATATGAGTTACCAATGGATAGGTAACTATCTCCTGAGAAAGTGCTACAGCCTTAGGCAGCATGTGAAACCTGCAATATAAGTAACCCTTCTTCCTGCGCATCTTCCTTTTTTATATCTAGTGCTAGAGACTTTTCTCTTAAATTCTGTTTTCTATTTTTTGATATATATTATGATCCAAAGTACCACAGATTTACAGTAAAATTTTTAAACAGGCACACTATCTGAAATCATATGTATTTATATACGATATATATATATATATCCTAAATACATCAATATAACCTACTCAATCCATAAATTTCTAGTTATACATATAAGACCTAAGGGCTGACCAATTAATTGTTGTTCAGTAACCCAATTGGGGTTCTATTCTCTGGGGTCCATCTCTCTCACTCCTAGCATCCTTTGTTGCCCGTAGTTCTTTGTCTAAGGTTGAAACCCAGAAAACCTTCCCCTCCTATGTTGCCATGTGCATTAGTATTGTCATTGTTTAGGTCTTGTTTAGATAATCAAGTTGATGAGACTTGATGGGTGTAGTCTTGCTGACATTTCTAGAGAGCAGAGTCTCACAGCAACATCCCTTTTCCTCTGGCTCTTACAATTTTTCTCTTCCCTCTTAAATAATTCTGTATTTGTCATCAATTTTTCCTTTTTCCAAACTGCGAACACCCATATTCTACCATGCTTGGGTGGAAGATGGGTGATTAATTGGAATATTGTTATAGAAAAAAGACTATAATGAAATTGGTCCTATGATACTTATTCTTTGACCTGGAAATGTCTCCCAAAATTTTTGTGATCTCTTTGAATTTAACAATTTGCACTTTAAGCATCAAGGTTTTCCTAGAAATAGGTCAACAAATGGGAGCATCCATCCAACCTAGTGTATGTTAACATTGTACAAGTCAGATATGAAATCCTGGCAATGATTTCAATCATTGTGGGAAAATAAGGGTACATTGGAAACATTACTCACACATTAGACAATGAAACACAGACTGATTTTCAACTGTAGTGGCCTAAAATTTAAAGCATTTGCTGTTATAACCTTAAAGTATCTGAATCTGAGAAGTACCTAATCACTTTCCTATGGAGTCTTAAAAACAATGTTACAACATGATGAAAACCATCCACTACTGACAATTCTCAGAAAGAACACTTAGCCAATGAACTCATTATCCAGGAGGCAGACATAAGCTGACAAGCAGCAGATTAATAAAATCAGTTTGCGATCCCTGATAATTTACACTACAGTTTCAACTGTGCCTTCATTAAGTAAAAGTCTGAACAGATTCTGCTTTTTTTTTCCAAAATAAAAACTCAGCTTAAGTTATAGGAAGATGAAAAAGTGTCCTCTGGAGATGTATAAAAGTATTAAAAGGGGAGGTTGGCGGAAGCTTGTAAAAACAGATAATATTGCAAAAGTAAGCAATAATGTGGAAAGACAGTAAATTTTGATGTATCATATCTTGGCCAGCAATGGAAGTCGGCTTACTGAGAAAGAGATGAAGGTGGCTCTGGGGAATGTTAGAAGCAAAGAAGCAGAGAAAGAAAATATGCTGTGTATAGCCTCATGGCTTGCTATCTAACTTTAATTTTTAAAAAGTCAGGTTTCATAAGACTGAGATGCACAGAAGCAAATAAAATGGATTTTTCTTTTACACACAATCAAGTACATCTGGAACTCTGCTATGTTTGCTTTTTATTAAATCTAACCTTAACTCTGGAAGTTAAACTTTAAATTTCACTATACAATATAAAATTTTAAAGTAACAATTTCACCTCATCAGTTTCAAGTAACCTGAAGAAATTTATACAAAGACATTAAGTATTTCTATTATGAGTTTAATGTTGATGAAACCTAAGAGAAAATCAGGACTATTACAGAATCACTTTTGCTCAGTATCATCAAGAAAGAAAGATTTAGACATTCTTAATAACAACTTTTATGTGCATTGGCCAGCTAGCTAAACTTAGTCTGTGTGTGTGTGTGTCTGTGTGTGTGTGTGTCTGTGTGTGTGTCTGTGTGTGTGTGTGTCTGTGTGTGTGTGTCTGTGTGTGTGTGTATCTGTGTGTGTGTGTCTGTGTGTCTGTGTGTGTGTGTGTCTGTGTGTCTGTGTGTTTGTGTCTGTGTGTGTGTGTGTCTGTGTGTGTGTGTCTGTGTGTGTGTGTATGTGTGTGTGTGTGTCTGTGTGTGTGTGTGTGTCTGTGTGTGTGTGTGTGTCTGTGTGTGTGTGTCTGTGTCTGTGTGTGTGTGTCTGTGTGTGTGTGTGTGTGCGCGCACGCACGTTGATGTTATTTTGCTTTGTTTTGTTTTGCTTTGAATTTTTTTTTAAGAGAGAAAAACATGAAATTGGTAGATAAGAAGTGAGGGGGGATCTGCAAGGACTTGGGGGAGGCGATAGAGTATGACACAAATATACAAAAAAAGAGTATTTTAGAAAAATCTAAGAAATAATTAAGTATTTTTAAAAATTAAAAAAGAATAACCGTTCATAATTTCAGCCTTCTAATAGCTAAGAATTAAATGTACCAAGCCTCCCTAACCTCCATACTTACAATTTCTATACTCCTATTTTTTAGTTGTACCCCAAAGTTCTATCTCTATCTCCAAATAACATTGTAGTCTCTTCTCTACTGATAAATATATCTCATCTCCCATGATACTGTTCCTTCACCATGGGAACATTCAGTCCTTTTTTGATGTTCTGCATTCACTGTGACTGCCAGAGAATGTGTATTTCTGTCTTAGATTCTCACTGCTATGATAAAACACCATAACCAAAACCAACTTCAGGAAGACTTTATTACACTGTTTGGATTACAGTCCTTTGTGAAGGGAAGTCGAGGTAGGAACTTGAAGGAAGAACCTAAAGGTAGAAAATGAACCAGAGAACATGGAATACTGTTTACTGGCTTGCTCCACCTGGCATGCTCAGCTTGCTTTCTTTTAAAACTCAAAACCATCTGCCCAAGGTGGTACCACCTACACGTGGCCTTACCTTCCAGCAGCAATCACTGACCAAGAAAATGTCCCACAGGTGAAATGATGGAGGCATTTTTCTCAATTGAAATCCCCTCCCAGATAACTCGATCTTGTGTCTTACCCATTTATCCAGGCACTAGCTGTTAGATATGAGTCCCTAAAGACAAGAAGTTTGTACCATGGTATGAATCACAGAGTGTAGATCAATAAAGGTCATTATGCAGTTCATATATGTTATTCAACAGATTCTCCAATGTGGTTAGGGGACAAACACTGAATGAGCTCAGTAACAATAGCCATTGTAAGCCTCACTCTTTTTCATAATAGATAGACTACTGGAAATGATGAGAAACCAAACCAAGGATAATATCAAATTATGGGACAGAACTTACATTGATGAAGGGGGATAATCTGTGTGAATATATTCAAAGCATAACTATTTAAAAGCAGAGAATGTTCTTTATGTAGTGGTAGAAGAATGTAAAAAGAGTAGAGTTGGAGAGAAATTCAAAGCAAGAAAATTCTTCATGATTGTCTTTGACACTAGAGGGGCAATGTGGAAGAGGATAGAGAGAGAAACTCAGCCTTGTAGCCATAATGGAATGAATTCTGTCACCAGCAAGAAAGCCTCTGAAGCATGCCTGTCAGCAGAGCCTCCAGGCAAGCTCAACAAAGAAAGAGGTCTTAACCTGGGATGCCACACTGGAGACTCCATGAACTGTTTCTGACTTCAGACTTACAAAATGGTGGACTAATACAGAGTCATTGCTTTAGGACATTTAGTTTGTAATACAGTGATACTTAGCAGTAAAAATTGTGATACTCAGGCAATGTTAACCTCCTAAGGCAATGTTTCCCAGAATCTTTAGCGTTAAGACAATCTTGTTTACCTGTATACTAACTGGTGCAATCTTATTTGGGGGGATCTAGTAAGTGATGTACTTAACACTTGGTGCTACAATTATACGTGTATATATTCAGATGAATGCATACATGGACACGTGTTTATGATAACCTGATTGACATTTTTATAAGTAATGATAAAACTTTTTAAAACTATTGTGACTGCTTTATTATTAATTATAATCTCAACCGTAGTTTTCTGAATTGTTAGCTTTTTTTCTTGGCCTATGTGGAATTCTAAAACAAAATATCAGCAACAGTATATTTTGTAAATGATAAAATTTATTTTTTCACACTTTAGAGGTAGAAATTAGACATCAAGTTGCCAACAGATTTAATGTGTGATGACGTTCTGCTATCTGGCTTGAAGTTGGTACTTGTTACTGAATTCCTCATTGGTAAAGAAGGCAAAAGAGTTTCCTGTGAATTTTTTATGAGGCATCAACTCCACTGTAAGGTAACCAGCTCCCAAAAGTCCTCTCCTCCTAGTACTACACATTGAAGGTTAACATCTTACCGAATGACTTTTGAGGGGCACAAACATTCTGATCACAGCAAATTTTATAGATCATTGACAAGACCAAAAATATTTTATATGATTGTTTCTAATTGCTTCACTCTCATTCCTTTTCAAGCACCAACATTTAGGGATGGAGAAATGGATGCATGGGTAAAGTGCTTGCCATGTGTCTTACTTAAAGTCTTACTGCTATGAACTCTTATAAAGGAAAACATTTCATTGGGGCTAGATTACAGTTTCAGAGGTTTAATCCATTATTATCATGGCGGGAAATATGGCAACATCCAGGCAGACATGGTGCTGGAGTAGAAGCTGAGAGTTCTACATCTTGATCTGAAGGCAGCAGAAGGAGACTGTGTGTCATGATGAGTATAAATAGAGCATATATGACCTTAAAGTCTACCTCTAGTGACGACTTCTTCCAATAAAGCCATACCTGCCCTCCAACAAGGCCACACCTTCTAATAGTGTCATTCCACATGTGCCAAGAGTTCAAACACATGAGTCTATGGGAGGCATACCTGTTCAATCCACCATACTCCACTCCCTGGCCCACATAGGCTTGTAACTTCAAAAGTCTCTATGGTCTATCAAAGTTTCAACAATGTTTAAAAGTCCAAATTTCAGTCTCTTCTGACATTTATGAAATTTCTTAACTGTAATCCCCTATAAAATCAAAAACAGATCACATACTTCCAACATATAGGCACAAGATATGCATTATGGTTCCAAAAGGGAGCATAGTGAATAAATACTGGACTAAAGCAAGACTGGAAAGCAATTGGGCAAACTCCAAACTCAGCATCTCTATGTGTGATGTCAAAGCACTCTTCAGATCTCCAACTCCTTTCAGTTCTGTTGACTCCAACACGCTTCATTCTCTTAGACTTATTCCATTCCCTGTTAGTAGCTTTCCTCCATAGGTATCCCATGGTTCTGGCATCTCTAACCTCTTGAGGTCTCCAAGGCAATCAAGGCTTCACCTTGAAAGTTTCAAATAATGGCCTTTCACAGCCTTCCACAATAGCCTCTCTGGGCCTCTATGCAGGAACACTCCTGCCACACACCTGGCCTTATTGACTTTTCTTAGTCATGGAGGGAGATTCTATAGCCCCTTTCTTCTATTCTTTCCTCTAAAGCCAGAAAAAAAAAGTGGCCATAGCTAACAAGTTCTGCTGCTTGCTGGAGTTGGAACATGGTCCTCTTGTTCAATTACATGTCTGTTTTCAATGGTTTCCTTTACTGTTTAAGCCTAGCTCTTCTGGAACTTGCTCTGTAGACCAGGTTGTACTTGAACTAAGAGATTGGCATGCCTGTGTCTCCTGAGTCCTGGGGTTAAAGGTGTGTACAACCATGCCTGGATATTTTCACAAGATGGAAGTTTAGCTGGGTGGGATATTGCCTGAGGTCACCACACCCTTAATTTTACTTAATATCTTTAATCTGTTTATCTCCTTGAACACAGAATTTAGCTGCATTCCAATTCCTGGCGCCCCTTTAATCCTTAAACCATACATTTTGTTCTTTTCTTGCTCAGCTTGCTCTTGCTCCATTTCATCAAAACATTCTTCATGAGAATGAACCACAGGACAGAGTTTATATTTAGCTGTTTTGAGATTTTCTTTGTCAATGCAATTAATCTAAATCTCTTCATCAGCCTCATGCAGACTCTTTGGACAAGGCCAAAAAGCACCCACATTCTTCTCCAAAATACCACAAGAATGGTTTCTAGGCAACATATTAAAATTCTTCTTCTCTGAAACCTCTTGAGCCAATCCCCCACAGTTCAAAACACCCTCAGCACCACAGTCTTCCAGGCTTCTACTAGTCTGACCCATAAATCCCCACTTAAAGCATTCCCCTGCTTTCCTAAGCCGAAGACCCAAAACCCACATTCCTCCAAACAAAAGCATGGTCTATCATAGCCATACCTCAATCCCTGGTACCAACTTCTGTTTTAGGATTTTATTGCTGTGAAGAGAATCTGGACCAAGGTAACTCTTACAAAGAAAATCGAGGCTGGTTTACAGTTTCAGAGATTTGGTCCATTATCATAATGGTAGGAAGCATGGCAGTGTCCAGACAGACATGGTGCTGGAGGAGCTGAGAGTTTTATATCTTGATCTAAAGGACACTGTGCACCACACTGAGGGCATCTTGAACATATATGACCTCAAAGCCCACCTCCAGTGGCATACTTCTTCCAGCAAAGCCACACCTATTCCAACAAGGTCACATCTAATAGTGCCCCTTCCTGTGACCAAAGCATTCAAACACAGGCATCTATGGGGGCCATACCTATTCAAACCACCACACCATGTAATCCCAAGGGTTAGAGTTCAGATAGTTAACTCTATGCAAATGCTAAGTAGGCATGTCTGCCTTCTCAGAATTTAGCACTTGGAAGACATAAAAAATGGGATCCTGAGATACACTGACTAGATAGATTACAAGATCAGGGAGCTGTGGGTTTAACTGTGAGAATGTGTCTCAATGAGTAAAGTCTAGAATGATGGAGGAAGACAGTCATCATCAACTTCTGACCTCCCTTTGCTTGTTCAGACAGACACACACAAACATACACACACACACACACACACACACAAGCACACACAATTTCAAATAATAGAACTTTACTTGGAAACCAGAGTTTACTTGGAAATTGATTTGGGTTGCTTTCATCCTTGGTCAGAGAAGCTTCTTTTTGCAGGGGGCAACAGTAGAAGAGGAGATAGATAAATTGTCAAAGTGCTGTGACTAAGAGACAATGTCCAGTCCTAAATGGAATATCAGTAATTAATCCCTGCATACACCACCAAGGCTCCTGGAACATCAGAGAAGAGATGGAAAGAGTGTAACAGTCAGAGATAGGGGACCATGCGATGTGAAATGCTGTCTTCTAGACATGATTCAGCCATGTCATTCATATACTCACAGTTCTTTTGTTTACCTGAGCAAGACCAAGTCAGTCATTCCAGCAGAGATGGGACAGACAACCTCTCATTCTTTTTTTTTTTTTAATATTTATTACTTCAAGTTACATCTCCATCGCAGTGCCCTCTTTCCGCCCCTCCTAGCTCCACCCTCCCATCCTCTCCCCCCATCTCCCACCCATCCCACTCCTCCAGAATGTCAGGTGTCCCTACATATCACCCCCCCCCCAGTTCAACAGTCATATGAGGGCTAAGAGCTTCCTCTTGCACTGGGGGCCTATATGACAGCACCACTAGGGCAGAGTGGCCCACTAACAGGTAACAAAGTCTATGTTCCTGTTCCTTTCAGTCTGTTGGTTGTAAGAGATTTATCCTGTACTGTAAGGCTAAAATGCAATTATAAGTGAGTAGATACCATGTGCATTTTCCTGGGTCTGGGTTAGCTCATTCAGGATGAGCTTTTCTAGTTCCATCCATTTGGCTGCAAATTGCAGGATTTCCTTGTTTTTGATGCCTGAGTAGTATTTCATTGTGTAACTGTACCACAGTTTTGGGGGTTTTTTTTGTTTTGTTTTGGTTTGTTTTAATCTATTTGTTGGTTGAGGGACATCTGGGTTGTTACCAGTTTCTAGCTTTTACAAATAAAGTTGCTATGAACATAGATGAGGGAACATCCTTCTGGTTTGGTGAGGAATCGTTTGGATGCATACCCAGAAGTGGTATGGCTGGGTCTTGAGGTAGAGCTATTCCAAGTTTTCTAAGATATCCCCACACTGATTTCCATAGTGGTTGTACAAGTTTGCACTTCCACCAACAATGGAGGAGTGTTCTCCTTTCTCCACAACCTCACCAGCATGTGCTGTCATTTGAATTTTTTATCTTAGCCATTCTGACAGGTGTGAGATGGAATCTCAGAGTCATCTTGAGTTGCATTTCTCTGATGATTAAGGATGTTGAGCATTTCTTCAAGTGTCTCTCAGCCATTAGGGATTCCTCCTTTGTGAATTCTCTATTTAGCTCTGTTCCCCATTTTTTGATTGGATTATTTGGTTTCTTGGTGTTTATTTTTTTTGAGTTCTTTGTAAATTATGGATATTAGCCCTCTGTCGAATGTCAGCCTCTCATTCTTACCAAATGCTGAAAAGCTACTGGTGGTGGATAGTTGCTCAGGGAAGGACAAGCATTCCTTTTTGAGGATGTGATTTCTGGGAAGTTGTCCATACTCTAGTGTTGGATGGTGTTACCGAACTTTTAAATTATTATTTAACACTTATTTATTACTA
>CAJQZJ010034157.1:3030010-3041876 GCA_907164525.1 Lophiomys imhausi | reverse complement strand
TTCACTAAATCTAACTTATATTAACCTATCAGCCCCTTCAGGATGGCCTCATATCCATTAATATAAGGGCAACACTAACTAGACTTAGTGACTTTTAAAACAGAGGAAAAAAAAAACATGATGTCGGGAGGAAGGTACATACTGGGAATCAAAGGTAGAAAATGAGGAATAAATATGATCAAAATTCATTGAGCACATGCTGGAATTTTTTCAAAAATACAGAAAAATAAAAAAATATCACTCTCCACTGTTATTTTAATTTTGGAAATACAAATGTTTTCAATTAAAGTGCTATTTCTATTAACATATTAGTATTGCTATGTAAAAGTTTATATAAAAAAGACATAGCTATTTTTAAAACTTCTCAATATAGATTGTTCCTATAGTAAATACTGATAGATACAAGACATTTAAAGAAAGTTTTTGAGCTTTTCATACTGTTTACGAGCACAAACTAACTTTAAGACCACCGTCTTTAATAGCTTAGTACATCTGCCTGGGGCTAGCGATAGTTTAATGGTAATTCATTTGCTTAAGATCCTAGATTTATTTCCCAGTAAAACACACAGGCACACACACACACACACACACACACACACACACACAGACACAGTTATAATCTAAACATTTTCTTTTAGGAGATCATTTATTATTTAAGGTACGGATGAAACACACTTAATACTAAATTACTTATTGATTTTGTGACTGTGGATTCCTACAACTTCTATTTGAAAGCACGTTAGCGCTACGTAGAATTCTTAATTTGTAAAATTTAATCCAGCAGTTCCAATCCAGATAGTGAGTACACAAATATTAAGGGCAAAACAAAGAAAATGTTATATAGCCATTTTAATGAAGGCAGACTAAATTTTTTATCATTGTAATAAAAAATACTGGTGATTCTGCATATGAAATATGATGCTCTGCTCATGCTGTATTCCTACAATGAGTTGAGGGGATACTCTGGTCCAAGGATCCACCTATTGACTAAGAAAATGTAACTATCAAGAATATTAGTTTACTTTAAAATACGCAAGGCTATTTGTGCAAAAAGTAAATAATTAACACATATGTTATCTTCAGACAGTATTTAAGTGTACTATATAAGTACAGTAATAAAAACTGGATTATTCTACACAAATAGAATAAGAAAAGCATTTGCAGTATGCTTTAATAAGTATGCTGGTTAATTTTTATTGTTAACCTGACACAAAATAGAGGGAACTGGGAAAAGGGAGCTCAACTGAAGAAGCACTTCCATCATATTGGCCTCTGAGTGTGTTTATGGTGAGTTGCCACCGTGGCTGGTTGAGGTGAGGGGCCAGGTCCACTGTGGGTGGCACTATCCCCAGTCAAGTGAGCCTCAGCTATGTAAGTAAGGTACCTGAACATGAAGCTAGGAACAAGCCAGTAAGCAGAATTCCATAATTTCTTCTTAAAGTTTCTGCCTTAAGTTCCTTCCCTTAGTTCATTCAATGATGAATTATAGCCACAAGCATAATATTAAAATAAATCTGTCTCTCCCCAAGTTGCTTTTGGTTACATCACAGTAGCATAAAAAGTAAACATAACAATGAGAAAACCTGAGGTGGACATCCCTACTGTTGTTGACTGGGTACATCATTATTTCATCAACATAGATACCACATTTACTTTCTGAAAAATATCATGTGAAAAAGACATTTTTGTCTTTTATATCAGTTAAAATTTAAAAGAAGTATAATTTCTCTTAAGATTTTGGATAATGTTCAAAAACAGCACTTTTACCAAGTTGTTCTCACAAATAATGAGGTTTCAAACATGTATTTCAGTTTCAGATTGGCAATTGCTGCCTAGCAGATTTTTTTTTTTTAACCAGCAAACACAACTAAATTATATGGATGATAAATTCAGAGGTTCATCACTTTTCTTTATCTAACAGTCTATTGTTGGTTCAGGAGAAAATGGTTGACATATGTTTGAACAGTGATAATATTTTCAGAAAATGAGATGTCCAATTATCTTTACATCTAAAATCCTCTCAGGGAAGAAAATAACATACCAACAGAGATGTTCCTTGTAGTTTGTATATGTGAATTCAATGCTTAAATCAGAAATCTAATTGTGGCCTATTTATTTCTGTTGTTTTGTATTGTATTTATAGTTATAAGAAAAAGAACCATTTTTTGGACTGAAAGGGAGAGCTGTTGGGGGGAAAAATACCTTAAACTAAAAAAAAAAAAAAAAAAAAGGGAAGAGGATGGGGGGGTTGAGGGGGAGGAGGGTGGAAAGGTGGGACTGGAGGGGAGAGTAGGGAGGGGATTGTAATTGAGATGTAACTTGAAGAAATAAAAAATAAATTATTTAAAAAAAATCAGAATATAACTCAGCCACACATACATAAATCACAAAAGAATAAAATTTACCCAAATAATTTATACCAAGTTGTTCTTAACAAGTAAATTTTACTTAAAAGCTGAGCTTTTGAAAATGACTTTGATGTTTCCAGGCCATTAATACAGATTTGTAAATTTATTGTTAATTATCTTTCTATTAGCTTTGACAAAATGCTTGAAAATATCAAGTTATATGAAGTAAAATTTTATTTTGACCTTTGTACTCAGAGATTGTAGTCTGTGGTGCATTGGCCTCATTGATTTAGGTCTGAAACAAAGGAAGCCAGGACAGGAACTCAAACAGGGCAGTAACCTGGATGCAGAGGCCGTGGAGGGCTATTGCTTAATGGCTTATTCTTCATGGTTTGCTCAACCCAGGAATGGCACCACACACAATGTGCTGGGTCCTTCCCCATCAGGGAGGCAGAATAGAGATACCTGGAGGGATAAAAACAACACATGAAGATCAAAAGAACCAACCAATCTAGGCCCCTAGAGGGTTACAGAGACTGAAACACTAATCAAAAAAAAAAAAAAAAAGAAGAAGAAGAATTAGAAAAAAGCTTAGACTAGACCTAGGCTGCCCTATACATATATAGAAGATAGGCAACTGGATCTTAGAAAGTCGTGGGGGGTTGGGGCAGTGGGTGGTCTCAGCCGTAGTCTCTGTTGCCTGTTAGTGGGACACCCTACCATAGCTGGACTTCCATGTTGGGCACCAGAGCAAGAGAAAGCTCTTAGCCCTCCTGTGATCCATGAACTGAGTAGGGTGGATATGGAGGAGTCTCCCTCACCCAAGGAAAAGGAAATAAGGGAGAGGGGGAAGAAGGTGAGAGGGCAGGAGGGAAGGGGTTGTGATTGGGATGTAATTTGAATAAATAAATATTGGGGGAAAAAAAGAAAATGCCCTTCAGGCTTGCTTACAGTCTCATATTATGGAGGCATTTTCTCAATTGGGATTCCTCCTCTTAGATGTCTTTATCTTGTGTCAAGTAGACAATAAAAAGCTCCAGAACACTTCCATGTTAATAATGTAAAATGCGTTTAACCCAGGTTTGAAGTCCCATTGTCTTCATGGCCATTCTTTTTTTTTTTTTTTTTGCTTTATTTTTTATTTCTTCAAGTTACATCTCAATTGCAGTCCCCTCCCTATTGCCCCTCCAGTCCCACCCTCCCATCCTCAACCCCCCCCATCCTCTTCCCTTTTTTTTTCTTTTAAGTTTGAGGTATATCTTATTTCCCCCTACAGTTTCCCCTTTCAGTCCAACAAATGGCTCTTTCTCTTATAATAATAAATACAATACAGTACAACAGAGGTAATTAGGCCACAGTTATGAGGGTTATATGGCTTAACGTACATTCCCAATGACCAGTTCGTATGTATTTGGTACCTGACTTTAACATTCTACTATCTAAACATCTCCATGAGTTTAAAGTACTATATCTGACTCAACATTCATACTAACTTGCAACACAATTTTAAAAGTATCTTCTTAGATCTATAACACTCTCTTGACTCCTAAACAACACAAAATTTAATTATGAGACTCTAGCTATCTGTTCTTCAACCACCTCAGAGACCTGAGAGGGATAAATATATCTGATTTTATAGGAAGTACAGGGCCTGCAGCTTCCCAAACTAAGAAATGACATACCAGTGGCTGCCTGGACAGTTCCCATTTTCTCTCCATACATTACAGCATCGATCTTCAGTCATTTGGCCCCGTTTCTCTGACAGACATTGATTGTAGATCAGGGGTTATGAAGGACTTACCTACCCTGTCTTGGCAGAGGTAGGCTGTCGACTTACCTGCTTCCAGGTTTTGTCCTTTCTGGACAGCATTCTATCTACAGTTGGAGCAAGGGGCTTTTCCTACCAAGAGATAGGCTTGCAACTAATTCAATCATCTCCCACTGGAGATTCTTCGATGCTCATCTTCTACTTGGGGTAGAATAGGTGGTGCTGTCAGGAGTTGATATGTCTCGATATAAAAAAAATCTAAAGTTATGAAAACATCTTTGAATGCCATAATCTGCAGATCTCTTGAGGTTTTTGAAGAGGCCATATCTATCTCTTATATTAGGGTAAGCAGATGTTGCGTGTCTATTAGCAGGTTTCTTTCTGATTAGCTTAGCAAGTAACTATAATAGGCTGTCATAGCACCTAACAGAATGATCGGCTTGCATAACCATTAGATTGGATTTCTTAATTATCCTAAACAGCTTATGACAATTAGTAGTAAAAGACCGAAACATCACATTTCATTTTGTTTTCTTTACTTCCTAACCCTTCCATCCCATTTCTCTGGGTGGGGTGTCCTTATAAAACAGTCCCTCATCTCAGTTGAGAGGTCATATGAGGGCCAAGAGCCTCTTCATTCATTGGGTATCTACGAAACAGTACCATCAGTGAAAAGTGTCTCGTTGCCCGGGAGAGAGAACTACTAAACAAACAAATCAATAAGCATACAATAGATAAAAAAGAATTAAAAATAGAAAAAATAACTAATATATAAAAAATAAATAAAAATAAAAAATAAGAAGTCTATGTTCAAGTTCCCTTTGGTGTGTTAGTTGTAGTATCGATACCTTCTACTATATAGCTAAAATCCTACTATAAGTGAATAGATGCCATATGTGTCCTTCTGAGTCTGGGTTAGTTCACTCAGGATGAGCTTTTCTAGTTCCATCCATTTGGCTGAAAATTGCATAATTTCATTGTTCACGATAGCTGAATAATATTCCATTGTGTAGATGTACCACAGTTTTTTAACCCATTCTTCGGTTGAGGGACATCTGGGTTGTTTCCAGTTTCTAGCTATTACAAATAAGGCTGCTATAAACATAGATGAGGAAACTTCCTTATGATTCCGTGAGGAGGAATTTGGGTGTATACCCAGAAGTGGTATGGCTGTTTCCTGAGGCAAAGCTATTCCAAGTTTTTTAAGATATCGCTAGACTGACCTCCATAGTGGTTGCACAAGCCTGCATTCCCACCAGCAATGGAGTAGGGTACATTCTGAAGGTGTGAGATGGAATCTCAGAGTCATCTTGAGTTGCATTTCTCTGATGATTAAGGATGTTGAGCATTTCTTCAAGTGTCTCTCAGCCATTAGGGATTCCTCCTTTGTGAATTCTTTATTTAGCTCTGTCCCACATTTTTTGATTGGATTATTTGGTTTCTTGGCATTTAATTTCTTGATTTCTTTGTAGATTTTGGATATTAGCCCTCTGTCAGATGTGGGGTTGGTGAAGATTTTCTCCAAGTCTGTATGCTGCCATTTTGTGCGAATGACAGTGTCCTTTGCCTTACAGAAGCTTTTCAGTTTCATGAGGTCCCATTTATTGATTGTTGATATCAAGTCCTGAGCTGTTGGTGTTCTGTTCAGAAAGTTGTCGCCTGTGCCAAATAGTTCGAGGGTTTCTCCTACTTTATCTTCTAGTAGATTTAGTGTGACCAGCCTTATGTTAAGGTCTTTGATCCACTTGCACTTAAGTTTTGTACAAGGTGATAAGTATGGGTCTAACTTCATTCTGTTACAAATGGACATCCAGTTGGACCAGCACCATTTGTTGAAGATGCTGTCCTTCTTCCATGGTGTCGTTTTGGCTTCTTTGTCAAAAATTAGGTGGCCATAAGTGTGTGGGTCTATTTCTGGATCTTCAATTCGATTCCATTGATCTAGTGGTCTGTTTCTATACCAATACCATGCTGTTTTTACAACTATTTCTCTGTAGTACAGCTTGAAATCTGGGATGGTAATATCTCCACATGATTTTTTATTGTACAGGATTGATTTAGCTATTCTGAGCTTTTTGTTGTTCCATATGAAATTGAGACTAGCTATTTCCAAGTCTATAAAAAATTGTGTTGGTATTTTGATAGGAATTGCATTGAATCTATATATTGCTTTTGGTAGGATGGTCATTTTTATTATGTTGATCCTACCTATCCATGAGCATGGGAGATCTTTCCATCTTCTAAAGGCCTCTTTCATTTCTTTCTTCAAGGGCTTGAAGTTCTTGTTGTACAGGTCCTTTACTTGCTTGGTTAGAGTTACCCCCAGGTATTTTATGTTGTTTGTGGCTATTGTGAAGGGGGTTGTTTCCCTTATTTCTTTCTCAGCCCATTTGTTAATTGTATAAAGAAGGGCTTCTGATTTTTTTGAATTAATTTTGTATCCAGACACTTTGCTGAAGGTGTTTATCAGCTGTAAGAGTTCTCTGGTGGAATTTTTGGGGTCGCTTATGTATACTATCATATCATCTGCAAATAGGGATAATTTGACTTCTTCATTTCCAATGTTTATCCCCTTGATGTCCTATAGTTGTCTTATTGCTCTATGAAGAATTTCAAGTACTATATTGAAGAAATATGGTGAAAGTGGACATCCTTGTCTTGTCCCTGAGTTTAGAGGAAATGCTTCAATTTTCTCTCCATTTATTTTGATGTTGGCCACTGGCTTGCTGTATATTGCCTTTATTATTTCTAGGTACGGCCCTTGTATGCCTGTTCTCTCCAGAACTTTTAGCATGAAGGGGTGTTGGATTTTGTCAAATGCTTTTACTGCATCTAGCGAGATTATCATGTGGTTTTTTTCTTTCATCTTGTTTATATGGAGAATGACATTGATAAATTTTCATATGTTGAACCATCCCTTCATCCCTGGGATGAAGCCTACTTGATCATGCTGTATGATACTTTTGATGTGTTCTTGAATTCAGTTTGCTAGTATTTTATTAAGTATTTTTGTTTCTGTGTTCATGAGGGAGATTGGTCTGAAGTTCTCTTTTTTTGTTGGGTCTTAGTGTGCTTTAGGAATCAGGGTGACTGTGGCATCATAGAATGAGTTTGGCAATGTTCTTTCAGATTCTATTTTGTGAAAGAGTTTGAAAAGTATTGGTGTTAGCTCCTCTTTGAAGGTCCGGTAGAATTCCGTGCTAAAGCCATCTGGCCCTGGGCTTTTTTTGGTTGGGAGATTTTTAATGGCAGTTTCTATTTCGCTATGGGTCATAGGGATGTTTAATCTGTTTATCTGATCTTGATTTAGCTTCGGTAGGTGGAATATATCAAGAAAATTGTCCATTTCACTTAAGTTTTCAAATTTGGTAGAGTATAGATTTTTAAAGTAGGATCCAAATATTCTCTGGATTTCCTCAATGTCTGTTTTTATTTCTCCCTTTTCATTTCTGATTTTGTTGATTTTTGTTTTCTCCCTCTGTCTTTTAGTTAATTTGGCTAAGGGTCTGTCTATTTTGCTGACTTTATCGAAGAACCAACTCTTGGTTTCATTGATTCTTTGTATAGTTCTTTTTGTTTCTAAGTTGTTTATTTCAGCCCTAAATTTGATGATTTCCTGCCTTCTGCTCCTCTTGGGTGTGTTTGCTTCTTTTTTTCCAATTCATCCAGTTTAGCTGTTAATTCGCTAACATGAGCTGTCACAATTTTCTTTTTGAAGGCACTTAGTGCTATGAACTTTCCTCTTAGCACAGTTTTCACTGTGTCCCATAGGGTTGGGTATGTTGTATCTTCATTTTCGTTGGATTTTAAGAAGTCTTTGATTTCCTTCTTTATTTCTTCCCTGACCCAGTTGTCCTCTAGTAAAGAGTTGTTCAATTTCCATGTGAGTGTAGACTTTCTGTTGATTCTTTTGCTAATGAAGTCCAGCTTTATTCCATGGTGGTCTGATAAGATACAGGGGGTTATTTCAATTTTCTTGTATCTGTTGAGGCTATCTTTGTGTCCAACTATATGGTCGATTTTGGAGAAGGTTCCGTGAGGTGCTGAGAAGAAGGTGTATTCTTTTGTGTTTGGGTGAAACGTTCTGTAGAGATCTGTTAGGTCCATTTGGTTCATGATCTCTGTTAGACTCAGCATTTCTCTGTTTGGCTTCTGTCTTGATGATCTGTCCATAGTTGTGAGTGGGGTGTTGAAGTCTCCCACTATTAAAGTGTTTCGATAGATGTGCGATTTAAGCTTTAGAAGCGTTTCTTTCATAAATCTAGGTGCCTTTGTATTTGGGGCACAGATGTTCAATATTGAGATGACCTCTTGGTGGATATTTCCTTTAATGTGTATGTAATGGCCTTCTCTGTCTTTTTTTATTAACTTCAACTGGAAGTTTATTTTGTTTGATATTAGGGTGGCTACTCCACGTTGTTTCCTGGGTCCATTTGCTTGGAAAACCTTTCCCAGCCCTTTACTCTGAGGTAGTGTTTATCTTCAGTAGTGAGATGTGTTTCTTGTATACAGCAAAAAGATGGGTCTTGTTTACGGATACAGTCTGTAAGTCTGTGTCTTTTTTTTTTTTTAATACTTTATTTTTTTCTTCAAGTTACATCTCAGTAACAAACCCCTCCCTATTCCCCCTTCCTATCCCACCCTTCCACCCTCTTCCCCCCAGAAGTTTCCCCTTTCAGTCCAACACATGGTTCCTTCTCTTATAACAGTAAGTATTATACAAAAAATAGATATAAATGTGCCACATTTATGAGAGTTAAATGGCCCAGTATACCTTCCCAATGTCCAGTTTATACATATTTGGCCCCTGACTTTAACATTCTACTATCTAACCAACTCCATGAGTTTAAAGGTCTATATGTGAATCAACATTCATACTATCTTGCAACACACTTTTAAGAGTATCTTCTTAGATCTATAACACCCTCTTGATTCCTAAACAATTCAAAATTTAACTATGAGACTCTAGCTGTCTATTCTTCAACCACCTCAGAGACCTGAGAGGGATAAATATATTTGCTTATATAGGAAGTGCAAAGCCTACAGCTTCCAAAACTAAGAAAGAACATACCAATGACTGCCTGGACAGTTCCCATTTTCTCTCCATACACTCCAGCATCAATCTTCAGCCTTTGAGTCCTGTTTTCTGACAGACATTTGTTGTAGAGCAGGGATTATGAAGGACTTACCTACCCTGTCTTGGCAGAGTTAGGCTGTCGACTTCCCTGCTACCAAGTTTTGTCCTTTTTGGACAGCAGTCTGTCTGCAGTTGGTGCAAGGGTTTTTTCATGCCAAGAGAAAGGCTTGCCACTAATTCAACCATCTTACAGTGGAGGTTCTTCGATGCTTATCTTCTACTTGGAGTAGAATAGGGGGTGCTGTCAGGCGCTGATATGTCTCGATATCAAAAAAAAATCTTGATTTAAGATAACATCTTTGAATGCCATATTCTGCAGATCTCTTGGGGTTTTTGAAGATGCCCTATCCATCTCTTGTATTTAGATAAGCAAATGTTGCTTGTCTCTTAGCAACTTGATTACTGGGGAGTTTAGAGAATATCTGTGATAGACTGTCATAGTAGCTAACAAACTGACAGGTTTGCATGACTAGGAATTTGTTTTAACTATCCTAAACCATTTTAGACGGTTGGTATCAAGAGGTTAGAGCTTCACATTTTATTTTTAAGTACCTCTACAGGAACCTCAGTGAAGCCTGCAAGATCAGCTTCTGCCTATAAACCCCTTAGGTCGTCTAAACAGCTGAGAACAGAAGGACTGAACATAAAAGGAGTGTACTAACATTTTTATCATTTTTTCCATTTGAGTTCGGGCCCCAAACAGGTCTACTATGACCCAAATCAGCAGGAAGTCACTTTAAGAGAGCGTCGTCCCATGCCCAGTGGATGGGGAAGGTGTTTCTCTGCCCTTCTTTTAGGTTATTTGAAGGATAACTGAAAACTCTGATATGTAGGGGAAGAGACTACAAGCTGATAAATGGTCCTGTCTTAATGGGTTTTGGAGGTTAGCCCCAGGGAATTCCTACTTTTCGTTTACTGTATCCTTCTTCCTCTCTTATGTAGGAGTGCATGGGCTTGAGAAAAATGAGATATAGACATAGCACAGGAAGGTCCAAGAAGAAGGGGCAGATTATTGAATATGCCCTTATACCTTTGTATATTGATACAAAATCAGTAGTTTATTTGGCCACAGTGGTATTGACCATTGTTTATTGTGCAAAAATAAGATTGTATTGGATTACATCGGTATTGATCTTTGTATATTGATACAAAATTAAGATTATAGTTGGCCACAATGGTATTGACCCTTGCATATGGACGTAATATTAAGATTATATTGGGCTACATAGGCATTGATCTTGGTATATTGATACATAATATAGAGTATATTTAACCACAATTGAATAGATCTTTGTATATTGATACAAATTTAAAGGTAACGCTTCCTAATGGTATCAAGTCTGTGTCTTTTCATTCGTGAGTTGAGTCCATTGATGTTGATGGATATTAGTGACCAGGGGTTGTTATTTCCCATTATTTTGGTATAGCTGGCTGTCTTGTGTTTCTCTTTTGTTTAGTTGCTGTGCAGGTTTCTATTTCCTCTGTTTTCTTGGGTGTAGTTATCTTCTCTGGGTTGGAATTTTCCTCTAGGATCTTCTGTAGGGCTGGGTTTGTGAGGAGATATTGTTTGAATTTGATTTTGTCGTGGAATATCTTGTTTTCTCCTTCTATGTTGATAGAGAGTTTTGCTGGGTATAGCAGTCTGGCTGGGCACCTATATTCTCTCAGGGCTTGTAGGACATCCGTCCAGGCCCTTCTAGCTTTTAAAGTTTCTGAGGAGAAGTCAGGTGTGATTCTTATGGGTCTGCCATTGTATGTGACTTGGCCTTTATCTCTTACAGCTTTTAATATCCTTTCTTTGTTCTCTACATTTGGAGTTTCTATTATTATGTGCCGAGAGGAGTTTCTTTTCTGATCTAATCTGTTTGGTCTTCTGTAAGCCTCTTGGATTTTTACTGGCATCTCTTTCTTTAGGTTGGGAAGTTTTCTTCTATGATTTTGTTGAAGTTATTTCCTGGACCATGGAGTCGGGAGTCTTCTCTTTCCTCTATGCCTATAATTCTTAGGTTCCGTCTTTTCATTGAGTCCTTGATTTCTGCGATGTTGTGGGTGAGAGATTTTTTAGCCTTCTCATTTTCTTTGGATGTTGTACTGATTTCTTCCATCGAATCTTCCATGCCTGAGATCCTGTCTTCCATCTCTTGCATCCTATTTTTCACACTCACATCCGTAGTTCCTGTTCTCTTCTCTTGATTCTCCATTTCCTTTTTTAATTCTGACTGTGTTTTCTTTATTGTTTCCATTTCTATTTTCATGTCTTGAATGGTATTGTTCATTTTGTACATTTACTTCTCCAGTTTGCTTGTTTTTTTCTGGAGATCTTTCATTGCTGTATCCTTTTCCTGTTCAAGCTGTGTCACCTTGGCTTGGAGCTCTTTAATGATGTTATTCGTTTTTTTGACTTGTAGAATTGTGGCTTATTTGAATTCCTTCATAGTTTTAAGTTCTTCCTGAAGGGACTTTATCACTTTCCATAATGTAGAATTGTCATCGTTTTCATGTGTTTCAGTTGTGGTGAGGTGGTTCGGGCTGGACGGAATAGCGTTGCTTTCTTTTGTTGGAGACATTTTGCTCTGTTTTTTTTTTTTTTTTTTTTTTTTTTTTTTTTTTTTT
>CAJQZJ010034157.1:3001752-3012190 GCA_907164525.1 Lophiomys imhausi | reverse complement strand
TTGTTATAAGTGAATTTAGTGATAAATAAATAAGTGTTAAATAATAATTTAAAAGCTCGGTTTCACCCAATCCCGAATTATCCTAGACTAGTCTATATTGCAGTATGTAAGAATGAAATTTGTAGCACACTAATAAGAAACATAGCAGAATTGAGTCTTCATTTCCGGGGCTAGTAGGAAGCATGGAGACATTTGTTTGTGGTTTTTAAACAATTTAAGTGGCCACAGATGCACTGATTACCATTTATAAAAATATAATGAAAATTCTGGGTGATATCAAGTTTAGGGTATATGTTCTATACAAAATAGCACCATAGATCATGCTACTTAAATGCAAAGCTCATATACTGACAATTCTGGAAGCCAGAAGCACACGTTCAAAGCACCTGACACACTGACATCTGGGAAACGTGTTCTGTGTTTGTAGTCCAGAGGGCCCCTTCACTCAGTTCCAAAGCTGTATTCAGATTTTGTTGGTATTTACTACAGTTGTGCTTCACTTCTCAGCATCAATTTTTCTCTCTTATTTTACTGAGTTATAAAAATATTATGAGTGGTTTATAAATAACAGCCGTTGACTTCTCACAGCTGTGAAACTTGGAAGATAGAGATCAAGGTGCCCTCAGACAGTCTAGTGAGGCCTCACTTCCTTGCTTCATATTACAGAACAGGGGTATTCTGGGATTCCTGTTAAGAGAGCACTAATCCCAATTATCAGCATTCCTTTTTCATGACCTAATCCAATACCTAAGACCATGCCTGTAAATATCAGTGATCATATTTCAACTATGTCAACTGAGGGAAAATAACAAGTTTACACCATAGTTTTTAGTTCCAGTAGTTTAACTATACAATTACTTCACTGTAGCAAAAATGGGAAAACAATGTTTAAATTCTGACCAAAAAGATAAATATATGAACAACAACAAAACTCCACTAAAAATCCTTGCATGTTTATAGAAGAAAAAAATAGAAACAGTAACACACCTTTCAAAGAGGGTGGTCTCATACAGAAGATAATGCAATGCAGGTTTCAAATGTCATATACTGACTCAATCATGAGCAAAGGGGGTGATTTATAAGAACAGAAACAGATGGATAAAGACATCAGTATACTTAAAAGTGATATTAGATAATCATAACTCACAAAGATGTCTTCCTCCTCAGGCTGTTCTTTGTTCCAGCTAGCTATTGTATTTCTTCTGGGAACTTAGGTCTTCAGGTGAAAAGAGCTGAGACCCAAGGTGGCTCTTAGGCCCATTAAATGCACCAAGACCTTTTAATGTTTTAATGTTTAGCCCTTAGCTTGGCAGACTCTCAACTAATTCACCTGAGTTAACCCAACAACATAATTCAACCAGTCCCAAGGCTTGCTATACCTTCCAAGCCCACTAACACGTCTATCTATTCCTGTGTCTACTGGTAAAAAGGGAGCTTCCTCTGTCTCTTCTGAGTCCTGTCTTCCTCCCAGGAAGTTCTGCCTTCCCTTCAGGATGTCCCACCTTTCTATTCTCTCTCTCTCTCTCTCTCTCTCTCTCTCTCTCTCTCTCTCTCTCTCTGCCCAGCTAATTGGCCATCAGAAACTTTTTTTTATCCAATCAGAGAATGCCTCAGAAAGGGTGGTGACCAGATCCCAGAGCATTGTCATTCACTTTTGAAAACCATGGATAAGACTTTTCCCCAACAGCTAGTCATTATTGTTTCTTCATGTAGATCAGAGTTGTTTTCTCAAAGATAAACATACTGAAAGTAATAGCGAATTGTGACTTTGGAGGGTTTTCAGGAGTTGAGAGAGAAAAGTGGTTTTATGACAAGTATCATCAAACATTATTAAATTCACTCTCTATTCCAGCTCCATGAGAAATAAACAGAAAAAGCCACAATTTTCACAGCTAAAAGAATAAAGAAATAAGTGATCTTAATTTAGCGCCCTTTTGTGTACAGTATTATAAAATTGTGTATAGTTATTTACAAATTGATATTAATATCTATGGATTAATTGCATAAACATTAATTATGCATTCATTACATTTGATGTTAGAAGATACTGATGTTAATCAGACATAATGTACAGGAGAAAATGCAGTCATAGGTTTTCTCCATATTCTATAAATATAAATTATTCTTTCCAAAATAAACAAAAATAAGTGATTAATATATTCTTAAATCATAATTCTTCAAAAAGTTAGAATATTATGAAAATTAATTATCTATTTCAATTTTCAAATATGTGTGATTTTAAGATAGTGGATTAGGGTCTCATCAACTAACAATATGGCTGCCATCAACTCTTTTGTTTTCTGTTACACTGCATTTTATCATACTTGATTCACAAATTCAAAGTCTGATCCTATATATATATATATATATATATATATATATATATATATATATATATATATATATATATAGCTTTTTTTTTCTTGTTGAACCAGTGAGTTTATTGGGGCTAGTTTCAGGAATATGGGTGAGGATTTTCTTTTTTGTTTGCTTGTTGGTTTGTTTATTACATCAAGTTACACCTCCATCACACTGCCCTCTCTCCACCCCTCCTGGTCTCACTCTCCTACCCTATCCCACCTATCCTACTCCTCTGGAGTGGGCTGCCTCTACATACTAGCCCCCCTCAGTTCAGCAGTCATATGAGGGCTAAGAGCTTCCTCTTGCACTGGGGGCCTACATGGCAAATCCATTAGGGCAAAGTGTCCCACTAAGAGGTAACAAGGTCTATGTTCCTGTTTCTTTTGGTGTGTTGGCTGTAGGATAGTTATCCTGTACTACATGGCTAAAATCCGATTATAAGTAAATAGATGCCATGTGCATCTTTCTGAGTCTGAGTTAGCTCACTCAGGATGAGCTTTTCTAGTTCCATCCATTTAGCAACATACTTAAAATAAAATGTTCATTATCCATATTTACTAATGCAACCAATGCAATATCTTATTTTTATTGTTTGAGAATTTTATACATATGTATAATGCTTTTTGATCAAATCCCCTACCCTCTCCCCTCTAACTCTTGCTACATTCTCCCATTCATAGATGCAGTACCTTTTTAAATATTAATAATTATTTTTAAACCTTTCTCTAAATCATATATTAAATATCTCTTCATTACTAAACATTTCTTAGAGGTTAAATAGATTTTTAGTCATTGAGAAAAACATTTTGTGTAATTTTTTTGGTAGACTGTGTTTATTAGAATTATCCCCAGCACACATTTGCAATGGCTTGAATAATTCTTAAGTAGAACATTTGAACTGTTCTCTGTGAAATAAAGTAAAGCAAAGACATTGAAGAATAGGGAAGGAAAACACATAGTCAACATAATTGTAAAACAAGGTTAATTTTTAATGTTGTAGTTTTATGATACCAATAAAAATAAAGTAATCAAGCATGGCAGAGGTAGGGCTGGCTTCTTCCTCTCCTCAGCAGAGCTAACAATGCTTCAATTCTCTGTCCTTGAAGAGAGATGGGGAAATCTGAGGGTCGGGTAGAGGATAAAAGATAAAGATCTCTCTGTATTTAAAAGCTCATGGATTCTCAGCAGTACCTGGGAAATGTGGAGGTGAATGAGAGAACAGAGGTGCACTTAAAATATATAATGTTACTCCAATGTTGGGTGTATAGATGAGTAAATTAGGGTCCTGCAACTGAGGATTTGGATTAGCTGAGGATAAGTAAAGACTCCTCAAAAACAGACAGACAGAAACACACATACACATACATACATAAAAATGTACAAACCTAGAGGAAGTTTACAGTGCTCCACCATAAGCCAAAAAAGAATCATGTGGAGTCTTCTCATGTTCCTGCACAACATTCATATACCAACAAGTGCTTCGCAGACAATGAATGCAGGTTTTACATTATTTGGGAAATAACCTTGCTTTTTCTTATTTTTATTTGGGGGATATCCTTGTCTTTTCTTATTTTCAGAGTGCAGGGCAGGTATATATATCAGCATTTACTGAATTGTGGTAAAGACAGTGTTATTAAACAAAACACAGAAATGAAATTGGCAATGACAAATACTACACATTGGAATGTAACAGCATCATTTGTTGACTGAGATGGCATTATTATTCATGAAGGACAAAGTTTAGGTGATATATAGAGATAGTAATACAAATGTTTGTGTTATGAATGTTTGTGTCATTTCTGTTACATGAAGTATGTGGGAAAACACATGACTTGCCTGGCCACATAAAATAAACCAGGCAAATTCTTTTGACATATTTTTATAACCAAGTTATCTGCATTGATTAATACCTCTTCCTAACAATTACTCAACTGAGGATTTTTGTTGATGTTTCTAAAAATAATTACACTATGTTAACAATAAAAAAAAATCTTCAAAGGTAAGGTGGTATATGTTTGTAGTAGTCTAACAAAATCACAGCTTTGAAGCCAGACTTAGCTGTGTAGCAAGATTACCTCAAAAACAAACAAAGCAGGAGGCTTGGCTCAGAGCTATAATCCCAAGGCAAGAGGACTATTACAAGCCTGGTCCACATACTTGTGTACTGGACTCTACAGAGAGACCCTGTTTCAAACAGAAATCTTATGGGTCCAACAATCAGAACACAACAATCAGAACACTCAGGAAATTGTAAAAAAAAAAAAATACTGTTTTACTTAGAATTTTTATTGTAGTATTTTGTGAATTCTTAAAAAAATCTCACACAATCTATTTTTATCAAATTACTCCCTTACTTCTCTAAGATCCACCATGCCCCCTACCTCCCTACAACTTCATGTCCTCTTTTTTTTTTTTTTTTGTAACCCACCAATTCCAGAGTTTGCTTCCTCTGCACTCACAGATGTGGCCTCATCCACTAGAGCGTGATTAGACTATCAGAGGCCATACCCTTAACAAAAACTAACTTCCTCCCCAAAACCATAGACTATCAATATGTCCTCAGTTAAGGCTGGGCTTTGGTATCCCCTCACCATTCCATGCTAGAGTGCTGTTTGGATTGATGTTGTGCAGGCAACCATGGCTGCTGTGAGTTCATTAGTATAATGGTGCTGTCAATTAAGAACATTTAACAGCAAGGATATCAGACTACATTTTGTAAATTTATAGAGGGTTATAGCATTGAAAACACTGCTTACTGTAAATTATAGATTTAGAGAAATGTTCAGACCCAAATATACATTTTCCACTTACCAAATGGACTTAAAATATGTTAATCAGACACCTAATTTCAAATCTTAGAAACACACCACAAACACAACCTGAGAATAGTGGAGAAAAAATATCAGCAAAAATCAAAACAGAAAATAATAGAAATAAATACTTGCAAAGAACAATACAAAAGGTTTAATGATTTAATTTAAGGGGTTCAAAGTTTCATCTACACAACTGGGTATCTAATATAGAGGATGGTGACTCCAGTTAGTAATAGAGCTTATGTGCTGTAAGAGGAGTCTTAAATGGTCTCAAAATATTTTTTTTGGTTTTTTTTTAAGTACTTTATTTTTTTTTCAAGTTATATCTCAGTCACAAACCCTTCCCTATTTCCCCTTCCTGTCCCACCCTTCCACCCTCTTCCCCCCCAACAGCTTCTCTTTTCATTCCAACAAATGGTTCTTTCTCTTATAACAGTAAATTCTATACAAAACAGCAGAATTAAATCTGTCACATTTATGAGAGTTAAATGGCCCAGTATACCTTCCCAATGTCCAGTTCATACATATTTGGCCCCTAACTTTAACCTTCTACCTTCTAACTATCTCCATGAGTTTAAAGTTCTATAACTGACTTAGTTTTCATACTAACTTGCATCACTATTATAACCATCTTCTTAGATCTAGAACACCCTCTTGATTCCTACACAACTCAAAATTTAGCTATGAGACTCAAGCTGTCTATTCTTCAACCACCTCAGAGAGCTGAGAAGGATAAATATATCTGATTATATAGGAAGTGCAGGGCTTGCAGCTTCAAATACCAACGTAGACCAACACAATCTTATTTTTGCACAATAAACAATGGTCAATACCACTTTAGCCAAATATACTACTAATTTTGTATCAATATACAAAGGTAAAAGGGCATATTCAATAATGTGACCCTTCTTCTTGATCCTTCCTGTGCTATGACTATGTCTCAATTTTTCTCAAGTCCGTGCATTCCTACATAGGAGATAAAGAAGGATACAGAAAAGGGAAAGAAGGGATACTCTGGGTCTAACCTCCAAAACCCATTAAACAGGACCATTTAACAACTTGTAATCTCTTCCACTAAATAACAGAGTTTTCAGTTGTCCTTCAAATAACCACAAAGGGGGGGGGAGAAACACCCTCCCCACCCTCTGGGTATGGGACGTCGCTCTCTTAAAATGACTTCCTGCTGATTTGGGTCATAGTAAACCTGTTTGGGGCCCAAACCAAAATGGAAAAATGGTTAAAAATGTTAATACAATCCTTTTATGTTCAGTCCTTCTGTTCTCAGCTGTTTAGATGTCCTAAGGAGTTTGTAGGCAGAAGCTGAACTTCCAGGCTTTACTGAGGTTCTGGCTGGGGCATTGTGTAGAGCTGAACGGTCTTAGCGATATTGAGTTGTTGTGGTTGTAGGCTTTTGATGGAGACCGCTATTGAGGGAGTCTGTCAGGCTGAATCATCTGGGTCACTCGTCTTCTTTTGGTGTCTGATTCTGATTTCTGCTGAGGTTTCCGTTGTCCAGTTGTCCCTGGGTTCCTTGAATGGATGCTTTGATTCTCCTGGAAAGATAAGAACAGAGCCCTGCCCTAATCCTCACTCAGGGACAATCGCCCTCTTTTTTTTGGGGGGGGGGTAGGTAATATTTCTTCTTAAGCAAATTTGGTTTTTGACCATATATAAAGTGTTATCTTTCAATATGGTTAAAAGAAGAAATTATTTTGTTATTTTGGAGCTAAACCAGCTTTAGTGTATTTATTTTGAGGTCTCGAAGGACAATTTGTTTGTGTTGTGTGGGCCTTTTGTATGTAGCTTTTAAACTTAGGTCCTTCCAAATCCTATGTGTGTGTCTCCGCATTCTAATTATTGGGATCCGAGACCTGTGGTTCCCATCTGAGGGGATTAAAGATGTGTTCCACCACTCCTGGATCTAAGTTTTTCTTTATTTAGAGATTGTTTTGTATCAGGCTGACCTTGAGCTCTGAGATCTGCCTGTTTCTGTCTCTTGTGTGTTGGGGTTAAGGGTGTACTCTTCTTGAATGACGGGATTAAGAGTGTGTACCCTCACCACCCTTTTCCGTGTAACTCTAGAATTTATAAGTCCACTAACTCTATGGTGCTCCTCCCATCTCTGCTGAAGTCAAAGGCATGGGTTAACACCACATTTCTCCTGTATTTTACCTTAGCTCTACGCTTTTTCGACACTTGGAGGTTCATAAAACCAGGTTGAACAGCTGTGTCCTTTATTTTATTTACAGTGTTTTAACTTTGTTACCTGCTTTTTTTTTAATTAGTAAATTTATTTGTTTGTTGCTACAGGTTACATCCTTGACATATTGTCCTCTTTTCCCGCTTCACAGCCCCACCCTCCCATGCTCTACTCCCTGACCCTTCCATCTTGATCCTCTGGGGTGGAGTGTCCCTGCATACCAGTCTCTCCACAGATCAGGAGTCATATGAGGGCCGAGAGTCTCTTGATACACCAGGGGCCTATGAGGCAGTACTGCCAGTGAAAGGTGTCTCCTTGCTATGGGGGGAAAACTAAAAAAAAAAACCAACAGACACACAAACCCACAAAAACAAAGAACAAAAACAAAAAAAGAGAGGAAAAAGAAAGAGAAAAAAAGAGGGAAAGGAAAACGAAAAAGAAATGAAAAAAAGGAAAAAAAATTTGTGTCCATGTTCCTTTTGGTGTGTTGGTTGTAGTACAGATATCCTGTACGATTTAGCTAAAATCCTACTATAAGTGAATAGATGCCATGTGCATCCTTCTGAGTCTGTGTTAGCTCACTAAGGATGAGCTTCCCTAGATCCATCCATTTGGTTGCAAATTGCATGATTTCATTGTTTCTTATAGCTGAGTAATATTCCATTGTATAGATGTACCACAATTTTTTAATCCATTCTTCAGTTGAGGGACATCTGGGTTGTTTCCAGTTTCTAGCTATTACAAATAAGGCTGCTATGAACATAGATGAGGAGACTTCCCTATGTCTCTGTGAGGTGTCCTTTGGGTGTATACCCAGAAGTGGTATGGCTGGGTCCTGAGGCAAAGTTATTCCAAGGTTTCTAAGATATCTCCAGACAGACCTCCATAGTGGTTGCACAAGCCTGCACTCCCACCAGCAATGGAGGAGGGTTCCCCTTTCTCCACACCCTCACCAGAATGTGATGTCATTTGAGCTCCTTATCTTAGCCATTCTGACAGGTGTGAGATGGAATCTCAGGGTTGTCTTGAGTTGCATTTCTCTGATGATTAAGGATGTTGAGCATTTCTTCAGGTGACTCTCGGCCATTAGGGATTCCTCCTTTGTGAATTCTCTATTTAGCTCCATCTCCCATTTTTTGATTGGATTATTTGGTTTCTTGGCATTTAGTTTCATGAGTTCTTTGTAGATTTTAGATAATAGCCCTCTATCAGATATGGGGTTGGTGAAGATTTTCTCCCAGTCTGTAGGCTGCCGTTTTGTTCGAATGAGAGTGTCTTTTGCCTTACAGAAGCTTTTCAGTTTCATGAGGTCCCATTTATTGATTGTTGATATCAAGTCCTGAGCTGTTGGTGTTCTGTTCAGGAAGTTGTCACCTGTGCCAATGAGTTCGAGGGTTTCTCCTACTCTTTCTTCTACTATCTTTATTGTGGCCGGCCTTATGTTGAGGTTTTTGATCCACTTGGAATTAAGTTTTGTACAAGGTGATAGGTATGGGTCTAATTTCATTCTTTTACAAGTGGACATCCAGTTGGACCAGCACCATTTGTTGAAGATGCTGTCGGTCTTCCATTGTGCAGTTTTGGCTTCTTTGTCAAAGATTAGTTGGCCATAGGTGTGTGGGTCCATGTTTGGGTCTTCAATTCGATTCCATTGATCCACTGGTCTGTTTCTATACCAGTACCATGCTGTTTTTATTATTATTGCTCTGTAGTACAGCTTGAAATCTGGGATGGAGATACCTCCAGATGCTTTTTTATTGTACAGGATTGATTTAGCTATTCTGGGCTTTTTGTTGTTCCATATGAAGTTGAGTATAGCTTTTTCCACGTCTATAAAGAATTGTGTTGGTATTTTGATAGGAATTGCATTGAATCTATATATTGCTTTTGGTAGAATAGCCATTTTTATTATGTTGATCCTACCTATCCATGAGCATGGGAAATCTTTCCATCTTCTAAATGCCTCTTCCATTTCTTTCTTCTGGGGCTTGAAGTTCTTGTTATATAGGTCCTTTACATGCTTGGTTAGAGTTATCCCCAGGTATTTTATATTGTTTGTGGCTATTGTGAAGGGGGTTGTTTCCCTTATTTCTTTTTCGGTATGATTGTTTGTTGTATAAAGAAGGGCTTCTGATTTTTTTTTGAGTTAATTTTGTATCCAGCCACCTTGCTGAAGTTGTTTATCAGCTGTAAGAGTTCTTTGGTGGAGTTTTTGGGGTCGCATATGTATACTAACATATCATCTGCGAATAGGGAAAATTTGACTTCTTCATTTCCAATGTTTATCCCTTTGATTTCCTTTAGTTGTCTTATTGCTCTAGCAAGAACTTCAAGTACTATATTGAAGAGATATGGTGAAAGTGGACATCCTTGTCTTGTCCCTGAGTTTAGAGGAAATGCTTCAAGCTTCTCTCCATTTAATTTGATGTTGGCCACTGGCTTGCTGTATATTGCCTTTATTATTTCTAGGTATGGTCCTTGTATGCCCGTTCTCTCCAGGACTTTTAGCATGAAGGGGTGTTGGATTTTGTCAAATGCTTTTTATGCATCTAGCGAGATTATCATGTGGTTTTTTTCTTTCATCTTGTTTATATGGTGAATTACATTGATAGACTTTCGTATATTGAACCATCCCTGCATTCCTGGGATGAAGCCTACTTGATCATGATGTATGATATTTTTTATGTGTTCTTGAATTCGGTTTGCTAGTATTTTATTAAGTATCTTTGCATCTATGTTCATGAGAGAGATTGGTCTGAAGTTCTCTTTCTTTGTTGGGTCTTTGTGTGGTTTAGGAATCAAAATGACAGTGGCCTCATAGAATGAGTTTGGCAGTGTTCTTTCTGTTTCTATGTGGTGGAAGAGTTTGAAGAGTAATGGTGTTAGCTCCTCTTTGAAAGTCCAGTCAAATTCCGTGCTAAAGCCATCTGGCCCTGGGCTTTTTTTGGTTGGGAGATTATTATTTTTTTTATTTTTTTTTTTTATAAATACTTTATTTTTTTTTCTTCAAGTTACGTCTCAGTCACAAACCCCTCCCTATTCCCCCTTCCTATCCCGCCCTTCC